>OY288246.1:32827343-33229843 GCA_958450325.1 Agrostemma githago
GAGAGGAGAAGAAGGAAGTAGACTAACAATGACTAGACTAAAATGATGCTAAGACGGAATAACTAAAGATCAAACTAACTAGCAAACTAAAGAAATGAAGACTAACTAATAAGATGAAATCAAATATGGAAAGAAGTGGGTTAGGTCGGGTTCATAAGTGTAGTAGGGTGACTTGGGTAATCAAGGGTGTAGGTGTCCCCTAGTTTCTAGAGTCGGTCCGGGCTCTCGCTACTTAGACCGATGTCGAGGTGGGTTCGCGTATGATGGCGTCTAAACCATAGTCCACATTGTATGTACAATGACTATTCTCAACATAATCACAAAATAGACACACAATGAGAAGATGAAGACTAGCATGAGAAGCATGGCCACTACAACTCAAACAAGCATTTCAACAAACACATAGTGTGCCAAGTATGTGACTAACAACAAAGATTCACCCTTTACCCCTAATCAAACCCTAATCACCCATATTCTACCCTTAATCCCCCTACTAACCCACAAGGAGACTACTCACACATATTCAAACTAACTACAACAATGAAAAGAGAAAACAACATCATAAACATCAAAACATTCATGGTGAACAATCAAGAACAATAAACAATAATCAATGATTAAAACTTGATGATAAAACAAAGATTAAGAGAAGAGAAATTATACCCACTACAATAGGATGAAAAAGATGAGAACTTGAATTAATAAGAAACCCAAATAAAACCCCAAGGTTGTCAATCTTGGATGAGTCTTCAAGAATCTTCTTAATTACAAGACTAATTAACTAAGATTAACTAAAGATTAAAGGAAGATTAAACTAATGAGAGGAGAACTAAATCTAGGGTTTATATCTTGTAGAGAGGCTTAAGAGAGTCTAGGTTAAGGTAAGATCCCTAAACAATACAAGAGGGAAGTATTTATAAGGTTACAAGAATGAGGGAGGATGAATAAAAGACTTCCGGCTACAGCACACCGGTCCCGACCGGGACGGGATCATCCCGACCGGGACGGCCGGTCATCCCGATCGGGATGGGTTGGTCCCGACCGGGACGGCCTGTCAGTGGCCTCTTGAAATGTGCACTTCATCCCGGACGGGATGAGGTCATACCCGTCGGGGATGAGTCTTGTAGGCCTCCAATATGATCCTTTTGGTTCCTCCTTGCTTCACATGGACTTCTCATCGATTCTCGGGACTCAGAATCGGGTCTCGGAGGCTCGGGATTGGGTCCCAAGGTCTCGGGGTTGAATCCAAGGCATCGAGTGATCGTTCCTCCGCTTTGTTGGCTCCAAAAAGTGTATGTATTGAGTCGGAATCGCTCCAACTCTTCACGGATGGTCTCGGGAACCTGAAACGAGCTAGAGGAAGCATAAGTAGCCCATGAACCGCTCCCAAGGAGCGATTCCGCAAGGAAATGGGACCAAAACACAGCAAATTAGGCACTACAAACTACACTTATCAATAAGTTTTGTTAATGGAATCGTTAATTGTGAAAACGGGTTTTAAAGACGGTTTTGACGGGATTTATTAAATCTGGAATTTTTGGAAATCTGGAAAAATGGTAGATTCTGGAAAAATCATGATTTTTAGGTTTAATAATAATTTTTGGATATTAATACTTAAATCGTTTTGTAATTACTATTTTTATTAATCGTTATTGTCGAGATTAGACGATTAACGAGAAAACGCTTTAAAAACCGAGTTTTAGGATTATGGAAATTTTTTTTTTCTGGACAGAATGTCCATAAATATATTTTAACTATTTTACGTAATTTTTGTAGTATTTATTAAAGTCTTTAATTAATAAGTATTGATTTTTGGACAAATTACGATTTATCGTTAAAATGCTTCGTCTTACCTAAAAGATTTATTTTTCCAGCTATTTTGAAAATATTTAGATCTGAAACATTAAGAGTTAAATCATCCCTTAACATATTCTAAATATATTCAATGGTTTAATTAAATAAAAGACGTTAAAAGATTTAATTTGACATTTGCCGTAAAATTCTATTTGTAATTGTATTGTCGTAACTAATAATAATTAGGGAATTTTAGCTTTGTAAATTTTGAAAACACCCTGATTAGTATTATTAAAAATTTTAAGACATTTTTAATCATTTTATACACTTGTACGATATTTCAATAACTTTATAAACTCAAATGTTCTTACTTTAATAATTAATATCGTTAAGGCCGAAAGTGTTAGTTTTATAAATCTATATCGTTTACTAAAAATGTGGTATTAGTATGAACTAATATTTTTACTATTTTGATATAATGCTATTTTTATTAAAGTTTCTAAAAATAGGAAGTTTCCTAAAATAGAAAGTTTCCTCTTTTGGAAAGTGGTTCTTTTTCCTTTTGTTCTCTTATTGTTTATATTATTAAATACATCTTTTAATTATCGATAATGGCTTGTTTTGGAGTTATGGATTAAGGAAAAGTGTGGGTTTAGAGTAATATAGTCTGGGCTGTACGTTTTGCCATCAACTATAAAGTTGGTGTGTCTATGTTGAGACACATTGGTCGTTGAACTGAGCATGGTTTTTGTTCAGGAGGGTGTATGTTTACCTTAAACTTAGATATCGCATCGTGTAAGTCGTGTCGGGTTGAACTGGATATGGTTTGTATCCAGGAGGGGTGTGCACTACTTAAACCAGGACCTCGCTGCACGCAGTCCTGTTATGGTTGAGTTGCCTAGTTAGAGACCGAAGTCTGATTTGTTTTGACTAAGTTCTTGAAACTAGTTTTCAGTATTGTCCTAGTGAAAGTCTAGATTCTACATTAATCCTATTCATAACGCCATTTTGAAAATATTACTGTTATCGATATAATTTGGTTCGCAGGTTGGCAAATATTTTTATGTTTCTTCGGAAACCCATTTAATTATTTCCTTTCGCGCTGAAAGCTTATTTTAATATGCTGTTTTACTGTTTTCCATTTTGACTATTTTTCCTATAATAGTAATTACTGTTTTAAAATCCTGTCATACGGTTGGGAGAACGTTGACGTTGCTCCTCACTGATTGTGGCTGTTATGTTTTTAACATGACAGGTATGCATGTTTCCGGGTGTGGGCTAGCGGGCAGACATGATCCTTGCTCGATTAATTTTAATAATTATGTTTTGTGGATTGTTAAACCCCTTTGTGCATTTTTTTAATTTTGGCCATTTTATTTAGGACCTAATGTTTGACTTTACCATTTATATTTTTATAAAAACTGAGTTACAGCGTGTTATAATCTCGACTCTACAGTTTTTCCGCCACTGTATCGCGTTAGAATTTCTAGGAGATTACAGCTCGTTGTAGTTTACGGCCTTTCATCCTATCCCACCATTCATTCGTAACTTTACTGCTAAAATCTTGGTCGATCCATTTTGCTATGTTCAGAAGAATGCTGCTGTAAGCGCACTCCAGGAACAAATGATCCAGCTCATCTACCTGCTCGCCCCAAATGCAGCATAAGTCGTCGGACGTCAAATTGAGCCGGTGCAGCTTTGATTTCGTGTTCATTGCATTATGTTGGTGCAGCCAAGCGATCATTCTGTGCTTCAGAATTGTCCATTTATTCCACACTAGTCTATACCATTCCATTTCTTCCTCCCTATCTCTGATCCAATGGTATTCTTTAGCCGTGGTGTATTGGTTAGAGTCATTCCATTCCCTACCTTCTACGCCAGTTTTGAAATTTTCCTTCATTTCGCAAATACGTCTCCAGCTCCATCCCACATCCGACGGAGAGCAGTACTGCATCCATGACTGTCCTTTCAGATAAATCGAATTCACCCAAGCGGCCCAATGTTTGGTAGGGTGATTGATAAGTGTAGTTTGTAGTGCCTATTTCGTAGTGTTTTGGTCCCATTTTCCTTGTGGAATCGCTCCTTGGGAGCGATTTATGGGCTACTTATGCTTCCTCTAGCTCGCTTGAGGTTCCCGAGACCATTCGTGAAGAGTTGGACCGATTCCGACTCAATACATACACTTTTTAGAGCCAACGAAGTGAAGGAACGATCACTCGATGCCTTGGATTCGACCCCGAGACCTTGGGACCCAATCCCGAGCCTCCGAGACCCGATCCCGAGTCCCAAGAATCGATGAGAAGCCCATGTGAAGCAAGGAGGAACCTTAAAGATCATATTGGAGGCCTACAAGACTCATACCCAACGGGAAGGAACTCATCCCGTCCGGGATGAGGTGTAAAAAAGCAAGTGCTCCTGTTTTGGGTCCGTCTCGGTCGGGACCAGGCCGTCCCGGTCGGGATGATACCGTCCCGGTCGTGACCGGTCCGTCCCGGTCGGGACCGTGCTGCTGCTGCTCCGCGCTTCATTGTTTCATCTCCCTACTCATTGTAACCCTATCTATACCCTTCCTCTTGTAATCTAAGCGAAGGTTAGACATTTCCTCATTGTTTGAGGGAAGCGGTATTTGTTTTCTTTTGGGTGCAACCGATTTTTATTTGTTTGTTTGTTTGTGTGTTAGGTGTTTATATGTTTTGTGTCCGGTTGCATCCACAGTTTTGTCGCAAGACCTCACTTGCCTTGCGGAGAGCACTTATCCTCTAGGTGCTCTCGCGTGAGTTGAAAGGGCGTAGGGTGCGCTAATACCCGCTCGGCTAGTTTAGTAGTTAGTTTGTGCTTACTCGAGGGCGAGTAAGGGTTAAGTGTGGGGGAGTTGATAAGTGTAGTTTGTAGTGCCTATTTCATAGTGTTTTGGTCCCATTTTCCTTGTGGAATCGCTCCTTGGGAGCGGTTTATGGGTTACTTATGCTTCCTTTAGTTCATTTTAGGTTCCCGAGACCATTCATGAAGAGTTGGAGCGATTCCGACTCAATACATACACTTTTCAGAGCCCTCGAAGTGAAGGAACGATCACTCGATACCTTGGATTCGACCCCGAGACCTTGGGACCCAATCCCGAGCCTCCGAGACCCGATCCCGAGTCCCGAGAATCGATGAGAAGTCCATGGGAAGCAAGGAGGAACCTTAAAGATCATACTGGAGGCCTACAAGACTCATCCCCGACGGGTATGGCCTCAACCCGTCCGGGACGAAGTGCACAAAAGAAAAGCTGATGTATTGTGTCCTTCCCGACCGGAAGAGGTCCTTCCCGACCGGGACCGGTCCTTCCCGATCGGGACCAATCCTTCCCGACCGGGAAGGGTCAGATACAGCCCGTGAAGCATTGTTTCATCTCCCTACTCATTGTAACCCTATATATACCCTTCCTCTTGTAATCTAAGCTAAGGTTAGACATTTCCCACTAAACCCTAGACTATTTTAGGTTAGATTAGCTTAGATTAGCGTAGATTAGTCGGTAATTAGTCGTTAATCCTAGTTTTACTCTTGTAATTTGGGAATTCTTCAAGAATCCAACCAAGATTGACAACCTTGGTTGATGTATTTGGGTTTTCTTCCATTTATGCAAGATTTCTTCTTTTCATCTTCTCTAGTATGGTATAATCTTCTTTTCCCTTCTTTTTATTTTTGTTTATCAATCAAGTTTCAATCTTTAGTTCTTGTTTATTGTTTTGTTCATCATCCTTGTTAGTTTCAAATATGCAAGTTAGGTTGTTTGAGTTGGTTCTTCTTGTTAGTGTTAGTTTTAGTTTAGATATGTTTGTGTAGATTCCTTGTGGGGTTAGTAGGAGGATTAAGGGTGGATTATGGGTGATTAGGGTTTGATTAGGGGTAAAGGGTGAATCTTTGTTGTTAGTCACATATTCGGCACACTATGTGTTTATTGAATTGCTTGTTTGAGTTGTAGTGGCCATGCTTCTCATGCTAGTCTTCCTCTACTCATTGTTTGTCTAGTATGTGATTATGTTGAGAATAGTCTTTATACATAAAAGTGTGGACTAGGGTTGAGAAGCGAGAGCGCGAACCCCCCTTGACATCGGTCTAAGTAGCGAGAGCCCGGATCGACTCTAGCAACTAGGAGACACCTACACCCTTGATTACCCAAATCATCCTACTACGCTTATGAACCCAACCTAACCCTTTTCTTTCCTCGTTCGATTTCTTTCGTTCGTTAGATTCGTTTAGCCTTAGTTGTTACCCCTAGCTTAGCCATAGTCTTAGTTCATTCCCTTCTTATCGTTCTAGTTTAGTTTAGCGTCGAGACCTAGTCAAGTCTTTAGGTTGAACTTGGTCCAAACCCTTTTTACCGTCCCCGTGGATTCGACCCTACTTGCCCTAGCTACCCACTAGGAATAGTCGGTTTTATATTGACGGTTGGGACCCACGACAAATCCCACCATCAGCAATATGGGCTAGATTATGATGAAACATTTAGTCCAGTTGCGAAGATTACCACTGTACGTGTTTTACTAGCACTTGCAGCTAGTAACTCTTGGAAGTTGTGGCAAATGGATGTGAAGAATGCGTTTCTTCATGGCGAGCTAGATAGAGATATATACATGGATCAGCCAAAAGGATTTGAGAGTTCTAATCAACATTATGTATGTAAGCTGAAGAAAGCTCTTTATGGATTGAAGCAGGCTCCACGTGCATGGTATGGTAAGATAGCTGAATTCTTACTAAAAAGTGGTTATTCAGTTGCTCCTGCTGATTCGAGTTTATTTCTGAAAGCTCAAGATGGAAAGTTATCAGTGGTCCTTATTTATGTGGATGATCTTATCATCACTGGAGATGATGAAAGGGAGATTCATCAAATAAGATCAAATCTCTCAATAAGATTTCACATGAAAGAGCTTAGAGAGCTAAAGCATTTTCGTGGTCTCGAAGTAGAAAGAACCAAAGGTTGAATATTTCTTTGTCAACATAAATATGCACAAGATACTTTGGAGAAATACAGAATGCTCGATTGCAAACCAGTGTCAACTCCAATCGAGGTTAAAGCTAGACTATGTTCTGCAGAGGGAAAAGATTTAGAGGATGTGACGATTTATAGACAACTTGTGGGAAGTCTTATATATCTCACATTGACTCGACCCGATGTTGCTTATGTCGTAAGTGTGGTAAGTCGTTTCATGCAAAATCCA
Source organism: Agrostemma githago (assembly GCA_958450325.1). Taxonomy (NCBI): domain Eukaryota; kingdom Viridiplantae; phylum Streptophyta; class Magnoliopsida; order Caryophyllales; family Caryophyllaceae; genus Agrostemma; species Agrostemma githago. Next base: position 32,834,339 of record OY288246.1, read on the forward strand.
AAGAAGTCTCATTTGGAAGCAATACGACGTATATTGAGGTACATTAAAGGAAGCATAGATTATGGAATATTGTACCCAAGTGGCGAATTATATGAAATTCATGGGTATTGTGACGCCGATTATGCTGGAGATCATGATATGCGCCGATCAACTACTGGCTATGTGTTTAGTCTTAGTTTGGGTGCAATTTCGTGGTGTAGTAAGAGGCAACCTACCGTGTCATTGTCAAGTACAGAGGCAGAGTATAGAGCAGCGGCGATGGCAACACAAGAGTGTGTCTGGTTAACACAACTCTTGAGGGATTTACATCAACCGGTTGGCTTTGGAGTAAAGGTGTATTGTGATAACATGTTAGCTATGAAATTGGCGGAGAATCCAATTTTTCATGCTAGGACAAAACATGTCGAAGTACATTATCATTTTGTACGAGAGAAGGTGTTAAGAGGTGAGATTAATCTTGACTATGTCAAGACTGAAGATCAGGCTGCAGATATCCTTACTAAGGGTCTGGGTGGACCGAAGTTTGATAAGTTCCGTCGCCAACTTAGTATGATTTCTCGATCAACACTACTTTGTGAGAGTATTCGTTGAGGGGGTGTGTTAAAATAATCAACTCCTACTATATCTACCGTCCTATACAAGTATGAAGCAAAGTAGCAGTAAGTAATAACATCAAAGTCAAAGTTAAATTGCTACTACTATTTACTCCGTACTATTTACTTATTTTACACATGTTGTGTATGCTAATATTACTATTGAAGTGTGAAAGCCACTATATCAATAGTGTGGCATTGTAGTATAAATAGGGAAGTGATGTCTCTGGCAATGTACTCAGAACAAAAAAGAACATTACAAGTAGTATATTGTAGTGTGTCGTTGTAGTGTTCGTGAGACGAGAGTAATAATATTTGTGAGTTTAAGAGTGTGTGTTATTTTTTATAAGTGTGTTGTTTCAACTATATTGAGTGATAATAAAATTATTGTGAGATACAAAATTTTTTTGTCTTATTATTCTTACTCAAAATATATTATTCAGTACCTTTCACTTATACAAAAATACCCAAAATTCTCTACATAAATTACTTTAATTTCAAAGCAATAAGAAGCGCGTTCTTGTTTACGAACATAAACACCCTTCTGTGCTTGATGCTTACCAGAAGACTCACAGAACGTGAATAATGTCGTTTTTCCTCACGTGTTGGAGGCAATGAAAGTGACCTCAACGATGGTTCGTGATCTTCAGTTCTCGATAATGGTAAAGATGTAGATTCGGTGGCTGTCTCAGAGGATCTAGAGAATATGGATAAATGGGAAAGGCTAAACGTGGAAGATTGATCAACATCATCGAAACTCTCTTCAGAGCACACCCTACTAAGGTTAACGGACCATCCACTGCTGGATTGAGTAATTCTAGGCTTAAGAATTGGCATTTTGGTACCTTCCCTGCGTGCAGATGATATATAAATTAAAATTAACCTGATTTAAGGAAAATGAAATCACGAGACCAGATTCCCTATGAAACTACAGGTACTGAAATTATGTGTCATCACCTTCATGATGATTCATAACATACACCAGTGTCCCACAATATCGTACATCAAAGCCAGTAGCCACTAACAGGACTCCTATTATATGTTCAGTATATATATCACCTTTAGTTAGGGTGTACAATGTCGTGGGATATGTAGTTTGTGTGTACAGTGCGCCCCATAAAATATATGCTTGAAATTTTCTTTAGACTGCACCGTCTCAAAGATATGGTTGAAATCTTAGAATACACTTATAAAACTAGAAGTGTGAGATAGTTATAATATGAGAGCAAGGTTTAAAGTTTTAGGGCGAATTTCTATACTAGCTTCACAGAGTTAGGGGTATGAGGGGATATTCGTCTCCTTCAAAAGCTTGCAATGATCCAGAAAGGTTCACGAAACTAGTTTGGCCATGAAAGTTATATAGCTCGAACTTCTGGACCCTGATTCAAATAAGTGTCATGGGACACTCTCGAAGCGTAGGCCCGGAAGCAGTTGGCGGCCTGCCACAACCGCTGATGGCAAGCTGACGAAACCTGAAAGGTGAAACCACGCAAGTTAGCCAAACAAAACCTAACTCTTAGAACCCGAACCCAAAACAGAAACTGGAACTTATCCGGTACCGGTCACGCCACTCTATCCCAGCAACTATCTCCTCGGCAGAACACGGAGGGAGAGGCTAAGTGTAAGCAACCCCAGCCGCATCTACCCTAAGCAGCGTCAAGGGGAAGTCTGGGGGCTGAATAGCATCGGCCGGGTCGGCCAGCTGAAGGGAACACAGGTCGGTCAGAAAACAAGTAAATGCTAAACCGTAGAACAAAACAAGCTTTAAAACCAAAAGTCGGGTACTCACCACGAGGCGGTGGCAAGCTAGTCGCTGGCTGACGTGAGATAAATAAGAGGCACCCGGCACCAAGAGCGCATCACCTCCTTCTCCATCCCTACCCTCTAGGACCTCTGCGGCGGTCGGTAGTCTAAACAGGGTCCGGGGAGGATCAACCGGCACACTGAAATCGTCATATAAGCACTGATGCACCAACCGCTCGCCCAGATACCAAACCGGGCGAAACAACGCAGGAAGGAGCATCCTCCTATAGCTTCGAGGCCTCAATTCCGCAGCCACGTACCCAAGCACACCCTCATAATTGGCCCAAGGTCGGGCCACAAACTACACAAACGAATCTAGCATTTCAATAACCATAAGCCCTCGGTAGATAATAAATAAGACAAGCTATAGGTAGAAAACTTACATCCTCGAGGCGTAGCTGGTTAACCAGCACATTTTTCGACGAATAGTGGCTGGTTGTACTCTTAGGCTGAGCCAACCTCCATTCGATTTCCGCCGGGAATCTAGTCGGGTGAACCCGGGCAAGGGAAGCAGGAATAGATCCAAGCTTGCAAAATCCCAAAACACCTTTAGTGAAACTAGGTCAAACTAAGTAGAACCTAAAATACAAAGACGAGAATAGCAGTTAACCTCCAATACAAGACCTGGACCCACGATGGGCAAAGCTGAGGCCGACACCACCTGCAACGACCTCACCATGACTTGCAAACAGCGAGTCATCTCCACGAAAGCCGCGGTTACCCAATCAAAATGGCCCAGTTGATCCAGATCAGCTAGGAGAGGCAAAATCCTAATACTAGACCTCTCGCCCTTATCCGAGAAGTGGGTCGATCCTAGAAAATACCACAACCACAGCCGGGCATCCTGCTCCGGGGTGTTAGGCGCTCGACCCTCTAACACCGCCACCCACTCAAAGTGATCGGTGATGTACGAACTCATCAGAGCATGAGGCGTACTGTAAGCCTCACGCTCCAAACAATCCCCGATAAGGGCCCGCACCTCATCGCTATCTAACCTAGGGCCCTCAGAAGCCCACCTAATTCTTTCCGAACCCCAGAGCAAACCGGTAATCACCCCGAAATCTTCTAAAGTCATCCCGATCTCCCCAAAGAACATGTGGAAGGTCGAGGTAGTATCATGAAAGCGATCTACCATCGCTCTAATCACCATAAGGTTGCACTTAGTCTTGCAACCTACCAACCTAATCCACTGCTCGACCACGGGACCCAGAGCGGTCCTTGCGATAATCCCCTTTGCAACGGGGGTCAACTTTTGAGAATAAATCTCAAGGCATGTCGTAAAACCCGAGAAGGTCCCCATCGGACCTGGGGACTGCAAGTCGGGACAATACAAATATAAACAAAACAAACCCAACCCAACCGAAGCCAAAATTCAAGCTTAAAACTAATGAGCATGAGTCAAGATACTCACCAGACCCCGCACAATGCGATAAGAAACGTGCAAGTCGGGACGAAACAAAAGCTGATGGCCGTCCCAGCCCCGAGCCCACTCGGGATCCTCGTAGCCAATCTCCTCATTCTCCGGTAGAGGAATTGGGACATGAGCCCTCCTAGTGACCGTCTCGGGAAGCCTACGCTTCTTTACTCTATCAAAATCGGCCTCATTTATGGTCTCCGGATTACGACGCTGAGATGAAGTACTCCGCCGTCTCCTAGGAATCCCGCGGGGGGTCAGTGAGCTCGTCTCGACGGCATCACCGCTAGTACCGACCGTAGAAGCTCCCTTGGGACGCTCGGTATCACTTCTAGCTGCAAAACCAAACGAAACAAAAAACCTACGCCTTAGGTCAAGCAGAAACAGCTTAAACAGGTCAAAATAAGGTCAAAATTTTGGATAGAGATATCAAAATTCTGAAAAGCCCGCTAACACCTATTTTCGACCCCGATCACGATGGAAGTGGTTTTGGGAAAATCTGGCATCATTACGAAACCTTTTGGTCCGTTGTAAGTCACACAAAACCTCACGGAAGGCTCTAGAGGTCCTTCTAGCTCACAAAATCGACGAAGGAGCTACCCATATCATCACAAACACTAGTCGAGCAAGATTACGAAAAACAAGTACGGAAATAATCGAGAAAACGGTCGCTAACCCTAGCATTTCGAATATTATCCCCATAGGAGGTCGTGGTCACACCTCAAAATCTTCTATCAAGCTTCTAACTATTCTAACAAGCACTATTCGACCCTAATTTAATAATGGGACTAAGCACAAGCATGAAAACTTAGCAAACTAAAAACACCCAAATCGATTTTTCTAGGGTTTCAACAAAATCAACCCACATTCAATCAAATTAAGCAAAATCGATAGTAGACGGACAAAGAGGGCTTACCCGGAGTCGACATTCTCACGAACGGCGGAAATCGAGACGAAATTTGGCTAGAAAAATAGAAAATTCGATATAGGGGCGAAAGGGGTGACGCGTTCGAGTTTTGGGACAAATGAACAAATCGCCCCAAACTTCGCTAACTTAAACAAACCCGACCCACAGAAACGCGGGCGGCTCAGGATGCACGTCCAAGGTCTGGACCGCTGAGGGCTAGGCGCCTGAGGATTGGGGCGCTGATGAGTGTGCGTATGACCAGTCCAGCACAGACGAAGACAAAACAAACAAGGCTTAACGTCACTATACACAATACGCACACCCTTTAAAACAAGCAAACGAACAACGACGAAGCAATTACTAATCAATACCGATAAAGCATGTCTACAAACCAACCCCGAACAAAGAACAAGAACGCTCACGCTCGAGCACATAATTTAAACAAATTCCGAACAGATCCCAAATACGTAACAAATCAAAACAAAGCAAAAGCAAACCCGAACAAAATAAGACAAATAAGACAAAGAAGACGTGATTCAATCAAAATAAATAGACGCCAGCAAACAGTTTTTTCGAGCCTAACGGGTCTTAGTTATCCCGAAGGCCACAGCAACTTTAATTCGAGCGGATACTGACACGCTCGAAGGAGTCTTATACCTCCACAACAATTTTAATTCGAGCGGATACTGACACACTCAAAGGAGTCTTATACCTCCACAATAATTTTAATTCGAGCAGATACTGACACGCTCGAAGGAGTCTTATACCTCCACAACAATTTTGATTCGAGCGGATACTGACACGCTCGAAGGAGTCTTATACCTCCACAACAATTTTAATTCGAGCGGATACTGACACGCTCGAAGGAGTCTTATACCTCCACGGCAATTTTAATTCGAGCAGATACTGACATGCTCGAAGGAGTCTTATACCTCCACAGCAATTTTAATTCGAGCGGATACTGACAAGCTTGAAAGAGTCTTATACCTCCACAACAATTTTAATTCTAGCGGATACTGACACGCTCGAAGGAGTCTTATACCTCCACAGCAATTTTAATTCGAGCGGATACTGACACGTTCGAAGGAGTCTTATACCTCCACAACAATTTGGGTTTGAGCGGATACTGACACACTCAAACACCTTTGAGCCCGACGGGTCTTAGTTATCCGGAAGGCATTTGAGTAATACCTCACAGCAATTTGAGTTTGAGCATATACTGACACGCTCAAACACTTTTCGAGCCAAAGGGGTCTGAGTCATCCTGGAGGCAATTTGAATTCGAGCGGATACTGACACGCTCAAACATGTTTTTGTTCAAGGGGCTAAAGCATCCCAAAGGCAATTGTTCGAGTGGATACTAACACACTCGGACATTTTATGTTATTACTCGAGCTCGAGGGGTCATAAGCATCCCAAAAGGCATTTTGTTAAGTCTAAGGGGTCATAAGCATCCTGAAGACAGTCGTACAAATAAAAAACTAACACATACGAACATTTCGTTCGCACATCCACACTTGACGCGTCATAAATAATACAAATCAGAACAAACTCTTAAGCAATTCGAAAAGGCAGGGCACGAGCATGAAGAACTGAGAACAAGACGGCAAGCACCGGCCCGGGCCCCAGCAAGAGACCACAAGCAAGGACGTCAGATGTGATTTCTAAAGCTTTGGCTGGCGAGCCTCAACACGTAGTCTAACGGACTTAAAACGACCCGACCGGATAGCCACCAGGTCGTAATCCTTGATTGACCTGGGTGGTTATACTTTGACTTTTGCCTTGTTCAAGCCTCACTCAAAGTGGGGGCTTCTGTAGACACCCAGATTTGGACCTGGTGGCTGCAGGAGTGCCCAACAAACACCCGATAACGATCGGACTGCAATGCGACGCAGGTTCGCGATGTTTTAGATAGTTTTTCTATAAAACGGATCAAATAATTACTCAGAAAAATTAAAATAACATCAAGCCAGCCTTAGTCGTGTCGTTACGGTCGCATAGACACTAATTAGAGTCAATTCTGACACCGAGACCCCGAGTCGGTCCCGAAACTCGAACCGAGTCAGCACCGCGCCAAGTGAACCCCGGGATGCACACCCGAGGCCCACTAAACATCATGGCGCTAGGTTAAAGTCGGGATAACTTAACTCTCAAGCATCAAATGATACGCTCGCCTCTCGGTTTTAGAAAGTATCAAAATCGTATCTTTAAAACTCCAAGCGCCTCGACTTGCGCGCCTGGGTCTTTACGCGCCTAAACCCAGGCGCCTGGAGTTCTGGTGCGCCTGGACTCAGGTGCCTATCCTGGTGACGAGAGCCGAAAACACCTACAAATACCCCTCTCCATCCCCTCATTTCGACACAACACATTCTTCCCTTCTCTCTTGGACTCGTTAAGAGTATTTCGCTTGGGCTCGCACTCCGACTCGATCGTAGTCCCGAAAGCGAAATCGACGCTACTCCTCACCTTCGAGCACTCCACTCGATACCGAGGTGTTTGTGATCGACTAGCTCCCCCGAGTCTAACGGAGTTCTGCCGGATTAGCCGCAGAACTAACAAGTAGTAGCGGAGCTCTGCCGGAATAGCCGCAAGAAGGGCCAACGGTAACAGAACTTAGCCGGAATCACCAGGTGAGGTAGGAGGATCCGCCTTTTAAAGTCGAATCGTCACTAGGTTGTCGTCAAAACAAACACTTTTATTATTATGCACTACGATAATATCAAATGTGGACACTAGGTCAACAACACTTACTAAAACACGTAACGTCCCAACTTCAACAATAAACGCTAAAATACTCTAAATAGACCCGAGTAGTTCCGAGATCCGTTCTAAATTATCTATGCATCGAGTCCCGTTTAGCGTATACTCCGAGGGTGTAATTCCTCACTATGTGATTTACTTACATTCGCATTTACCGCTTTCGTATGATTTATTGCTTTTATGACCTTATAATCGCATGCTAAATCACCTAACACGGAAATCAAAACGTAAATAAGCTAAAAGTGAACAAAGTTATGGTCGGGTTCCGCATTAGTCCTGGTGCTCACCTTACTAGGTTCGATGCATCCCTACTAATACCAAGCCGACGCATCTTAAGCAGCATACCAGGTAAGGTATACCACGAGAACGACTAATACCCGTATTATCGCATTAAAACTGACTTGGTAATACCTATAATATTAGTACTCTCTACTCTCCTATGTGCATCTTTTCATGGCCTACTTGTCACGTGAAATCGCATGCAAAGAATGTAAACCCAACTACTTTGACAACAAAACTTACTTGTCTTTAAACAACCGACATAGCAAAAGGTAAAGGGTTAAAAAATTGGATGTTACAGTACTTCCGCCACAACTAGGAAACGAAGTTATCAGCCCACCGATTGATTAATAGAGGCCGCTATAGTGCGGGCGGGATTGGATGCCGATGTCTATCGGACGTTGGCTTCCCAATACGTACCCTCACCTCTTACTCAGAATCGACGGTTTCCGGATGTCCGAAACCATTGGCAATGAGAGTCATTCCAGGCATGGAGTGCTTAAGGGTACAAGTCTTTATCTTTAGGTCTTGTGCCGCTAGCTTTGAGGCGGCTAAGGATCAAAGTTGACTCGAATGGTTTCAGAGTCCCAATAATTGACTCGGTGGCGACTCCATAAATCAGCAACGAATTCAGTTCACTAAAAAGGTCGTCTTACCAAACATATCGTCCTTTAAACATTTACAACCACGACTCGATCGATCCCAACGGATCTTCATCCGAATCGAGGTCCGAAACATCGCACCGAACACGAGATCGGACCGGCCCCCGACCGGGAGGGGGTTGCGTGGGTGGCCGCCGCGATTCGAAAAAAACTGGATCGGTCCCGCGCGAGCGCGCGCGGGGTGCTTGGCGGTGCGGAGGGATGTCCACAGATTGTGCTCACGAAGATCCACACAAAAAACCAACCTCCCAAAAAATACTTTTTCCCGGATCTAATCTTATGAGATCGATCCACAAAAAATTAACCAACTAAAAATAAATTTTCCAGATCTAATCTTACGTCTTTGGGAGTAGGTCACAACGACTGACTAAGAAGAGATTAAAGGGGTGTTGTAGAGAAGATTAAAAAATCTCGGAAAAAATTTGAGGGGAGAGATCTACATTACAGCTAGGAACTACCTGACTTTATGAAGATTTAAGGCAAAATAGTTTCTCTACCATTTTCGGATATTGAAAATTCAAGAAAGAAGAAGAATATTCATCACAATATAGTTTGATGAAGAAAAAAGTTGCTTCGAGATTTTAAGCTCCTAATCCAAAGCATAGGCAAGTTCAATAATAAACGACCTCGAGATCGACGACTCAGAAGATTACAAAACGTAAAATCAAACCACCTTGTCGGACGGTCGACGGAGGGCTATCCCAAAGTCAACATCGTAACGGCCGACCGCCTGAAGTGAAGACGACTCCCGGCCAGTTATTCACCCCCGAGTCATTGGCGAGTCCGTGATAATTTTGAGCTGGGTTCGTAATAATCTTGGGGTATAAATCGTAATAGGTTGAGAAATCAACTAGAACTTGCAAAAGAAGCCAAATTGGTGTCTCAGTATGAAGCCAACTCTTAAAAACCGACTTGGTCGGCCACCGGAGCCAGCGTGTTCAACCGGTCACCTGAGGCGGCGAGGCCTAGATCGGTCACGCCAGTTGGCGGATGATAAAATTAGATCGACCACCAGAGTTGAAGTAGGTTGGCCGGCACCGACGCTATCAGCACGACCCCACCAAGGACTCGGCTGTCATCTTGGCCTCTAATTACCATATCAAAGGACCTCTTCAAACAGATGGCCAAGACACATCTCCACCTTTGGCCACATTAATTTTAGATTTCGTCGTCGTCCAAGTTGTCGGCATGGCCCCGTCCTAACCGGCGGCCGCCGACCTCTACGTCCAGTCATAGAACCTTGAGAACTCCTAAGCCGACCCAGATTCTGCCATAATCAATCGAATTGCACCCCTTCAACAATCGTATGTCAATCGGGATGGCTTCTTGCTGGCTCCGTCGTCATCTTGGCCATGTTGAAGTCATCAAAACTCTGATCATAGAACGACCTTAATCGGCTCCTCTTTTGCTAAAACATTCGATTCAACGGAGACGAAGCCTAACTGTTTAGCGTTTTCGGTAAGAGTGCCTCGGACGTGGGCCTCAACTCAAAGTAAGGTCAGCCATTTATTTAATCCACTTTATGGAGCATAAAACAAGTAACATGCTGCATGCCTGCCTTCTTTAAATTGGAGCATTGATCCATGTTTTGAGCATAGCTTTGTTTTAGGTGGTCATTTCGGCCTAGCTTGTGTCATATGAAATAGGCCTAATAAGTCAATTAGACAAAAGGATGTTTCATCCAACAAAATTTCTAGAATTGTGTGTGGCACTGTTGAAGATTACAACCCATTAAAAGTTCATGGTAACATGAGTGTGGGCCACGAAGTCCCTTTGGTGCTTCTATCTCATGAACAAAATTAGTCCCTTCCAATCTTTCTATCCCACCACGAAAATCTAGAAATACTTCATAATAAATACTCAAAAGTTACCCAAATTTATGAGACAAAAATACAACTACAAAAGTTGATACTCGGAAAGTGGTAAAGATAAGTGACAAAAATAGGCAACGTATGAGCTTAGTATCTGTAACTCGACAGACAGAGGCACGGTCAGCCGAGCAGACTTATGGCTCGATCGTGATACAACCAAGCAGACTTACGGTCCAATCGAGATGCAACTGAGCCGACTTACGGCTCGGTCGAGATGCAAACGATACGGCTCGGTCGAGATACAACTCAGTTGACCCAAGGCTGAGCCAAGATGCAACCTAGACAACCTACGGCTCGGTCAGGATACAACCCAGCCGACCTACACCTCGGTCCGGATACAACCCAGCCGACCTACGGCTCGGTCGAGATGCAACTGAGCCGACTTACGGCTCGGTCGAGACGCAACCGAGCCGACTAATAGCTCAATTAAGATACATCTCAGCTGACCCACGGCTGAGCCAAGACGCAACCGAGCCGACTTACGACTCGGTCGAGATACAGCTCAGCCGACCTACGGCTGATGTTGAGATACAGTTCAGCCGACCCACGGGTGAGCCAAGATGCAACTGAGCCGACCAACGGCTCGGTCGAGATGCAACCGAGCCGACTAACGGCTCGGTTGAGATACAGCTCAACCAAACCACGGCTGAGCCAAGATGCAACCTAGCCGACCTACGACTCAGTCGAGTTACAACAAAGTTGACCTACGACGCAAATGTAGACACGGTTCGGCTAGTTTATGGTCAGCTGAAATACGGCTCAACCTCGACGCCTACAAAGACCCCTAGGTCCGCCAACCACCTTGTGGATTCTATGAAGACAAGATTGATATTTACCCATCACATGTTCATTACTCTCACAGCTAATGTGCAGGGGCAATAGGGGAGGAGCCCCAGTTACAAAGATTAACTATAAATGGACCCCCAACAACAAAAGCCCCCCCTGTCTACCTCCAGGCAGGGGGCAAGCCCCACGACTTCGACCAGAAGATAGGGACAGGTCGGTCGGCAAAGTCGAACCAAAAAGGCCTGAGGCACATTAGACTTGTATAAAAAGCATAAGTCCCTCTGCCTACCTCCAGCCAAGCAGGGGGCAGGCCCCCTGACTTTGACCAGAAGTCAGGGACAGGCTGGGCGGCAGAGCCGAACCAACAAGGCCTTAGGCACACTCAGCCATGTATAAAAAGCATAAGTCCCACTGCCTACCTCCAGGCAGGCAGGTGGCAGGCCCCCAGACGTCGACCAAAAGCTAGGGATAGACCGGGCGGCAAAGCCGAACCATCAGGGTATGAGTCACACTCAGCCTTGTTTAAAAAACATAAGTCCCTCTGCCTACCTGGAGAAAGGCAGGGGGCAAGACCCCTGACTTCGACTATAAGCCAGGGACAGGCCGGGCGGCAAAGCCGAACCAATAAGGTCTGAGGCACACTCAGCCTTGTATAAAAAAACATAAGTCCCTCTGCCTACCTCCAGACAGGCAGATGGCAGACCCCCAGACTTCGACCAGAAGTCAGGGACAGGCCGGGCGGCAAAGCCGAACCAGCAAGGCTTGAGACACACTCAGCCTTGTATAAAAGACATAAGTCACTCTGCCTACCTTCAGGCAAGCAGCGGGCAGGCAGCAGCAGGCAGGCCCTCTGACTTCGACCAGAAGCCAGAGACAGGCCGAGCGGCAAAGTCGAACCATCAAGGCTTGAGGCACACTCACCCTTGTATAAAAGCATGAGTCCCTCTGCCTACCTTCAGGCAGGCAGGGGCAGGCCTCCTGACTTCGAACGGAAGCAAGGGACAGGCCGGGTGGCATAGCCGAACCAATAAGGCCTTAAACACACTCAGCCTTGTATAAAAAGCATTAGTCCCTCTACCTCCTTCCAGGCAGGCAAGAGGCAGGCCCATGACTTCGAACAGAAGCCAAGGACAGGCCGGGCGGTAATGTCGAACCAACAAGGCCTAAGGTACACTCAGCCTTATATAAAAAGCATAAGTCTCTCTACCTCCAGGCAGGCAGAGGGCAGACCTTCTGACTTCGAGCAGAAGCTAGGGACAGGCCGGGCGGCAAAGCTGAACCAACAAAGCCTGAGGCACACTTGGCCTTGTATAAAACATAAGTCCTTCTGTGTGCGTCAAGCATGCAGGGGGCATGGCCGCCGAACTTCGGCCAGGTCCAATGACTGGTCGATGATCGGTCGAGGTTGGTCATCCGATTAACAAGGCCTAATGAATACTCGACCTTGTATAAAAAACATAAGTCCTTTTGTCTACATCCAAGCAGGCAGGGGGTACGGCTCATAGACTGGCCAAGACAAGATCGCCGACCGACAAGGCTTAAAGAGTAAATACTTGGCCTTGTATAAAAACATAAGTGCTTATGTCCGCCTCCGAACAGGCAAGGGGCATGGCCCCAAAATCCTTGACCAAGTCAATAGACTACTTTGGCAGGCCTCTGATACCCTGACACATCCGAATAGGATAAACCAAGGCAGAAGCGTCGATCACGGGGCTTATTGATTACCTAGCCATGCTTAGAATGATAAACCCAATGTACACCTCCGTGTACACAAGGGGCACGACTTCTTACACCCTGGAAGAGTCCAGATAACGTTAGAGCAGACGCGCCAACAAGACCTAATGAATACCTGGGTTTTTTATAAAAAAAACAAAGTATGCCATTCAGTTTGCCTGTCCAACCATGCTTTGCACCAGACTCGCATACTCAGCATCCGACTTCGCTGAGGGCAAATTAATGGGGTATAAATCCCCACAGACGCATAGGTCTGACTCTCGGGACCGAGAAGGCCCGCCTGGGTCCTAGTTGACCAAGGAGGTCGTACCCCCTATTGAATGATTCCCTTATGGATAGTCATTAACTGACTAAGAGAGACTTCCTTATTAACATCCTCTAGTGATGTCATAGTTGGTTATGTCACCATAACCTTTCCCCTATAAATACCCCACTTAGGGTGAGGTAAAAGGGGGCAATTGATTCACACATATTCCTCCCTACTCTCTCTATCTCTCTTTTCTCCCTAAATATCTATATTCTGGCATACATTTTACTGACTTGGGCGTTGAAGGCTCCATCTCGGGGGTTCCCCTGGGCCCAGAGTTCACCTTGCAGGATCACCGTCGACATGCATCCGAAGCCGAGGAGAGCCGCGAAGCCCAAGGTCGGGGACCCGCTTTTATTCCCAAACACACCTGCTTACAGTTTATGTGTTCCTGATTAATTTAGGTGCCTTAAATTTCATGTCCAAGGATTGGATTTGATCCTTAATTAAGTATAAGGGTGTGAGAAACATGAATCACCAAAAGGAGAGCTTCTAAGTTTAAGAAAAAACACCAAAAATTGCTGAAAACAAAGAGGGACCAACGAAAGTGACATCTTGTTTTCTTTTGTGCACATTTTCTCACCTTTACTGAATTCTACTCCAAGGGGAAGCATTGAGCCAAGAAACATGACAAAGTAACAGCTCCTCCTTGTCTTAAGAAGCATGGAAGATCCTTAAATGCATTTTTTCTTCTATTTTTGTCTAGAACAAAAAGAGTTGCCTTGAACCTTGAAGCATGCCCATATTTCAGAATGTCAAGGTTTTCCTCTTTTGGGGCAGGCGGCCTAAGCATGAGCTAAGGTACTTTTGGTTGTTTCTTTCAGAACCAAGAGCAGTTGAAACTACAAGCCAAAGGGGCCATTTAAAGACGCGAGCCAATTCACCATAAAAAAACAAGCTGCAGCAGCTTACACAAGCCAGCAAAATCTGACATTAGTAGAATTTAAGTTAATGACATCGGTTGTAAATGTCACTGGTATCAGTTTTCAAGCGACACCAATCAAGGCGACGCTAATGACCAAAAATATCGACATCGATTATTAAGCGATGCTAATGTTGCGGGACTGGCATCGATTACAACCAATACCAATTTCCAAAAATGGCATCAATTGCAACCGATGCCAACTCACTAAAATGGCATCGATTGTATCATAATAATCGATGCAAATGTTCCCAGATCAGCATCGATTTCACAACCGACGTCATTTTCCGATGCCATCTTGACAATGTTTATACTTTCGTAACCCATACCTTTTTCTTGTTATTTTTTCTCTTTCATGCACATATTATATGCTGATAGGTGTGATTTTTCACATAAAAGCTACAAACAAATGCGGTAACACCGACGACAATTTGAAAAACACAAGCATCAAAATCCATTTATTAACAAGAAAAGTAGATTCGCATATCCAATACAATTATCCACCAAAATAACATCCCTCGATTCACAACTACCTACATCAAAATCTTTCACTATATTATTCACTATGTAAAATTTCTCCAATCCAATCAGCAAAGTCAATGATTGTTCATTATCTTCTCCCATTCAAAAGATGCTCCAAGATTCGAATAAGCAAACAAAGTTGATTCCTTTAAAAAAAATTGAAGTTTGTACATATATAAGTATATAACCAATCGAAAATAATATGTAGTACTAAATTGAAGTCTTCTACTTGTACGCTAGTTTAAGATTGCATTTTTACAAATTATCACCTAGTGTTTGTACTCACACGAAATGACACAACCCGAAATGACCCGACAAAATGTCACCTGCAACAGACCCGACAAAATCTCACCAAATAACGTGAAAAATTGTTGTCTTAAGCTTACGACAAACTGAAGTGAGATTTTTGTAGTATAAAAGCAAAAGCAACACAAACTCACCTCAATTGACCACTTACACCAGTAGAATGAAAGATAGTTGAACCATGAGTATCTCTAAACTCCAAAACACCACAAGAATCACCAAAAAGATGCGTTAGAAAATATAGACATGCCAACATATAGGTGGTGGGGTTAACATAATCAAGATAACAAACTATTTAACTTTAGAAATGCTGTAACATCTCAATTTCTTATTTTTATTTACTGTCAACCTTTTGAAGCAAATGAGACATACGGAGTACAACATAGAGACTAGTACTCCCTCCATTTGCCTATTTTCTTCTCATTTGCTTTTTGAGGGTCAAAGTTAACAGATTTAGCCTTGACCATGAATATATTGGAGAATAAAAGTGATTTATACACAAAACTCAAAAGTTCACATTTATTATCAAATTATCTTTCATAAAATATAAATTTCGTCAAGAAAAATATTCATTTTCACGTCGAGAAATTCGGTCAAAGTGTACCGTCTTGGAGACTGTGATAAAGCAAATGGGAAGAAAAGAAAAAAATGGAGGGAGTAAGATATTGCCTGCGAAATGTATCGACCTACCCACGGAGTCGATTTACCTTTGTTATGACCGCAGTTCTAATATTTCCAGTGACCAAAAATGAAGGTTATCCTTGTATAACTATAGACACTTAGATTTTGACCTGGTGGCTGCAGGGGTGCCCGACAAACACCTGATGACGATCGGACTGCTACGCGACGCGAGGTTACGATGTTTTAGCTGGTTTTTCTATAGAACGGATCATATAATTACTCGGAAAAATTAATTCAACATCAAAATAGTCTTAGTAGTGTCATTACGGTTGCGTCAACACTAATTAGAGTCAATTCCGACACCGGGACCCCGAATCGGTCCCGAAATATGCAAAGTCAAACCCGAGTCAATACGTCGGGCGAGCGAACCTAGAGACACGCGCCTGAGGTCCACCCAGGTCCACCCAGCGCTCGATGCGCTAGGGTTAATGAGGAGCCTTGACCCCCGTTAATCAAATATACGCATCTTCTTTGTTTTGGAAAGTTTCAAAATCGAATCTTCGAAGATCCAGGCGGCTCAATCCTGATGCGCGTGACACCAGGCGACTCAGTTCTGGTGTGCAAGACTCCAAGCGTCCGAAAGGTCGATTTGAACTGGGCAAATAACTATAAATACCCCCTTATTTCGCTCATTCAACACACAACTCGAATTCTCTTCTCCCTCTCACTCTTTACGAGTTCTCTCTAAACTTAGGTCACACTCCGACTCTAAGTATGATCCACTCGATCGTTTTTCATAATACGCGAATCGACACCACTCCTCGTCGTTCCTCGAGCACCCTACTCAATTTGAACAAAGAGGAGCACCCGTGCTTGACTAGCCACTTCCAAATACAGTAGCGAAGCTGTACCGGATTCACTGCAGGACAAGCTAGGAGGATCCGCCTCGAAGACGTATCGTCACTAGGTGTGGACATGACATAGGTCCACCCCGACGCGGCCACGCGCGGGTTTGGGGAGGCGAATGAATCTCATGTGAGATGGATCTCGAGTTGAAATTTAAATCGAAGTAAGGGTCGCCACCGAACTTTGTGGGAGTTCGAGCCCGTTTGAACCCACTCAATGTCGTAGTGGGCCATGCACAAAGTACGGCCCATTTCGATTTCAGAGTTTATTGGGTTCGTCCCTTAGCATTGCGATACCGATACCGACATTATCGGTAATCGGGTATTGAATGACTCTCGTATGCCAATGGATTCGGACATCCGGAAACCATGGTTCTGAGTAAGGGGTGAGGGTACGTGTTGAGAAGTTCACAAAGAACACCCAACCCCGCCCGCACTTAGCGGCCTTTACTAAGATATCGTTCGTTTTTGGTGTACATGTGTTAGTTCAACGGTTGAATGATATGCAAAAAGTGTTTTGACTAAACATGCGAATAATTGAATGGGTTGCTAGGTCGATTTAATGCATCTAATTTTAACGTCAAAGTTGTTTTAGCATGCGAGGTTCGTTTTAGTATAATAAATCAAAACAATGAAAATAAGATACAAAGACAAAGAACAAACGGGTTAGTAACGGTTTGTAAATTGAATAAAAGATGTAAATATAATTCAATGCATGGTTATAAAAGATTTGTCGAGACCTGAAATATACCGAAAAGCCCGCTGTTTTATAAAAAAGGAAAAGATATTTTTTTTTAAAAAATAAGACGGGATCGCTTTTCGGTGTTACGGTTTTCAGGAGACTACGCGACCCGCGCGGGTGAGGCGCGACTCGCGTGGCCATGCGACTCGAGAATAGGCAGCCATGCGACTCGCACAGGACTCGTGCGACTCGCATGGCTGCCTATTCTCGAGACCCTTTTTTCGAAAATCAACAATTTTGTTAAATCGCGTACAAATATAGCATAATTTATGCTCGACTTAAATTTTCGATATTCGCTATATTCGATATTCGATTATGAAATCGATATCAAATATTCGAAATGATTTTTAGAAAAGATGTTTTGTAAATCGTTTTGAAAATCGAACTTAAAAAAGCAATGTTAGTTCTCTCCGCGTTGAAATCGTCGTATTTGTTTTTAAGACAATATGACGATTTTTTAGCATCAACGAGATTGATTTAGTTCCTTTTGATACGATATTCGACTATGGAATCGATATCGTATTTTTAAGAACGTTTATTTTATATAGAAAATTATATTGTAGTATCGATATCAGAAAAGAAAAAAAACGTGACGATGACCCATAAAAAAAGACAGACGGACGAGAGAAAGAAAAGAAAAGGGAGAAGTTGGGATTTGTAACACCCTCAACCTACATGCTTGATTATCATGAAAACGGACTCGTAGTAGCGGCCTAGGCTTGGGAGCGTTAAGATGTATATGGGTGAGTTATGGTGTGTATGGTTAGGGATTTGGCGAGTTTTGCTCTCGGGTTTGTATACGGTTTGCCTAAAATTGCCTAGAATTTTGGGTTGTGAATGGTCGGGAATCCTATAAGATTTCTAGAGGAAAGATTGGAATATAATATGCCTAGTATTGCTGGAATTCCGGGTTGTAATTTGTGTGTCGGGATTCAAATTGTTGTGTTGATGTTGTAATTGATGTCAGGAATTGTGTGTATGAATTGTGTGTGCAAGGGTGGGGTATTTATAGGAGAGGTTTCCTGGCTTGGATGGGAAGAAACTCCTGTTTCGGATAGGAAAGAAACACCCACTTTAGATAGGAAAAGGTTGCTTGGAGGGGAAGAAACACCGGTTGGGGTGAAATAGGATTTCGGTTTTTGGATGGAAAAAGGAATTCGGTTTTGGATAGGTAAAGCTTGCTTAATTCTTCTTCATTGTTGATTTTTTGTAGTATTTGACTCTGAATCAAATTGTCGAAGCTTGCGCGGCTGATTTCTATGCCTCGGAAACGCCTTTGATCGGGGTTTGACCCGGTTGCTAAAAGACGGTTTTGCCTTTGGTGTCGGTTTTGACCCAAATTAGTCTCATTTGACTGGAAATGACCCACTAGGCCTGGATTTGAGGTCTGTTTTGTGAGATTTTTACTCCGCTAAAAGCTCGTGCCAACTACTATTGATTCTGAGTCCGAAAATCGAGAGTATTAAGTCATGTTTGCGTCCGATCATCATCGGGTGTTTTTTGGAAACTGTCATAGACACCTAACGGCCAAATGTGGGTGTCTACCGAGCCCCCACTCTGACTGAGGCTTGGACAAAGCGAAAGTCAGAGTAGCTACCAGGTCAATCGAGGATTAAGACCTGGCAGACTTCCGATCGGGTCGTTTATAGTCTGTTAGACTTGTGTAGAAGGCTCGCCAGCCATAAGATAGAAATCATACCTGAGTTCTATTGTAGGGATAGCTCTGTGGGACTTGCCTGAGAAGCCTTGGGTATGCCCGTTTGCAGACACATCCAATCTTGGAGCTGCGCGGGAGCTTGTATAAGAAGTTGTGGGTGTGTTCATTTGCAGACACATCTCGATTCAGAATTACGCGGGAGCTTGCATAGGAAGTTATGAGTGTGTCCATTCGCAGACACATCCCGACATTTTAGTAGAAATGTCACCTGAGCTTTCCACTGGGGAGTTTTTGCGAGGAGACTTCCTTCTCGAGTCTGGGTGTACCTGTATGATGCCGACACATAGCAATTCGTATGTAACATTTAGGCGAAACACCGACTCACGCTGGAGAAGTAAAAACTTGATGTTCCTTTGGGAAGCACAAGCTGGTACCTGAAATGTTAGATATATAGGCAGAAACAACAAATATAGCGGACAGGAAGATAGCATACAGGAAATGCATTTAGCATCTACAGACTGACTTGCACTGGGGAAAATAATTTTTGCTTCATTTTGAAATCGAAGTCGTGAAAGCAACTCACGTGCTAGGAGATAGGTTTTCAAAATTGAAAGAGGTGAAAAAGAAGTTTGCAGGTTTAAATAGACTGAAATTTGACCTGTTGAAAAGGATTTTCTCAAATGGCTAAGTTTTGCAAATTTTTAAATGAGAATTTGAAAAGAGAGGCCTACCGACAGACTCGACTCTGGACGCGACAGGATGAGTTGACAGACACAACTGGACTCTCGAGGGGTTGGACCGCGACTCGGTAGGGGGGTTGGCCACCTAAGATGACAAGACTCTTAAGTTGCGCTATTCCGTAGCCTAGGCTAGTGGCAACACGGTGGAACGTCGAAATGGGATAGATATGCTATATGGGGTTGCAGTAGTCTGCAATAAGATTGTTCTTGTACGACAGAACTTAGCAGTAGACTTGTATTCTTTTGGATCTTCTTTGGTTTCGGGGTATATTCCCAAGGTAGGTGCTTATTTGAGTCCCTGACAAATTCTTGTCTTCGATTGAGCCAAGTACTAGGACACTCTATAGAAAGGAGGCTAGTGTTTTGACAGTATTTAGATTATGTGAGTGGATGGAGAACTTCTGCCTAGGAGAAGCCCCCAGGACGACAAAGCTGGCTGTTGAGAACATGACAGTATCGTGTCAGGAATGATGGTGCTTTTTGAATGTGTTTCAATGTGGGTGGTTGTGCATTTGTTGAAAGGCTGCCTACGTATTCACGTGTAGTGAAATCAAACCAAGTCGTAGTTCAGTGTTGAAAGATATATTATAGTGCCTAGTTTATTAGGGCTTTGTGTGTAACTAGCCATAGCAGGGGTGTAGGCTAGGTGCATTCCCAATGATGCCTTGATCAAAGGGCTAGAGCAGTTAGGATGTTAATCCTGTGACTGTGAACGTTCTCCGGGGTAGCCCCCAGAGGTGGTGTGAACTATTCGGGCATGTTCTATACTGACCGCAGGTTGAGTTCCCGTGTTTGGGGTTGGTAACTGGTTTGGATGTTTTTGGAAATGTGGTGCTAGATCGCAAATGGCTTTGATGATTCGAAATCTGGAGCTCGATTTTGTGGAGCTAAGGCTTCGAGGGTAAGGTATTGTAATATGGTAGGAAACGGGGAAGTCGAGTAAAAATGACTCGATCTTCGATCGGGGTGGGTTGATAATGCGGGATCTGATTTCCATGTCTGGCCCTAATGGTTAGGGGTATCCTATGGAGCTTGAATCCTCAAAATTCCGGGCTGACTTTTAGCCTAGGTCTCGAGAAGGTCTTGAGGGTTGTAATGTGGGAAGGCTAGATGTGGTGTTATCTGACCAGCTTGATTGTTTCTCCCCTATTGGATGGTGTGAGTATTTATAATTTTGAATTGACCGTTTTCACTACGGTCATGGGTTTTTGAATATTTTTCGGCTGACCTCTTAGCCCCGGTCTTGGGATTCTTCACTTGGATTGACCATTTAACCTTGGTCATGGATGCCTCTTTTTTTATGATGGCCTTATTTTTTCTCTTGGACTTTTGATTTTTTTTTGTCCAGTTTTTTTCTTTTTGTTCTGTTGGTCAGACTAACACCTAAGGTGGGGATTGGTCGATCGTATTGGATGGGTGTTTATTGTGGGAAATGGGCTTGCCTCCCGTCTTGAACCCAAATTAAGAGACTACCTAGGTTTGTCATAGGATTCGATACCGCTCCTGCTTAAGGTAGTTATGTGGCTTTCTATGTCAGACATGGAACAGGTAAAGGAGAACACGGGCTCGGTTTCCTATAGTCATTATAGATGTGCCTATAATAGTCACGTGCATGTGCTCACAGTGTTTGATGGTGTTCATCATGTTCTCGAAAACACATAAGGAAGCATATAGTAGAGATAGAATGTTGAAAGATAATTTTTATTGAATTTTGAAAAGAGGACAGAATACAAATGACTCTGATTTCGACTTTGAAATTGAAAGAAATAGTACATCCTAGACTGTGACTCAGACTAGGACTCAAATCAAATCCGGACTCTTGGATATATGAGAGGTAGATTGGATGCTTTGGTCATTGAGCCCTGTATAGTCCATGAGGGGCCTTGCAAGTGACAACGTTTCCATGACGGGTGTCCTCCCGGCATCGAGGGAATCTTGGATGAGGTGTTTCAGTTTCCAGCATTGCTCTGTATTGTGTCCCTTCCCTCTGTGGAATTTGCAGTAATGCTCGGCGTTCCATGTTTTGGAGCATTTTTCCAAAGGTACGTCGGCAGTTGGGCCTATGGGTGGTATTAGCCCCTTCGAAACCAACCTTTGGAAAGCGACGGTGTAGGACATATCCAAGTGGGTAAATGTCCTTACTCTTGACTGGTTCTTGATTTTTGGAGAGGTGACTTGTGGATTACCTCTCTTGATCTTGCCATCTTGGGGGTATCGGATGGTTTCATAAGAGTCCTCACCCTTTAAACGGCCCGATTGGGTGATTGGCTGCCTTACCCGTTCTAGTTGTGTTATACGAGATTGGGTTCTTGCAAGATCCCCTTCGATGATGGCTACCCTGGAACCTAGGTTATCTAGGGCGGCATTGATTTTCGAGAAGATATTGTTAATGGAGCAAGATAGCATAAGCATGCTTCCCTGGATATCCCCTTTCTTGATGGCGCGGGCTTTGTCGTGGTTAGGTAGTGTCTCGTTCATTGGGTCCCTGATAGGAAGAAACGACAGGTGTAAGAACTCGCCTAAGCTCGGTTTTGCGCAGGTGTAGAAGAAAGAGTTGAACTAGATATGGCCCGGGGTGACGGGAGTGACTAAAATTCCTGGATCGGGATACCCGAACGTTGACCTAGACAAAGTAATGACCACGAATTAGACTCGAGTTGCAGAAGGGTGACTCCGAAAATGGGGCGACCGTGTTTGACCGCGTCACGTGCTCGGACCAACCGTGGTGACCTAACCCTAGGTGACTCGAGTGTTCGTAGCATAAGTACGACTCGAAGGAGGCATCATAAGGACGCCGGTGTAAGAGGGATGTAGGGCACCTCTTATGGTACTGTGGTCGACTGCTCGGGTGGAAGATAGCCCCCAAGTGAGACTAAGGACTCAGATACGACTCAGATGGTGTGACATCTAAGTGACTCAAAAGGGGGATACGTGAGACAACACGTGATTGATCGCTCTGCTGAAGGGTAGCCCCCGAGTGAGGAAAAGTCTGAAAAGGAAATGACTCGGAAAAGACACCTAGATGGGTGACTTGTGAAAGGTGGGCCTTCCTTAGGATTCGGCTATGTGGGCCGAGTCCCGCTCGAAAGAAGGTCCACGTAAGATACTCCTTAGACTTTGGACTCGAACGTGTAAACGGGCCCGCCTTTGTAGGAGTATGTCCTACGTAGGTGGGCCATGCCTTACCTTAGTCAAATAAGGCGAACTGGGATAGGGAGGAAACCCGTGATGTAGGATCGACGGAGTTTCGACGCTAGAGACTTTGACAACTTATGACAAGACCCGACACTATTAAATACGGGAAGTCGTAAGAAGAGGAAAGTTTTGAAAAGGGAAATTTGGACTTTAGGAAAAAAAACGAAAAAAAGGTCGGATGGACGGCCCGATTTTTTTGAAAATCGGCAAAGGGCCATAGGGTCGAATTTTTGATGGTTGAAAATGTTCGGGCAACATACCGGCTAAAAATAGGCTGTTTTAAGTAAAATCGTAAGTCCTAAATTCGATAGCGTCCCGGATTTTTTTAAAAGTTGAATATTTGGAATTTTGAATATTGAAAATAAATTTCCAAAAATTTGAAAATCGAAAAGAAGATCCCGAAGATTTGAAAATCAAAAACGACATCTCGAAGATTTGGAAATCGAGAATGGAATCTCGAAGATTTGAAAATTGAAATAGAATTTTGAAATTTTGAAAATTGAATGAGGAACGGAATTTGAATATTGAAATGGATAACATGCCGGCTAGAAAATAGGCTTGTTTTGAGTCAAATCTTAAGTCTAAATTTTGGCAGCTTTCCGAGAGTTTTTTTAAAAATGGATAATTTTGAAAAGATGCAATTTTTTGAAATAACGGTTTTTGAAAAGGATGACATGTAGATTCAGTAGCATGTAGTCATGGAAGCAGTATAATGACGCCATGTATGTTCTTAATCTAAGTCTCGGTCGGTCGAAATAGGGTCTATACCAACAACGATGGCTTTCTCGCAAATCAGGACGGACTTCCTAAGCCGAATTGGACTTAGAACATGCCGTAAAACCCATGCGAGTTCCGCTATCGGAGTCTTTAGTGCACCCATTTAGGAATGCACCGTGGTATAGTGGGACGTCGGTCACAAGTAACCGGCCCGGGAAAGAATTGGGTTATGCATGAACCATCGAACTAAAACGCGTACATTACTAGTCGAACGATTTCTTTTCGAGTCTCACCCTGAGAATCCCGATGACAAGTGGTACATCAGGTATCCCCAGCGGAGTCGCCAAATTGTGGACATGACATAGGTCCACCCCGATGCAGCCACGTGCGGGTTTCGGGAGGCGAATGAATCTCATGTGAGATGGATCTCGAGTTGAAATTTAAATCAAAGTAGGGGTCGCCACCGAACTTTGTGGGAGTTTGGGCCCGTTCGAACCCACTCTATGTCGTAGTGGGCCTTGCATAAAGTACGGCCCATTCCGTTTTCAGAGTTTATTGGGTTCGTCTCTTAGCATTGTGATACCGATACCGACATTATCGGTAATCGGGTATTGAATGACTCTCGTATGCCAATGGATTCGGACATCCGGAAACCATGGTTATGAGTAAGGGGTGAGGGTACCTGTTGAGAAGTTCACAAAGAACACCCAACCCCGCCCGTACTTAGCGGCCTTTACTAAGATATCGTTCGTTTTTGGTGTACACGTGTTAGTTCAACGGTTGAATGATATGCAAAAAGTGTTTTGACTAAACATGCGAATAATTGAATGGGTTGCTAGGTCGATTTAATGCATCTAATTTTAACGTCAAAGTTGTTTTAGCATGCGAGGTTCGTTTTAGTATAATAAAAAAAACAACGAAAATAAGATACAAAGACAAAGAAACGGGTTAGTAACGGTTTACAAATTGAATAAAAGATGTAAATATAATTCAACGCATGGTTTTGAAAAGATTTGTCGAGACCTGAAATATACCGAAAAGCCTGCTGTTTTATAAAATAGGAAAAGATTTTTTTTATTAAAATAAGACGGGATCGCTTTTCGGTGTTACGGTTTTCAGGAGACTACGCGACCCGCGCGGGTGAGGCGCGACTCGCACAGGACTCGCGCGACTCGCATGGCTGCCTGTTCTCGAGACTCTTTTTTCGAAAATCAACAATTTTGTTAAATCGCGTACAAATATAGCATCGATATTTTTATCGCTTTTACGAGATTAACGATTAAATTGTTATATTAATTTGTAAAATCGTAATAATCGGCCTAAACATGTAATATATGTTTATATTCTGGAAAAATGTTGTTTTTGATGATTTTTAGTAATTTAGTATTTTTCTGATATTTTTGATATCGATTATTGAATTATTATCGTTTTCGAACAAAAACGATTAAAAACCGATTTTTAGTTCTAGTACTTAAACATTTTATTTTAATCTGATTTTTGACGTGGTGAAACTTTCTGGTGAAATAGAATTTTCTGATTTTTTTCATAATTTTTCGGAATTGTTAAGTGGATGAATTAATTACTCACTTTAAATCATCGTTTATCGTTAAAACCGTGTTCGTTGTTTAAATTCTCGATTTCTGGTCTTTGGTTTAAATCTGGAAAAAAATTATGATTCTGATGATTTCATATTAAAATGTATTATTATGATTTTTAGTGCCTTAATAAAATGTTAGGAACGATAGGTTTGTTAATAAAATCGTTAATTGCGAAAACGGGTTTAAATGACGGTTTGTTGAAATTTTGTTGAAACTGGATTTTGGAAAAATCTGGAAAAATTTATATTCTGTAAAATCAGGATTTTAAAGTGTAATAATAATTTTTGGATATTAATACTTAAATCGTTTTGTAATTACTATTTTTATTAATCGTTATTGTCGAGATTGGACGATTAACGAGAAAACGCTTTAAAAACCGAGTTTTTAGAATTCTGGAAATTTTCTTTTCTGGACAGAATGTCCATAAATATAATTTAACTATTTTACGTAATTTTTGTACTATTTATTATAGTCTTTAATTAATAAATATTGATTTCGGACAAATTGTGATTTATCGTTAAAATGCTTCGTCTTACCTAAAAGAATTATTTTTCCAGCATTTTTGAAAGTATTTAAATCTGAAACTTTAAGAGTTAAATCATCCCTTAACATTTTCTAAATATATTCAATGGTTTAATTAAATAAAAGACGTTAAAAGATTTAATTTGACATTTGCCGTAAAATCCTATTTGTAATCGTATTGTCGTAACTAATAATAATTAGGGAATTTTAGCTTTATAAATTTTGAAAACACCCTGATTAGTATTATTAAAATTTTTAAGACATTTTTAATCATTTTATACACTTGTACGATATTTCAATAATTTCATAAACTCAAATGTTCTTACTTTAATAATTAATATCGTTAAGGCCGAAAGTATTAGTTTTATAAATCTATATCGTTTACTAAAATGTGGTATTGGTATGAACTAATATTTTCACTACTTTTATATGATGCTATTTTTAGTAAAGTTTCTAAAAATAGAAGTTTCCTAAAATAGAAGTTTCCTAAAATAGAAAGTTTCCTCTTTTAGAATATAAATGTTTACTTCTTTTATCCTCATATTGTTTATGATAAATACCTCTTTTAAATATCGATAATGGTTTGTTTTGGAGTTATGGAATAAGGACAAGTGTGGGTTTAGAGTAATATAGTCTGGGATGTACGTTTTGCCATCAACTGTAAGGCTGGTGTGTCTTTATGGGGCGCATTGGTTGTTGAACTGAGCATGGTTTGTGTTCAGGAGAGTGTATATTTACCTTAAACTTAGATATCGCATCGTATAAGTCGCGTCGGGTTGAACTGGATATGGTTTGTATCCAGGAGGGGTGTGCACTACTTAAGCCAGGACCTCGCTGCACGCAGTCCTGTTATAGTTGAGTTGCCTAGTTAGAGACTGGATTCTGTTATGAGTTAAGTCTACAGTTCTCGAAGCTAGTTTTTAGTATTATCCTAGTGAAAGTCTAGATTCTACATTAATCCTATCCATAACACCATTTTGATTATTTTATTTATTATCGATATAAATTGGCGCAGGTTGGCAAATATCTTTATGTTTTTTCGGAAACCCCTTTTGAATAATTTGTTCGACGCTAAACCTTATTTTAATATGATGTTTTACTGTTTTCCATTTTTACTATTTTTCCTATATTAGTAATTACTGTTTTAAAATCCTGTTATACGGCTGGGAGAACGTTGACGTTGCTCCCCACTGATTGTGGCTGTTATGTTTTAACATGGCAGGTATACGTGTTTATTTTCCGGTGGGTGTGGGCTAGCGAGCAGTCTTGGATCCTGCTGATTTTTTTATAACCAAGTTTTAAGGATTGTTTAACCTCTTTATGGATTGATTTAAATTTTAGCCATTTTTATGTATGGCGCATGTTTGACTTTACCAATTTAATTTATTAAGACATAGTTCTGTGTGTTTTAATCCCGACTCTACAGTGTTTCCGCCACTGTATCGCGCTAGATTATTTTTAGGGGATTACACTTTTTCTTCATTCTTTTCTTTCTTTCTTTTTCTTTTCTTTGCCCTTTTTGGCTTGATTTGGCTTTTTGGCATTTCTTATTGCAACAAGAAAGACGACTTCAACAATTTGCAATTTTATTGTGTGGAAATGTGTAGGAGGTAGGGGAATGGGTGAGTCGGGGGTCGCGATTTCCCTTCAAACCCACAAAAAGTGGAGAACTTGGACTAATTAAACAATCCCAAACACGGTCATCTAAGGGACGACACTCGGTAACCAAGGCCTTTTCACACCGTGGGTGGTCATAATGGTCAAAGGTGCAAATCCCGTAGTAAATTCCAAGTAAGCTAGGTGGACTCAAGGTAAAGGACCAACGAATTCATTGATTTACGGTCATTCTACTAGATTAAAGTCCAAGACTCGATTTATACAACTAGGAAGGGAAAATAGACGCTCGCACACTAGCCTCTAAACCGGGTTTTCAAAAACCATTTACACACAAGACACACAACAAAACACAAAACAAAGACTCAACGAAAACGAAAGAAAAAGAGACAAAAGCAACAAAACAAGAACAACACAAAACGAACACAAATGAAAACACAAACACCACCCCTAGCTTCCAAACAAATCACCAAATCACCCACAAACTTTACAAAGCTCCACCCGAGCACACAACATCACAATCTCCTCCAAACTCCACGAGAGATAAAGAAGAAAAAGGGATAAGATATTACCGGTAGTCTTGAAAACTCTCCAAAGCTAGCGGTGATTTAAGCAACCTATAAGGAAAGAGGAGGCAAAACACACACAATACAACAAATACACGAGACAACGACATAAAAGGAAAACACACAAAAGGAAAATCTTTTTGATTTTTATGAAAAAGTTTTCAAATTTTTAGGGTTTTTAAAGATTTTTTTGAAAAACTACGAAAATAAAACTAACTACGATAGAATATCGCTCCCCCACACTTAAACCGAGCCATGTTCTCATGCTCGATCGTAGTGTGCGGAGAGACAAAAGAAAAGAAGAGAAACTATGAAAATAAAGCTAAAAATCAAAAATAAAGGTGAAGAAAAGGGAAGAAAGTGTCCGGCCGGGGTGTAGTCAAGTCACCATGGGCTGAGACGAGAAAAAGATATGGAAGGGGGAAGAAAATAAAAGGAAGGAAATAAAAGGAAATGGGAGGGGAGGGCTAGGTGTAATCAAGTCACCTAGCCCGGATTCCGCCTAAATCCGACTAAATCCTACAAAAAAGGGTGAAAAACTTGTAAAATTTGGATTTTGAAAAAGGACTCTCGATGTAATCACATCATCGAGAGTCGAGAGCAACCAAGACCAAGGCCTCGAAGGCCACCATGACATCAAGACACAAAAGTGTACAAGGGGAAGGGAATAAACACAAAAGAAAACAAGCTATAAAAGACAGGAAAGAAAGGATAGTTGCCGTACCAATAGGTTAGCAACTCACTCGCTCCATCGTCTCATAGATCAATATAGGCACAAAACTTGTCTTCGTCATTGCTATTCCTCTTCATTCTCGATCAAACCGCATGGTGAGGTAGTAATGCTGTGAGTGGGTGGAAATTCGATGTGAAATTCGGTGTAAAGGGGAGAGAAATGTGGTGAGGGTATGTAAATGGAGTGTAATGGTCATATGACATGAGCAAGGATGGGTAGGGAGGTTGGGTGGGGGCATACAATGGTTGGGTGGGCCCAAATGTCGAAGAAGAGGCCAAAAGAGGAGAAAGGGGACCATCCCGGTCGGGATGGATGGTCCCGGTCGGGAAGACACACTCGTCCCGGTCGGGAAGCCACCTTCTCGGTCGGGACGGCACTCCAGCAAGCTCCAATTTTTGCACCTTCATCCCGATCGGGACGGCTCCTTCCCGGTCGGGATGGCATATCCTTCCCGGTCGGGAAGATCCCTTCCCGCCCGGGATGGGTCTTCTTGATCTCCAAAACCCCAAAAGCTTCACCGAAGCTTCAAAAACCGACTTCCATACTCACGAACCAAGCTCTATCATTAACCATTCCTTTCTAGGAATCGTCTTCACTTCACACCTATGACAATAAGCTCAAATGCAACATCAAATTCTCTCCCTCACAACGCTCATCAACAATCCAAATGACAAGAATTTCACAAAACTACCAATCCTAGAAACCAAGGTACCAAACAAACATATATACACACACAAAAGCAAAAAGAACAAGAAAAAGAGATATATACAATAAGGTACTCTCACCAACTACACCTCCATAGCCATCAAGAGCTCGAAGGAGTAAGTCAAATGCCCTAGCAACATCTTCATTTAAGCTCACATGGCCAAGCCTAGTGTGGACATGACGTAGGTCCACCCCGATGCGGCCACGCGCGGGTTTGGGTAGGCGAATGAATCTCGTGGTGAGATTGTTCTCGGGTTCGAAATTTAAGTCAAAATGGAGTCGCCACCGAATTTTGTGGTTATTCGGAACCATACGAGCCCACTCTATGTCGTCATGGGCTATACACAAAGTAAGCCCACTTCGATTTCAGAGTTCATGGGGCTCGTCCCTTTGCATTATTATACCGATACCGTTTACACCGGCTTTCGTATATAAAATGACTCTCGTGCGCCAATGGTTTCGGGCATCCGGAAACCAAGGTTTTGAGTAAGGGGTGAGGGTACGTGTTGGGAAGCCCACTAAGGACACCCAACCCCGCCCGCACATGGCGGCCTCTACTAAGACACCGTTCGTGTTCGTGTACGCGCGTTAGTAAAATGATAAAATGATATGCAAACAGCGTTTTCGGGCTAAGCTTGTGAATTATATATGAATTACGTCATTTAATGCATTTAATTATGGTCGAAGTGATTTAGCATGCGAGGTTCATTTATAAAGCGATAAGCAAGTAAATAAACGAAACTCGAAAATAAGTAACGTACAAATTACACGGGCGGAAATACAACCCGGAATTCACAATACAACGATTATTATAATGATTAAATGAAATAATAAACTAAATAAGAAAAGCAAGAAATAAAATACACGACTCGACAAAGACCCGTATATAATAAATGTTCGCTAGATCGTGAATTAGTTAGACGGACGAACCTTAATTAATAACGCATTATATTGCATATTAATCAAAGGACGGAGGTTCGAGACCTAGGCGTGAATCTAACCCGATCTCGAACCTCGATGTCTTGTCCCGACTTATCACCTCGAAAAATGGAGTCTAAATTAATTATGTGTCGGATACGACTAAAGAGTCGTCGACATAAAAATTAATAGTGTGAGACCGTCGATCAAAGTCGTTTTTTTAGTGTCGTGATGCGCGCAAGTTTTAGAAAAATAGGTTCACGTGACGGCCTTTACACGCGTTGACTAAAAGTCGCAACAAAAAAAGACGAGTCTTAAAACATGGTCGTATGTCGCGAAGGTCGCATATTAATGTGAGGACCGAAAAGGGTAGAAAGTCGAGAAAACGAAAAAAGTGGGCTCGGCCAAACAGGCCTGCCCGCGAGTCGCACGGCCGATTGCGCGACTCGCGTGTGGGTCTGGTCGGGCATTTTTTTATTTGTCGAAAAATCGTCAATTTTTATAATCACGTGCCAATGCGGGTTTATTTACTCGATTTATGTTTTTTATAGATTAAGAATTTTGAATTAGTGACGAAATTGTATCCCTCTCCGTCACGACATCGAAACTAATCCTTCCGGATTATGTGATGTCTGTTTTCGTGTCAACGGGTTTCGCACTAATTGAAATGAGATCGAATGCGTTCAACTACGACCAATTGCAATCACGCCACGCCCTTGAGAACATTGGGGCGGGGCTCCTCGAAAGGGCTCCACCTCCGTCGTTACTCGTAAAGGGATTAGACGGACTTTAGGCGATCGTCGTAGTCAAACGTATTTGAAACCGAATACTTGTATTAATATATATATGTACGCGGTATTATAGTGTTAGATTAGAGAGTTAGTATACATAAAAATAAAAGTTAGTAACGGAATTAAAAATGTTAGTGTTAGTATAGAAGTTAGTGTTACGATACTAGTATAGTTATAATATAAATAACGCAAAAATGTAAATAGAAACAAAGTAGTAAGGATCGAAATGGGGTTTAGGACACCCTCAACATACATGCTTGGTATAGGCCTCGGAAATAGACTCGTAAATAGCGACGGAACGCCGGAGTATCGAGGATGAATGTGAGTTATGGTGTGTATGTGTGTGTGCCGGTTTTTTGAGAGCAAAATGGCTCGGTTTTTGGTGTTGTTTTGCCTGGGGTTTGTAGAGTAGGATGTTTAGGTAAATTAGGGTAGAATTTGTAGGGTAAATGAGGGTTTGCAAAGGTTTTTTTCTTAAACTCTCAAAGCTGAAAAAATCTCCCTAAATGATGAGGGTTAAGGGTGTATTTATAGAGTGAGTGAGTGATTAGGGTTTGCTTTTTGAATTCTGATTTGGGCGCCAACTTCTAGAAGCTGAATTGGGCTGATTTGTGTGACGGGTTCGTCCTTGACCGGGTTTTGACCCGGTCGCTAAAAGACGGGATTTATTTTTGGTGTCGGTTTTAGCCCAAATTAGTCTTATTTTGCTCGGAACGACCCACTGGGCCTGGATTTGAGGTCCGTTTTGTGAGATTATTACTCCGCTAAAAATCCATGTCGGATATTATTGATTCCGAGCCCAAATCCGAGTATACCAAGTCACGTTTGCGTCCGATCATCATCGGGTGTTTGTCGGAGACTACCATAGACACCTGGCAGTCAAAATGCGGGTGTCTACACCTAGCCACTTTCAAAAGCTTCCAAGTCGGAGGGAAGAAGCGATCATCTTCATTATGCTCGGGGTTATCGTGATCTTCCGGGTCTTCAGAACCAACATAGCTACGACTCTTATGACCATCCGGTAGGTATAGTGGTCTATAGTCGTGCTCGGTGTCATGATGTGGGAAATCACACCCTAGGGGTGTCGCTTCTTCTACGGGGTCGAGGGTGGGGTTCTCTTCCACCGCCCGACAAGGATGCTCTTCATCAACCGTCTCACAAGACAAGGGACTAGAAATCAAGTGCGATAGAGGAGGAGGCAACAAGTTTTCTTCATTGGAAGGTTTAGGATCCTCCAATTTCCCGTTCAAGGCAAGTTCCAAGGCATCTACTTCTTTTTCCCAAGTATTGCGCTCCTTTTCACTCACCTTGTCTATATGGCCTAGAGGAGGTATGTCTTCACTTGGCTTTGGATTGTCTAGTGGTTCATCACGAAGAAAATCGAACAAATCCAATTTGATAGCCAAAACATCGGCTCCCCAAGAGTTATCTTGAGAATCATGTTCACTCCTCTCCTCATTGTTGGCCCTTGAAGCTTCAACTTCCTCTATTCTCTCCCTATCTTCACCACCCAAGCAACACTCAACAATGGTCTCTTGATCGACCCTCTCTTCTTCATTTGTAGCTTCAAGGTTGGGTTGACTTTCTTGTGGAGGCACCCGACCTTCATGCCCAAATGAACCTTCCTCAACATTTGTGGAGCTCGAGCGGCCAACATCGTGATATGAGCCATGAGTGCATTGATGCGAGCATCTTGCACCTCTATTTGGGCCTTGAGCTCCTCCCTAACCCCTATTATTTGAGTCACCATCGCTTGTTGAGTCTTTTGCAATAGATCTATCGAATCATGTTGACTCTTAAGCAATTGATGAATCATTTGAAAAGTCTCAAAGTTGGGATCTTGTGGTCGTGGGTTATGTGAGGGTGTTTGGTAGTTGTTAGGATGTCGGAATGATCCTTGACAACTTTCTTGGTAACCGTATGGAGGGCGTTCATAAGAATGTTGATGAGGTTGAAATGGTTGGTGAAATTTCGGGACTTGGCCTTTTGTCCCAAAGTTGTCCCGTGATGATTGATGGTAGCTTGGACGAGCCATGTCCATAACGTCGCTTTGGTACCTAGGATGAGCTAGAAGCACTTGAGCAAACGTTAGTAGCCTAGTGCTTTTGAGGCACTAGGAGGGTGGAATAGCACACAAGAATAAAAACGGAGATACACAAGGAGAAGAGAACACAAAAATCAAGAACAAAGTCCAAAACTAAGCAAACAAAAGTCTAAACTACGCCGTCCCCGGCAACGGCGCCAATTTGATGGAAGGGATTTATCGTGGATCCCGCCACCAAATAAAAGTCGGGTCGAATCCACAGGGACGGGAGGTCGGACTAAGGTATGCTACGGTCTAGGACTAGGTTCGAGACGAGCTAATCTAAGGAGGGGGAGACTAGGACTAAGCTAGGTCTAAAGCAAGAAAACAATCAAAGGAAACGGGCTAGGATTAGGTCGGGGTCAAAGGGGTAACGGAATGGTCAAGGAGGAGTTAGAGTGAAGGAGGTATTAGGGTAATCTAGGTAATCTAACTTAGACTCACCTAGAGGTTCCACATGGAACCCATTTCGGCGACACACATGACAAAGGAAGGCAAGAAAAACAAGCATTCTAACCTACTTAGTCATTCAAGCATTCCAACAAACATGTGATATGCATCAAACCAAGAGGAAACCCAAATCTTCCACCAACATCTCTAACAAACCCTTAATCACCCAATTAACACCCTAATCACCCTACTAACCCTAGTAAGAACACTACTCTAACATAATCAACTTAAAACTAACAAGAACAAGATGAATCAACATAAACATCAAAACATACATAAAGATACTAGTGAAAACAATGAACTAAGAACAATACAACAATCAAAGATGCAAACTTGGATGAATAAACAAGATAAAGAGTAAAAAGAGGAGAAGATTGTACCAAACTAGTGAAGAGGAAAGATTCAAACTTGTATTAATGAAGAAAACCCAAAACAAACCACCAAGGTTGTCAATCTTGGATGGATCTTGAAGAATTCCCTTAATACAAGTACTAAACTAAGATTAACTACTAATTACCGACTAATCTACACTAATCTAAACTAATCTAACCTAAAATAGTCTAGGGTTTAGAGGGAAGTGAAGAACATAACATAAGATTACAAGAGGAGGGGTATTTATAGGGTTACAATGGAAAGGAGGAAGGAACAAAGTGACGCGGCTGGAACTGGGACTTTCCCGATCGGGAATGGGAATCCCGATCGGGAAACTTCAACTTTCCCGATCAAGAATATGCCAACCCGATCGGGAATGCTCCACAGTGGCTACGTTTTCTGTGCACCTCATCCCGATCGGGTTTGAGGCCTTCCCGATCGGGATGGGTCTTGTAGGCCTCCAATATGAACTTTTTGGTCCCTCCTTGCTTCTCATGGGCTTCCCATCGATTCTCGGGACTCGGGATCGGGTCTCGGAGGCTCGGGATTGGGTCCCAAGGTCTCGGGGTCGATTCCAAGGCATCGAATCATCGTTCCTTTACTCCGTTGGCTCCAAAATGTGTATGTATAGAGTCGGAATCGCTCCAACTCTTCCAAATCGGTCTCGGGAGCCTGAAACGAACTAAAGGAAGCATAAGAAGCCCCTAAACCGCTCCCAAGGAGCGATTCTACAAGGAAAATGGGACCAAAACACTACAAAATAGGCACTACAAACCACACTTATCAACCACCTTCCTCAAAGAAAGCCTTAGCCTCCTCCAAAGGAATGTCCAAAAAATGACGGAATCGTTCCACGAGAGTATCATCTCTAAGGTGTATACAAGGTCGAACCGAACACCACCCACCTATAGCATCCAACTCCTTAGGGAGAGGACAAACATTACCTCCCAGGAAAGCAAAAACATGGTTCTTAGTATCCCAAAAGTTAGAGCATGCCAACAAAAAATCATCTTGTACCTTAACCTGTTTTAGCATAGTAACAATAGACAAACCGTCACCTGGCAAGACCTCAAGGTCACCTTTCCTAAGACGACCCCTCCACTCGGTTAGGAGACTCACTAAATCCGACATGACTCAAAATAACACAAAGAAGCTATGGAGATACTATGGGTAATCTAGTATGTCTAAAACGAGTACCCATAACTCGCATATATAGCCTTAATCGCACAACAATTAGGAAATTACGGAAAATTTCCATAAACGAGAATTGGGTCGCTTGAACTCAGGCGCCCGAAGACTGGACCGTCCGAGCCCAAGCGGTGCAGAATCGAGCCGCCCAAGCCCAAGCGTCGATGCACTCGACTATCAAACCTCCAAGTATCTGAACATTATGCTACCAGCCATACCGTACCCCGTCAGCTATCGCTTGGCAACCCCGAACGTCAGGAACGACCTCTGGAAGTCACTAAACCCCTTTCCAAAATGCCAAAGCGTCCGTTACGAACCCCGAGCAAGAATGATGGGTCCACACGAATGACACATTTTCGTCCATCGGATCCACCAGACTTAGACATTTTTTTATCTTTCTTTAGGCAGATAAGCTACCCCACCTAGGCGTGTTATAGCCCCGAATGGCAGCGTCAATTCGCGTCTGTAGCCCAGTATGGCATTATCATTGAAAGATATAAAAGTGGTCTAACTTTTTTCTTTTTACTTCATTTTAAACATGAGCATCGCGACAATTACACTTGTCTGCCAGCACCGAAAATGCACTCGATCAAAACATTTTAGCTACGAAACGCTTCTTACACATTTGCACGTCTCGAGTCAAACATTTTACTCGACTAACGCATTCCAAAAATTCCAAAAAATATTTTCGAACTCTCATGCAATCCTAAAGCATTCAAGATATCCTAAACTACGACGAAACCACAAACGAACCAAACTTGAAGTGATTGCTTGTAATCTAGGTCAACATTTCAAAAAGAGAAATAAAACGCAAGACTAACCAGTCAATCAAAATACTAAAAGTCTCAAATATACAAATTATACAAAATCCAAACACAAACCGAGTTTACAAACTAGGGAGGACCCGTAGAGGCTGCACCTACGGCCAACACATATTCACCAATATCACCATTTAGATCTATATCATCCAGATCAAGAATAGAAGACTAAGTACCGTCCATACCCGTCAGCATATCCATGGTAGCTATCTCAGGTACTTCTTAAACGTCCTCGGTAGCGCCCGTAGCACGACCCTCAACCTTAGCCTCAGTTTCCCTCTCCACCTCAGCCCGAACCTAGCCTCTCCCTATGCCGGGACTCGCCCTGAGTCTGAGCCAACTGCTCCTTAAGCTTGGCAATCTCATTATCCATCCCGAGATTGCAAGAGTTGCAGCAATTTGGCTTCAGTCACCCGAGTGTCTAGCTGCCTCACCATATCCGAAGCTTCCTGCAAACACATCTACCTTTTAGGAAAAGACACAACCAGCCTAGAAAATCGGCCCTAGGAAAACACTACTTACAGATCGAGGTCCCGAGGTTTCACGGAAAGAGGCAGCAGCCATCCTCAACGCATGGGCCCGAAAGCAGTTAGCAGCTTGCCACAACCGCTGATGGGAAGCCAACGAAACCTAAAAGACAAAACAAAATAAATTAGTCAAACAAAACCTAACCCTTAAAGCCGAGTTCAAGGCAAATCCCGAAAGTTACCCGATACACCTGGTCACGTCACTCCATTCCAACCTCCATCTCCTCAGCAGAACACGGGGGTAGAGGCTCTGTAAAAGCTACCTCAGTGGCATCGACCCTGAGGAATGTCAAGGAGAAGTTTGGAGGCTGAACAGCATCAGCTGGATCGGCCAGCTAAAGGAAAAACAAACCATTCAAAATACAAACAGACACTAAACCATAGAACAAAACAAACAATAAAATAAGGAACCAAGCACTCACCACGAGGCGGTGGCAAGCTAGCCGTTGGCAGACGTGAGACACGTAAGAAGCACCAAGCACCAGTAGTGCATCGCCTCCCTCTCCGTCTGTAACACCCTTGATTTTTATAAATTTAAATTAAATTAAAATTTTCTTCGTATTTTTATTTTTACGATTTAACTCGTAATTTTTAAAATTATTATTATATGAAGTCATTGTTTAATCGGTTCAAACTCCTAAAATTCTATTTGTCTCGGAAACTCTTCTTATATTTAAAACACAGTTTATTTTGACGATTTAAATTCTAAATTATTTTTATTTATTTATATTTAAGCTCGAATTTTCAATTTTATTTTTGGCTCAAAGCTCATTTATTTTAAGTTTCGTCAAATTATTTACTTTCTTTTCTCGAGAAATCCATTTAATTCACTTTATCGAAAATTTATTATTTATCGGGAAATACTATTTCATCGTCTAATTATTTATTTCTATAAACTCCATTTTTTGTCTCGAATAATTATTTATATCTCGAGAAACGGTTATTTTACTAATTTTATTAGCCAACCAATTATTTATTAATTTTCTTTTGACTCGATTCGTGGGTCAGTCAACTTATCGTTACGAAATTAATCCGTATTTCTAACCCCACTTGATTTTAGTGGAAATAATCCGTATTCACTCCCCCTTATTTTATTTGTCTTTTCCACTTCATTCAACGTACAACCCACTCTTTTGTGCCACCACTTCATACACCCCCCATTTCCTTGTTCTATTTACCAGCCATTCATCCCCCTTCATCCATTTCATTTTATTCATTCAGTCACCATCATCTTCACGAACCAAATTCGTTTTGCCCTGCTCTTGCCCTTCCCTCGCTTATTCTCCTCTCCTCTGTTTTTTTTAAGGTAATTCCATTCTTCTTTCCTGCCTTGTGACGCTGCGATTTTCTTCTACTGCTACTATTGACCACGCACTGTTCGTTTTCATCTCCACTTGAGCCCCTGTTTCCGTCCTCTATAACGTACTGCTGCTGTACGGTGCTGCTTCTGTACTCTGCTGCGGATGTTGGTTTGTGCGGGTACTACTAGACTGTCCTCTTTTGATCCGGACTCGTCGAGGTAGTCTTCTTCTTCCTTTTCTTCTTATTGATGCTGTTACTGCTGTTGTTGTGTGTGTTTTTGTTGTCCGTTCTGTCTCGGGTTCTTCTTATTCCTCCCCTTCTTTTCGTGCCTCTTGTTGTCATTGTTGTTCGATGTTTTTCGGCTGCGGTTTGTTGTTGTCAGTTGCTGTCGTTGTTTCGTGTTGCTGCTATTTTTAGCACCAGATCTTTTCTTCTTCTTCTTCTTCGTCTTCCTTTTTCCCGGTCTTCTCTCGTTTTCTGTCTCGACTTTCGGGTCGTTCTTATTACTTGTGTTTCCTGCTGCTCTACGTACCTTTGCTGCTTCTGTTTCATCACTTTTGTCGTGTCTAATCGGTCTTGTTACTGTTGTTTTATGCGGTTCGGTTGTCGATTTTTCCATCTCACTGTCTGTCTTCTTCTTTCTCGTTTTTTCTTCTTCTTCTTCTTCTTCTTCGCTTGTTTTCATCCTTTTTCGGTTTTCGTCATTTGTCTTATTAGCTGTTTGACTGTCGTTGTTTCCTTCTGATTTGTGGCTAGTTCGTTCCTCTATTTGTTTATCATTCTTAATCCGAGTCGTTTATTTCTGTTTCTTTACCGATTCAGTTGGAGTATGAAGTTTTACTAGAACGATTGTTCAAGACGACTTTGGAATTCAAGATTGGAGGTCAGGCTGTTAGACGAGCAGATGTTTCGGGGTTATCTTCTTTTCGACTCCAGGTAAGTTTAGGACGTTACTCGATTTTATATCGTAGGTTTCAGTAGTATTGTGTAGTAAATATTTTAACTTCGGTGTTCTAATTTTAGCTATTTATTATTTGCTAATTATATTAATTTTAAATCGTATGCCTTCTAAATATTTTACAAGTTTTCGATAATGTTTCATAAATCATTAATAATTTAATTATTTACGATCGTTTTAATATTTTGTTGGTTATCGTGACACTGGTAACTAAATAATGTCGATTTCATATTTCGTCATGTTTCGTTATTTATAATTTTCACTTAAAAATCGTATTTTTATATTTTAATTGAAATTTGTATACTTGTTAATAAATTAATTTTAGTTTTACGATTTATTCTAATAAATGAGAAAATAGTCGATTTTGTTTTATATATATTTTTAGTCGAGACTATTTTCACTAATAATTTTCTGTTTGTTTCCAATTGACTATTTTTATTAAAATCCATATTATTTATTAATAAAAAACTATTTGTTAAAAATAATTTGAATTCTTCGTAAATTTCATTTTATTTATAAAGTTCGTCGACTCAATTAATTTTGATATCATTTTCTTAAAACATCTCTTTTCTAAAATTTATAGTTTTAACTCGATTTCCTAATTATTTATAAAATACTATAAAATGACTTATTATATTTTATTTATATTTTGGGTAACGAATTTTAGAAATATATTAAAGTTATGATAACAATGATAATAATAAAATGTTAATTTCGTTAGAAATGCTATTTTTATACATTTCACTCATTTTAATCACTTACGTATTTTCTATGATAATATTTTTATTTTTAGTAAGTTTCTAAAATTAGTAAGTTTCTATTTATAGAAAGTTTCCTATTTAATATAAAATGTTTACTCCTTTTATTCTCATATTATTACAATGATTATATTTATTCTCAATATCGATAATGGTTTTGTTTTGGAGTTATGGAATAAGGACAAGTGTGAGGTTAGAGTAATATATTCTAGGGTTTACGGTTTTGCCATCAACTATAAGGCTAATGTATCAGGAATCGGTACATTGGTTGTTGAACCGGGTGACAGGTATCCCGGGAGTTTCGTACATTTTGACCTTAATCTTAGGTCTCGCAGTAAGTCGCCGTCATAAGTTGAACTGGGTGACAGGTAATCCCAGGAGGGGTGTGTAGGGCCACGCATTTATAAGTCGCCGCTCTATTATGGTTGAGTAGCCTAGTTAGAGACCAAAGTTTGATTTGTTTGAACTAAGTTCTCGAAGTTAGTTTTTAGTATTCTCCTAGTGAAAGTCTAGCCATCTACACTAATCCTATCCATAACGCCATTTTGATTATTTTATTATTATCGATACATTTTGGTTTGCAGGTTGGCAAATATTTCAAGTTTTCTTCTGAAAACTTGTTATGATTTTATTGTTCTAATATTTTAGGTTTTCTCCGAAGACTTAATTTTATTATATCTTTTAATGTTTTCCATTTTAACTATTTTGATATAATAATACTATTATTTTTCCATATGATATAATTTGGCTGGGAGAACGTCCGAGTTACTCCTCACTGACGTGGCGGTTATGTTTAAAACATGACAGGTTTTGCTGCTGGGTTTTGAGTGTGAGCTAGCGAGTAGCGTGGATCCTACTCTTTCTCTATTCATGTAATTTATGGTTTTGTATTAACCTGTTTGGAGATTTTTTTCTTTCTTTTAGCCCTTTTGTAAAAAGTGACCTTTGTATTGACTTACCATTTCTTTTAATAAGATATAGTTTGTCAGTGTGTTTTAATCCCGGTCTACAGTGTTTCCGCCACTGTATTGCGTTAGAATTTCTAGGGGATTACACCGTCCCTACTCTCGCGAGCCTCCACGGTGGTCGGCAGTCTAAACATGGTCCGGGGAGGATCAACCGGCACCCTGAACTCGTCATATAAACACTGATGCACCAACCTCTCGCCCAGATACCACACCGGGCAAAACAACGCGGGAAGGAGAAACCTCCTGTAGCTTCTAGACCTCAACTCTGCCCCCCACATACTCAAGCAGACCCTCATAGTCGGCCCAAGGACGGGCCACGAACTACATAAACAAACTGACATTTCAATAATCCTAATCTTTGGGGCTACTAAGGAAAACAAACCGTAAGAAGGAAACTTATATCCTCGGGGCGCAGTTGGTTCGCCAGCACATTCTCCGACGAGTAGTGACTCGTCGTGCTCTTAGCCTAAGCCAATCTTCACTCAATCCCCGCCGGAAACCTAACTGGACGAGCGGACACCGTTTTTGGTGCCAAGCGAGGGAAGTAGA
Source organism: Agrostemma githago (assembly GCA_958450325.1). Lineage (NCBI taxonomy): Eukaryota > Viridiplantae > Streptophyta > Magnoliopsida > Caryophyllales > Caryophyllaceae > Agrostemma > Agrostemma githago. The sequence continues at coordinate 32,875,199 of OY288246.1, forward strand.
AGTAGATCCACGCCTGCAAAACCCAAAAACCTCGTCCGCAAAACCAAACCGAACCAAATAAAACCCCGAACCAAGTACAAGAGACAGTAACTAACCTCCAGTACGAGACCTGGTTCCACAATGGGTAAAGTCGAGCCAGAGTCCACCCTCCGCGGCCTCACCATGACCTGTAGGCAGCGGGTCATCTCCGCGAAAGTCACGCTCACCCAATCAAAACATCCCGGCTGATCCAAGTCAGCTAGGAAAGGCAAAATCCTAGTGTTAAACCTCTCGCCCTTATCTGAGAAGTGGGTCGACCCTAGGAAGTACCACAACCACAGACGAGAATCGTGCTCCGACATGTTGGGCACTCGACCCTCTAGCACCGCCACCCTCTCAAAGAGGTCGTTAATGTACAAGCTCACCAAAGCATGAGGTGCACTGTAAGCCTCACGCTCTATACAATCCCCGATCCATCCCTTGACCTTGTCACTATCTAACCTAGAGCCCTCAGGAGCCCACCTAATCATCTCAGGACCCCAGGGCAAACCCGTAATAACCCAGAAGTCCTCCAAAGTCATCCCGACCTCCTCGAACGACATATGGAATGTCGAGGTCGTATCGTGAAAGCGATCTACCATCGCTCTAATTACCATGAGGTTGCATTTAGTCTTGCAACCTACTAATCGGACCCAGTGACCGACCACGGGGCCCAAGGCCGTCCCCACGATAATCTTCTTTGCCGCGGGGCTAAGCTTCTGAGAATAAATCTCCAAGCACGTGGTAAAACCCGAGAACTGCAAACCGAGACAGTACAAGCATAAACAAACCAAACCAGTTCAAACCAAAATTAAGGCCTAAACCAATAATCACGAGTCAAGGTACTCACCTGGCCGTTTACGACACGGCTAGAGATGTGCAAATCGGGACGTAGTAATAATTGATGACCGTCCAAATCCCGAGCCCAAGGGGGATCATCGTAAACAATCTTCTCACCCTTGTTGACAGGACCCGGGACATGGGTCCTCTGGGCAACCGTCACAGGCAGTCTACGCCGTGTGACCCTATCAAAACCAGCCTGATCATCCACAGCTCCCAGTTCACGACGCTGCGAAGGAACGCTCCGTCGCCGCTTATGAACCCCCCGAGGAGTCAACGAGCTCGGCCCAGCAGCCTCACCATTAGTACCGACCAGAGGAGCTCCCTCGGGACGCTCAGTGTCATCTCTAGCTGCAAAACAAAAAAAAAATGCGCCTTGGGTCAGGCCAAACCAGCCCAAAAATGTCAAAATAAGCTCGAAATTTCGGATAGAGATATCAAAATTCCGAAAGACCCACTAGCATTCATTTTTGACCCCGGTCGCAATAAAAGTGGTTTCGGGAAAATCCGGCATCGTTACAATATCATTTGATCCGTCGTAAGCCACACAAACCCTCACATAATGACCTAGAGTGCATTCTGACTCACAAAAGTCGACATGGAGGTCACCCATAATGTCACAAACACTAGTCAAGCGAGATTATGAAGGTCAAGTTTGAGAATAACCGGAAAAATAATCCCCAAACCCTAACATTCCAATTTCCACTCATAAGGAGCCATTAAAGGACCTCTAAGCTTCATAACAAGCTAATAACTATCCTATCAAGCTCTATTCTACCCTAATTTAACAATGGGACTAAGAGCAAACATCAAAACGTAGCAAAAACAAAATGCCCAAATCGATTTCTAGGGTTTAAGCAAAATCGACCCACAATCAATCTAATGAAGCACAAATCGACAATAGGTGAGTAAGGAACACTTACCCGAGGTCGACATAATCAAATATGACAAAAATCGAGACGGAAATCGATTGAAAAAAGTCGAGAATATGGGTTTAAGGCGAAAGGTGTCGCACGTTTCGTTTTTGAGACGAAAAAAGTCATCCCCCTTCCTTTGCTGACTTTAAGCAAACCTGACCCTCAAAATCTCAGGCGCCTCACGTCAAGCGTCCCTATATTGGACTGCTGGGGGCTAGCCGACTGAGAATTAAGGTGCCTCAGGACCAGCGCCTTACTGTTCAGCCCAAAGCAAAGACAGAAACAACTTGGACCTGGTACCCAATTGTCGCAAGACGCTCCCTTCTATACAAAACAAAATAAGCAGGAATGGGACAGTTTACTACCCTTAACCAATAAAGCAAACCTCAAAACCTCCTCTAATCGAAATCAACCCCCCAGCAAAAAAAACGTGAAAACCTCTAGCTAATGAGACCACTCATACCGAAGCACATGACAATCCAAGCATGATATTTGAACAAAACAAACTCAATTGAATCCCGAAGCATTCGGAAGACAAATTCTAAACCCGTGAACCAAACGAATCCCAAAGCATTCTGAAGGTAAATTCTAAACCCGTGAACCTAAAGAATCCCAAAGCATTCTAAAGGTAAATTCTAAACCCGTGAACCTAACGAATCCCAAAGCATTCTGAAGGTAAATTCTAAACCCATGAGCCTAACGAATCCCAAAGCATTCTGAAGATAAATTTTAAACCCGTGAGCCTAATGAATCCCAAAGCTTTCTGAAAACAATTCAATTCAATGAGTCCCTGTCGCACTCAGTTCAATTCAATTCAATTTTAAATGAGTTCCTGTCACACTCAGTTTAATTCAATTCAATTTTAAATGAGTCCCTGTCGTACTCAATTCAATTCAATGAGTCCCTGTCGCACTCAATTCAATTCAATTTTAAATGAGTTCCTATCGCACTCAATTCAATTCAATTTTAAATGAGTCCCTGTCGCACTCAAATCAATTTGAATGAGTCTCGTCGCACTCCGTTCAATTTTAAATAATTCTCAAAACACTAAGAACAATCAAATCAATTTGAAACAAGTCCCTAAGCATTCAATTCACCCCTCCCCCCCCACAAGAGGAATACCTGAAGTGAAAAGCAAAACCGAAATCAGCACAACCATCCGCCAAGAATATTAAACCAGAACTAAGACACCAATAAAAGACCTAAGCAGAAGGCCCACGTCAAAGACCAAAATTACTAAAACGACAAACCCAAAACAAGTTAGCAAGCCCGGACCCAAGCTCCGACAAGCAACCGCGGGCGAGGAGGTCAGGTATGATTTTTATGCCTTGGCTGACGAGACTCAAATATGTAGTGAATGCCAAAATCAGCAACAACAACAACAACAAAATCAGCAACCAAAATCAACAACAAAATCTCAACCAAAATCAGCAACAACAACTAAACAATGCCACCAAGCCCGAACAGAAGAAGTGCAGTGAACTCAAACCCTCGACAATAAAACAGCCACTAGAATACCAGTAACCGACTTGAGACAGAACCGAAAATGGTGACCTGACTGACCACCGGCAACGACAGCGCAGCACCGACGACTCAGAGGACCGACGACGAAATGTGGATGAAGATTTGAATGAGAGATGTGATTTGGGATTGATTTGGGATGGGATTTAGAATTAGATGGATGAATTGGAGTTAGGAATTAGGAAGAAGTAGATGAACTTAGGGATTAGGAATTGAAAAAGTTGGTGTTTGATTTTGGAAAATTAGAGAGGGGCTGAAGAGGAAGAAGGTGAAGAAGGGATACTGGATTTCGTTTTTCTTTTTGATTTTTTTTAAATATAAGAAAACAGACCTGCTATAGTAGAAGAAGCGCGCGACTCGCGTAGGTCGCTGGAATTTCGTCCCAAAAGGCGATTTTCTTCAATTTTTCTTTGATTTTTGGTACTCTGTCATGCTAGTCGCCTCACCCTCATGCTAGTCACATGGATTCCTGAAAAAAAAATCCACCTTTCTCGTTCCTACAAGAACTAAAAACTAGAAAAATACTTAAAACTGAAATTAAAAATATAAATATAAACGACTCATTCTACAAAAAATACAAAAATCGACTATTAAGCTAAAATAATGAAACATGACCCTTAAGAAATTACAAAAAAATTATACAAGACCGGGTTGCCTCCCGGGAGTGCTTTTGTTTAAAGTCGTTCGCTCGACTGAGACGGAGGTTAGGTAGAAAACGTCCTGTCCGAGAGCTTGCTTCTCTTGATACTCGATTCATTACTCCTTTCACGAGTCGGCTTAAGCCTTATACCGACTACATCTTTTGCTTTTCCCTTTTGAAATTTTAAGACTGTTGGACACTTATTTGAGCTCTTTCAAACCATTCGTTGATCGAACCATGACCTCGTTTTACTTTTCTTCAACTCCGCGTCCTTACGCGACTCCCAAAGAATGACACACTTAGGTCCCTTAGAAGAAAATTCCTGCACAACTTTAGACAAAAATTCCTTGCAAGAAGAGGTAGACGAGATCGGTTTACGAACCAATTTCACCACTTCTTCTTGTGAGTTAGGAGATAAATGGTTAAAAACATCAACACAACAGAAGGTATTGTCTTTTGAGGAGTGAGAACTAGGCTTATTTATGTCGAATTTAACGACCCTCCCCTTAAATTCCATACTCAGTGAACCATTAAGGACAACGATTTTTGTTCCCGCGGTCTTTAAGAAAGGTCGTCCTAGAATGATAGGAGTTGCACTATAATCATGTTCCATGTCTAAAACATAAAAATCGGCCGAGAAGACCAACTTATCAACTTTAACTAGGACATTCTCGACAACTCCCTTAGGGTAGACACTAGATCGATCCGCTAGTTGCACTACTTTCTCGGTTCCCTTCATAGGACCAAGTCTAAGAGATTCGTAGATGGAAAGAGGGATGACATTAATAGAGGCTCCCAAATCTAACATAGACTTTTCAAACAAAGTATCTCCTATGGTGCAAGGTATAGTGAACATGCCCGGGTCGCCACATTTAGGGGGTAATTTCTTTTGATAAATAGCGGACACATACTCACTACCCTTTCCTTTCTTAACTCCCTTCAACTTGTTATTCCTTTTAAAGTACACAATTCTTTCAAGAATTTAGCATATTTAGGAATACTCTTTAAAAGATTAAGAAGGGGAATGTTTACCTCGCACTTTTCAAATACCTCGTAGATATCCTTGTCGTGCTCATACCGACGAGTCCTCTTGAGTGCCTCGGGAAAAGGAACTTCCGATTTCGACACTGCTGTAGTAGGAGTAATCAACTCCTTCTCTTGCATATTCATAATTTTCTCACCTTCCTCGATCACTAGCTCATCTGCTTGAACCATAGCTTCCTTGGCCTTTTCTTTGTCTTGTCGGCCTCCACTAATTGTCTCCCATTCCTTAAAGATACCGCACTCACGTTTTCCTTCGAGATAATGGTTTGACTAGGTAATTTCCTCGAATCTCGAGCCTTCAACCTACCAATGGCGGTCGCCATTTGACCCATTTGAGTTTCCAAATTTTGAATGCTAGCTCTGTTCTCCGTGTGATTTTGAAGAGTCGTAGCTTCGAGATTGGACATTTGACTCATAACCGTAGCTTGATTAGAAACCAACACGTATCATGTCTTCGGTGGACATTTGATTACTAGATGGAGGTTGAGTAGGAACCATGTTTGCAACTTGTTGCTTAGCAAAGAATTGTTGCTTCGATTGACCAACTTGATTTCCTTGAGTAATTGGTTGATCTCCTTGACGAGTTCTCCACCTCATATTGGGATGATCTCTCCATCCGGGATTGTAGGTATTAGAGTAGGGATCCCACACTCCGTTTACCTCCTCTTGACCTTCTCCATACATGTGAGGGCAACACTCACTCAAGTGTCCCTCGGTAGAACAGATACCACACATCGTAACTTGATTCGTTTTCCCCGACATCATATTTTGGACAAGAGCCGTTAAGCTATCAAATTTATGCTGAACACTTAAGAATGATGAATTACCTATGGCATGCACTCCCCATTTGGGGAACTTCTGAGAGAAATCTCGAGAGCTTTCAGCTAGCTTCTGGATAACCTCAATAGCAGCATCCGGGCTCTTATTCACGATCGACCCCCCACATGCCGCATTCAGCATGCGGGCATCTTCCACACTAACACCTCCATAGAAGTACATCACAAGGTCTTGAGGATTGTAGCCATGATAGGGGTATGTAGGACACAACTTCTTGAAACGTTCCCAATACTCGTACATCGTCTCACCATCTCGGTTCTCCGTATTACTAATCTCATTCTTCAACTGGGAAGCTCGAGATGCCAGAAATTACTTTTCAAGGAACGCCTTCTTCATCTTTACCCACGTATCAATACTTGCTGGTGGCAAGTAATACAACCAATCCCTCGCAGCATCCTACAATGAGAAAGGAAAGGCCCTCAGCTTAAGTTGTTCATCAGTAACGGTAGCCGGTTTCATACTCAAGCACACAATATGAAAATCCGACAAGTGCTTATTAGGGTCCTCATCACTTAAGCCATGAAATGTGGGTAGTTGATGGATCAAACCCTACTTCAATTCAAAAGTGGCATTCGCACCCAATGGTGGGTACGTAATGCACAAAGGTTGTTGTGCGAGGTCGGGTGCTGTCAGTTGCTTAATCGTGTTGGTCATGGTATACGACTCGTCTTTGAATTCGGAAGAAACTTCAGTACTCACGGGAATAATAGGAATATTGTTATTCAACTCTAGATCCTCAAATTCCTGTGTTCCTATAACTATTGCTCCTTCTCCGATTCTTCGTGACCTGAAAAAGGTACGTTCAATCTCTGAGTCGTAAGGCTCGAGGTTCAAGTTAGAAGAACGAGTATTATACATAAACTACACAAAATAAAACAAAATTAGCTATAATAAAAAGAAAATTAAAAACTACACTAGAAAACACAAAAGTAAATAATACCGATTCCCCGGCAACGGCGCCAAAATTTGACAGGCTAAAGTCGTATGCCTCAAATTAAAATTTTATAATCACTTAAATCTGAATACTAAAACAATTGTATAGTAGAAATAAGGGTCGAACTCACAAGGAATTAGTTTAACTATAACTGCGTACTAATGTAGAACGATAATTAACTAATTAATTATAGAATACGTTTGGGGGGTTTTGGATAATTTTCTAACAACTAAAACTAATAAAGATGAAAACTTTAACTAAATCAGATGATTAAAAGGTCTCGGGTCAAGTACGAATCCACAACTTAATCACAATTGATCATCGAAATCCGGTTCAAATTATTATTCTTGACTACTTTATCGTGAATCGTAGATTCTAATTCTCCTTATGAATAACTAATTAAAACGTATCCCGTTCTTAATCAGTCCTAACTGTTAAACAACCTAAACAATCCAGTTCTAGATTTAATTGAACAACAGCATTAATATATAGAAAATTCGATAAAGAGATAAATAAACACATACAATCCAGTTGTGCTATAAATCTATGATAATTGCTCCTAAGTCTTAATATCAACGAATCCCGTACAATAATTAAGTCTTAGATATTACTAATGTCAAGTTAATCAACAAATCTTGTTCAATTAACAAAACTAACAATAGTGAACGATGCAAAAGATAACTAGTTGATCAATCCAGAAATCAATAACATTCATATAATCAAACTGAGCAATTAATCAATAATCAAGAATAAAGATTAGAACTATCAAACTCACAATCGATAATTAAGCGTTTCAATGTCTTGAACCGATAAGAAAAGATTAGTTACACATAGTCTTGAAGAAAACTAGGGTTCTTAAAATTCTCTCTAATGAACCTCTCACTCTTCTGAATAATTGAAACTAATAATAATAACAATAATAATAATAGTAATAATAATAATAATAATAATAATAATAATAATAATAATAATAATAATAATAATAATAATAATAATAAGCACAGACATAACCTGCTTCGTGACACCCTTTTGGATATCTGCTTCCGATCTGGTATTTCGGCCGGTAAAGAGGTGGATGTCGGTTTGATTGATGGGCACGACAAGCCCCTTCGCCCTGCGGATTTACTTCTGTATTCCTGGGATAAGGGGCGTGATGTGTGTGTCGATCTGACAGGGTCCTCCCCATTGACTCAGTCCGCGATGTCTGATTTTCTGCCTGGTCGCGCGGTCGCTGATGCTGCTCATCGCAAGTGCGCTAAGTATAGAGATTTATGCACCAAGACTGGGTATGGGTTCCTTCTTTTCTCTTTCTCTTCTCTAGGGGAGCTCGACGCGGAGGCCGCTGCTTTACTCAAGCGGATTCAGAAATTCTCCATCTCTCAGGACGCGGGAGCTCGCGCATCTGCTTTTATTTTTACTCGTCTTAGTTTTTCTATTGCTAAGGGAGTGGGGGCCCATATAGTATCTCAGCTTCCCTCTAACTTCTTGTAATTCGTTATGGTGTTTAATGCAAGTTCCGTTTATAAAAAAAAAAATTAAAAAAATAATAATAATAATAATAATAATAATAATAATAGTAATAATAGTAATAATAATAATAATAATAGTAATAATAATAATAATAATAATAATAATAATAATGGTAAGCTTGGGCATACGATTAATGCTTGTAAATGGGAGAAGAAGAAGGTGCAGGAAGCAAAGAAGAAGGAGGAGGCTGTAGTAGTGGAAAAAAGTGATACTGATGCTCCTGAGATAGTTCAGCAGGAACCAGAAAAAAAAGCTCCAAAGGTTAACCAGGAGGATGGTTTCCTTCCTGTTTCAAGAAGGAACTCATCTTCAAATCGACATACAAAAGAGGTCATTAAAGAGCCTATGTCACTTGTAAATCCTTTCAATGTCATATCAGCTTCAAATGATGAGGAGGGATTTGTTGAAAAGGAAGAGGGAGATGGGCATGATCCTATCTTAGCTGATTTGAAAATTCCTCCAGATATCCAATGAAAATTTCTGCCTGGAATGTTCGAGGGTTCAATGATCTAGTAAAGGTTAGTGAAGTTAGGGATTTTTTGCTTTCTAATAAGCTAGATGTACTGGCAATACTGGAGACTAGGGTAAAGAGGAATAAGGCTTTGAAGATTCTCAATAGAAATTTTCAAGGCTGGAATAATGTGACTAACTATGAGGATCATCATAATGGTAGAATCTGGGTTCTGATTAATCCTGGAACTACTTCTTTTACTTGTATTTTGAAATCTGCTCAACTCATAACTGGCAAACTAAGGCATTTCCCTTCAAACACTGAAATGTTACTTAGTTTTGTTTATGGCTTGAACGAAGGAACTGCAAGAGTTCCTCTCTGGAGGGATCTAGGGCAAACTAATACTCCTCTTCCTTGGCTGGTGATGGGCGACTTTAATGTAGTGAGACATCCTGATGAGAAGTGGGGAAACAACCCTCCTTCTCTTCCTGACATGTGGGATCTAAACCAGTGTATCTTGGCATGTAGACTTGAAGATATGCCTGGTACTGGAGAGATATGACTTGGACAAATAAAAGAGAGACTTCCACTAGGGTTTGGTCCAAATTGGACAGGGCTTTGGTTAATCCTCAATGGAATACGTCTTTTCCTTCTTCAGTTGCTGTTGTAAAAGAGGCGGGGATATCAGATCATAATCCAATTGTGGTGCAAGTTTCTAAGGATCTGCAGATTAGAAGGAGGTTCAGTTTTCTGAACAGTTGGGTAGAACATCCTGATTTCTTCTCAATTATGGAGGAGGCCTGGAATAGCTCTATTAAAGGCTCTCCAATGTATTGCTTATTCCAAAAACTTAAGGTAGTTAAGAGGGCTCTCATAAAGCTTCACAAACAGTCTTTTGTGAATATTTCTCATCAAGCTAAAGACACTAAGAAGGCCCTTTTGCATTGTCAGCAGCAGTTACGAAATTCCCCCTTTTCTGAAACTCTTATGCTAGAGGAGAAGGTACTTACACAAATTTTTTGTTCTCAAAAGAAAGCAGAATTGAGTATGTTGCAACAGAGAGCAAAAATTGAGCACTTGCAGCTTAATGATTGCTCCTCAAAATATTTTTTTGCCAAAATCTCTGAAAGAAGAACTCAGCAAGCGATTGGTGCCATTAAAGACATCAATGGTGGCTTACATAAGGGGAATAAGACGGTTACTGAAGCGTTTCAGGAGTACTATGTGAGTCTACTTGGGACTAGTAAGCCTATAAATGGCCACATTCCTCATAGTTCTCTCACTAATGCTCAGAAAATTTCACTTACTAAACCAATTACGAATGAAGAGATAAAGAATGCAGTGTTTAGTATGAACAACAACAGCAGCCCGGGGGTTGATGGTTTCTCTTCAGGTTTTTTTAAAGCTACTTGGCAGATTGTTGGTCCTCTATTTTGTAAAGAAGCAGCTCATTGCTTCTAAGACGGGACTGCTGTCTAAGCAGGCTAGTTCCACTTTGGTTACACTAATACCTAAGAAGAAAGATGCAGGATCAGTTCTGGACTATCGACCTATTTCGTGCTGCACAGTCTTCTACAAAGCTATCTCTAAAGTTCTTGCAAATCGTCTTAAGGTAATTCTACCTGGGTTAGTGGGAGAAGAGCAAGCAGCATTTATATCAGGCAGGAACATTTTTGACAATACTATGCTCTCTCAAGCATTGGTGAAGGGGTACTCTAGAAAATTCATAACTCCTCGATGCTTAGTGAAGGTAGATATTAGAAAGGCGTTTGATTCCTTGCAATGGGAATTTCTAGAGCAAATGCTTACTAATATGGGGTTCCCTCTTCAGTTTTCTAAATGGATTATGGGATGTGTTCGAAATCCTTGGTATTTCTTTAAAATAAATGGAGGAATATCAGGTTTTTTCCAAGGAAAAAGTGGGGTTCGGCAAGGCGATCCCCTTTCACCCTATCTCTTTGTGATGAGCATGGAGATTTTATCTAGATTTCTCAGGAAAATATGTGAGCAAGATCAAGTATCTTATCATCCTAAATGTTGCAGACTAAGATTATCGCATCTTATTTTTGCTGATGATCTCATGATATTTTCTAGAGGAGATGTGCCTTCTGTCATGGCTATTAAGCATTGTCTACACAACTTTGCTCAACTTTCGGGTTTGCAGGCTAACTTAGACAAAACCAACATCTATTTTGGAGGCGTACATCCTGATGTTCAGAAGGAAATATTAGATCTGACTGGTTTTGTGCAGAGCTCCTTCCCATTTAGATTCTTAAAATACAGAGGGCAGTTCAGCATTGGTCTTCTCAGCTGCTCTCTTATGCTGGCAAATGTCAACTAATCAACTCTATTATCTTTGGCATTGAGAATTACTGGTGTTCCAGTATTTTGTTACCAAAAACAGTAGTCAAAAGGCTTAATAAGATATGTAAGGACTTCTTTTGGGGAATTAAGGATGGATCAAAGAGACATGTGTTTAAAAAATGGAAGGAAGTATGCTTTCCATGGGATGCAGGAGGCCTTAACATTAAAGATCTCGAGACTTGGAATCTTGCACTTCTCTCTAAATGGTTGTGGGTACTTGATAAGGAACCGGATAACATTTGGAGTAAATGGTGTCATTCTTATGTTTTGGGGAGTAATACTATTTGGAATGTGGAATCTAAGGAATTTTTTCCTGCTGGAATGAAAAATATCATCACTGCTCGTCTGAAAATTACTGCTCAATTGGGATCTATTGAACTGGTACAGCAGCTTGTGAATAGCTGTGTTGTAGGTAATAGATTCCTGGTTAAGAAAGCGTATTCTCATCTGCAGACTCGCAGGCTCTGGAAATGGAGCAAATTGTTGCATTCCCCTGCTGTTTTGCCTAGCCATAAGGTAATAGCATCCTTGGCGATGCAGCTGAAGTTGGCTACTGTGGATCAGTATTGCAGGAGAGGCTATCAATTGGCGAATAGATGCTCCCTATGTAAAATACAAGCAGAGTCACACTCACATCCGTTCTTTAACTGCTCTTTCTCAAAGGATGTTTGGATGATGACGCTAAAATGGTTAGCAATTCAGACCCATCATACGAAGTTGAAGGATATAGCAGACTGGGTAATAAACAGGCATCATAGAAAGCATTGGAAAAACACGTGGATCAAGGCCTGTTTGGCTGCTGCTATTGCGTTGGTGTGGAAAGAGAGATGTAAGCGGTTTTTCACTGAGAAGGAGAATACTGCAGAAGGGGTATTTGAGAAATTGAAGTTTATTGTTCTCAATAGATTATCTTTTTGTACACAGTCAACTCAAGTTAGAGGTGTATTGGAAAGTTTGGGACTCCTTGTATGAGAGTATAGAGTGATAGCTTTTTGCAATATTGTAATTTTGTTCATATGAATGAAATGATGATCTTTCTTGCAAAAAAAAAAAATAATAATAATAATAATAGACTCTCTCTCTTGATTCTAGAGATAGAAATCTCTCTCGATTAAGGCGATGATGAACTCCATGAATGTCCACTAAGTATGGCGGGTGCAGGTCGAGGGAGAGGGAGACCACCTAAAAATAAGGCGCGTTATGATCAGGCGGAGAATTCTACAGCTAAGGATACTTTCATCGGCACGATCGGTGACCCTGAGATGGGGGAATCGGTTCAGAATGAGAAGCAAGGTAGTCCATCTAATAATGATATGATTACCTCTGCTTTTAATACGATTAAGACAGGATCAGGGCTGCGTATGGGAGGTAGCTCTCAGGAACTGAATACGGAGGATGCAGGGAGTCCACCACCGGAACCGAACTTAAGTCCAAGCAGGGAATCGCTGGTGAAAGGAAAGGATCATCAGGAGGGGGTTACTGACAAGCCTCTGGCTGACCCATGGGTTCAAAAGGCTAAATCAACGAAAATGGGTATGGGATTATTCTTTGATCAAGACAGTGCTGATTCTACTGAAGTGGACATTGTGGTTGAGGATTTTAAAGATGAGTTGAAATTCAGGGAACATACTTTAATGGGTAATGTGATTGGGGCGCGACCAACCACGAAGCAGATGGAGGATTTTGTAGCGCAAGCTTGGAATCATGTGTCGCAACCGATAGTTCAATACTTCAAGAAGGGTTGGTTTTCGTTTAGATTCAAGGGGAAGGGGGATATGGAGGCTGTTCTTCGAGGAGGGCCATGGTTATGTGGTAAGAATTCTTTGATTCTTAAGCAACGGAGTCCGCTATTTTCGTTAGAAATGGATAGAGTCTCTGTTGTTCCAACCTGGGTTCTATTTCCGGACCTTGATCCCTATTTTTGGTCAGATATTGTCCTGAGTAAGATGGCGAGTAAAATTGGTACTCCGATGTTTGCTGACATGACTACCACTTTTAAGGAACGTTTATCGTTCGCAAGGGTCCTTGTGGAAGTGGATGTTTCTACTGATCTTCCGAGCTCTATAATGTTGAACCTGCCATTGATTGGGAAATCTAATCAGAGGGTTGAGTATGAATGGTTACCGTATTATTGTGATGGGTGTGGTAAATTAGGTCATGAGAGGGTTATGTTTAAGAAGGAAAAGCAGGCTAAGCATTCTATTCCTGCTGCGCCAAAGCAAAGATACACACCTAAGAAGGCGGCATCTCAAGGGTTAGGTGGTACCTCAACAGGTGGAGAATTGAATTCTTCTACCCATGTTGAAATGCATCAAGGATCCCTTGAGATTGAACACCCCGGAGGCCTGATTATCACTGGCTCAGGACCCCAGGCGCTAGGCGGTATCTCAACTGGTATGGGGCAGACTGCAGAACAGCTACTGACTCAGGATGCTTAGAGCTAGGTCAGGCTGTTCCTCCTGATTCTGAGGATGTCTTCATCCCAGTTGTAAGGCATCAAGGATGCGGTGGGGTAGGCCTTAAGGTGAAAGGCTCTGGGGAAAGTTCAGAGAAGGAAGGAAATCAAACTGGTGATGAGATCATCTCTCCTAATAGATTCATCATCTTGCAATTTGCTGGTTTGAAGGACTTGGAGGATTCAATTCCTCTGGTAGTGGCTCCTGTCCCACCTGATTTACAAGGATGATAGTTGCCTCTTGGAACATTAGAGGTGCTAATGAGGCCTTGAAGCATAATGAAGTAATTAATCTTATGAAGGTTAGGGGAATTGAGATACTTGGGCTCCTTGAGACAAGAATAAAAGAGAATAAGGCTATTAAATTGGCTAGGGGTAAGTTTAAAGGTTATAAGGTTCTATTTAATTATAGTTGTCACTACAATGGCAGAATATGGGTCATTTGGGATCCTAATAAGGTGGGGGTCACACCTCTTTTGATTCATGAGCAATGTATTCATTGTGAGGTAAAGCATTTTGCTTCTGGGAAGGTGTTCTATGTCACGTTTGTCTATGGATTGAATGATGTCTTAGGTCGGTCTGATCTTTGGTCTCATTTGGCTGGGATTAGTGGTGGCGTTGGTAGTTGGTTGGTGTTAGGTGATTTCAACATAGTGAGGAGCAGGGAAGAGAAGATAAGGGGTGCTATGCCTGATGATAATGCCATGGATGATTTTAATGAATGTATTGTCAGGAGTGGGTTGCAGGATCTAGCCGCTCAAGGATGTGATTTTACTTGGACTAACAAGCAGGATCCGTCCTCCAGGGTTTGGACCAAATTAGATAGAGCCCTTATTAACTTGCAATGGGCTTCTGAGTTTCCTAACTCGTTTGCTAATTATCTGAATTCGGGTGTATCTGATCATTCCTCGATTATTGTGAAGATGTTCGAAAATCAGGCTAGGAGGGCGAGCTTTAGCTTTCTAAATTGTTGGGCTACTCATCCCTCTTTTTTGTCTACTGTTAGGAAGGCGTGGGATAGGAGAGTTTATGGTACTGCGGGTTTCAAATTATTTTCCAAATTGAAGAATGTGAAAAAAGATCTTATTGAGTTGCATCGGAGAAGCTTTTCTAGTAATAGGGGTCGGATAAAGGATATTGAAGAGGAATTGGCTGATTGTCAAGCTCAACTTCAGCAGTCCCCTTTCTCAATGGACTGGATTCAGAAAGAAAAGGAATTAGCTAAGGATTGCATTAAGTTGAAGCAAGCTGAAATTAGTATTTTGCAGCAACGGGCTAAACTGGACAATATCAGGTTGGATGATGCTCCTACTTCTTATTTTCATGCTCAGATTAAGGAGAGGAGGATGCAGCAAGTTGTTGGGACCATCATTGACATGAATGGACAGGTTCGTGAAGGTGAGAAGGATGTTGCTAGAGGGTTTGTCGAGTATTATGAAAATTTGCTTGGTAAAGCTTCTAAGGTTGGAGCTACTGATATGGCCATTTTGAGGAAGGGGAGAATTGTATTAAATCACGAATGGGACGCTCTTTTGGCTTTACCTAATAAGGAGGAGATCAAAAGGGTGGTGTTCTCTATGGGTTCCAATAAAAGTCCGGGTCCGGATGGCTTTACAGCGGGGTTTTTTAAAGCTGCCTGGCCTGTAATTGAGAATGATTATTGTGCGGCTGTGATGGAATTTTTTACAAGAGGAAAGCTGATTAAACAGGCCAATACTACTGTGATTACTCTTATACCTAAGAAGGAGGTGTGCCAGTCCGTTTTGGATTTTCGACCGATTTCTTGCTGTTCTGTCCTTCACAAAACAATTACAAAAATTCTCACAAATCGAATGCAAGGTGTGTTAGGGGAAATTATTGGGTGTGAGCAGGCTGCATTTATAAAAGGGCGGAGTATTCATGAGAATATCGCTCTTTCACAGGCTTTAATTAAGGGGTATGGGAGGAAATTTCTGACTCCGAGAAGTTTGATCAAGGTCGATTTGAGGAAAGCTTTTGATTCGCTCCGATGGTCATTCTTGGAAAACATGCTCTGAGGGCTTAACTTTCCTCCTAGGTTTGTTAATTGGATTTTGGAATGTGTTCAAGGGTCTTGGTTCTCTTTGAAAGTTAATGGTTCTATGCATGGTTTCTTTAAGGGGATGAGTGGTGTGAGGCAAGGGGATCCCTTATCCCCTTACCTCTTTGTACTTAGCATGGAGATCCTATCCAGACATTTGAGATATATTGACCATGGAGTTCAGGTTTCTCTACACCCTAAGTGTCGTAAGATTAACCTCAATCATATGATTTTTGCGAACGATCTCATGATCTTTATGAGAGGGGACGTTCCATCTGTTGGAGCAGTTACTACGACTTTGGATAATTTTGCTACTGTATCAGGGCTTTATGCTAATAGGGACAAGACTGAAATTTTCTTTGGTGGGATTCGGCAGGAAGTACAGCAACTTATTTTGTCAGATTCTGGCTTTAAACAAGGGTAATTTCCTTGTAAATACCTGGGGATCCCGCTCAATGATATTGTAAATAAAATGGAGCATTACTCAGGTCTGATTAGCAAGATTCAGATGTCAATGGCAGCCTGGTCCTCGAATTGTTTATCTTATGCGGGGAGAATCCAGTTAATTAACTCAATCACATTTGGTGTGATGAATTACTGGTGTGCTAACACGCTTATTCCTGCGAATGTGATGGATAGAATTGATCAGTTGTGTAGGAGTTACTTTTGGACTGGTTCTCCGGAGAAGAGAAGTATAGCTTATAAGAGTTGGTCCAGTGCATGTGGTCCATGGGAAGAGGGGGGATTTCTGGCTAAGGACCTTTGTTCTTGGAACAAAGCACTCATGGGGTTTTGGCTTTGGAAATGTCAGAATAACCAAGGGGGTATTTGGTGTAAATGGACGAGAGCCTATTCAATGGGTGGGCAATCAATCTGGCAAATTCATCAGAAGGATTCTCATTCGGGAACGTTACGAGGCGTCTTAAATGTGAGAGATGAGATTTTAAGAATGGTAGGAGAGGAGAAGAAAGCTAGAGATCTTGTTCAAAGTTGGATGAAGAATGATACTTTCAATACTGTGTTAGCCTATGAATGGTTCAGGACGAAAAGAAGGAGGATGCGATGGCTTAAGGGTATTTCTGGAGCTGAAGTTATTCCTAAACATGGAATCATTGCCTCCATGGCTGGCCAAGGCAAATTACCCACTTTGGATAACATGTACAGGAGGGGTATTAATGTTGTCAATAGATGTTGTTTATGTAAAGTTGCTGCTGAAAGTCACGACCACTTGTTCTTCGATTGCAGCTATTCTAAGGAGGTTTGGGGAGGGTTTACTGAGATGGATGGATAGTACTGTGGACATGACATAGGTCCACCCCGACGCGGCCACGCGCGGGTTTGGGTAGGCGAATGAATCTCCATATGAAACGGATCGAATTGAAATTTAGGTGGAAGTGGAGTCGCCACCGAATTTTGTGGTTATTCGGAACCATTCAAGCCCACTCTATGTCGTAGTGGTCCGTATACAAAATACGGCCCATTTCCGATGTCAGAGTTTATTGGGCTTGTCCCTTTGCATTTGATACCAATACCGACATTATCGGATATTGTGTATTGAATGACTCTCGTGCGCCAACGGTTTCGGGCATCCGAAAACCGAGGTTCTGAGTAAGGGGTGAGGGTACGTGTTGGGAAGCCCACAAAGGACACCCAACCCCGCCCGCACATTAGCGGCCTCTACTAAGAACTCGAATGACTTACAATACGCGCGCTAGTTAAACGGGAAAATGATATGCAAAGAGTATTTTCCTAGGCATGTGAATTGAATTGAAAAGGGGTTTCTAAGTCAATTTAATGCAATTAATTCTACGCCAAAGTGGAATTTAGCATGCGGGTTCATTTAGTACAATAAACGAACAAGAATTAAATTGACAAAAGAAATAACAAACGCGTTAGTAACGGTGCAATGATATAACGAATAATAACGGTTTGTGCAAATATAGAATTAAATTGAAAAGATGCAAGTATGAGGATGCATGGTTTGAAAAGATAGTATACACGTGATTAATTATGCACGTGTTGACCTAAGTCGTAAAATACTATCGAGTTTGAAAAATAGGGTAATGTACGACTCGTATTTGAGTCGCTATGAGGCCACTCGATCGAGTGATCGATAGACTCGATCGAGTATGCCCTGAAAAGAGGTTTCTGTCTCGTGTTATAGGTCGTACTCGGCCGAGTTATTGACCAACTCGGTCGAGTACGTGGCTACTCGACCGAGTCACTGTGAGACTCGACCGAGTGAGTACTTGAAAAGTATTCTGTCCAGATCTGGTGACCCTACTCGACCGAGTTATTGACCAACTCGACCGAGTAGGCCTCCACTCGATCGAGCCACTGAAAGACTCGACCGAGTAGAGGTCCTGCAGACCATTCTGTCTTGATTTTGTGATGTCACTCGATCGAGTGACGTAGGCACTCGACCGAGTGGCACCTGTTCGTAACCAGAAAACGCTTGCAATTGATTTGAATCGTTTAAATTAACCGAGACAATATAAATATTCCTCCGTGTTTGTAGTGTTATAATTGGACAACATCTACGTTAACATCAACGGAAAGTTGAACCGGCTAAATTATTTGATTTGATTTATTAGACTCGACGTCCAATTACGGAATTGGCCTCGGGTCTAATATATCGATGTTTTGCTTAAAATACAGAAAAGGACTTGATTCCCTCGACTTCTCCGACATCGAAATAAATCCTTAAGGATTGTGATGTCGGATCCGTGTCAATGGGTTTCGACCCATATTGAAATACGATGTTTATTATTTGAGAAATCGATGCGAATAATAACGATGATACAAGCGATATGAAAATTATTGTCGAAATTGACCTATCTCAATAATCAAGTAACCGGGATATCAGAACGAGCGACCGTCAACGCTGTGTGCAGTACACTTGTATATTCGTGTTTCCTCATTCCGATATCATTTATACTCGACACAAATTGATAGGTATTTTAATGTTTTGGTACTAGTATTATTGATATTAATGATGCGATAATAACGGTAAAAGTAAAAAAATAAACGACCCATATGAAGTAGACACGACGCGAGAAAAAGAAGAGAAGGGAAGAAACGGGGTTTTGACACCCTCAACCTACATGTTCTTGTCTCGGTGCGGACTCGTAACCGTGGCTATAACACAAGAGTCTTCGAGGTTTATGGAGGTCAAGTTATGGTGGCTCGGGTTTGATGAATCCTAAAGCTAGTTTAGGGTTTACTTAGGGTGTGCTAGGGTTTGTAGAGGACGTAGTTTGTGTGTACGAGGTTGCTCTAGGGTTTTGATAATTGTGTCAAAAGTTGTTCAAGAGGGGTGCATGAGGGTTGCTTATATAGGAAAAGCTAGGGTTCCGGTTTAGGGTTACTCGACCGAGTAGTCAGCTGACTCGGTCGAGTAGGCTTGTGCGTCAGCCGTCGGGCTTGAATAAGGGCCCACTCGATCGAGTGGGTGGGGCACTCGATCGAGTGGCCCAGCTGGGTCGCGTGGGTCATTCGCTTGGACCTTGACCATGGATATTTGATGAGTTTGAGTTTGAATTGGGCTTTTGATGTTTGAAGGGTTGTTTGGTATGTCTCGGAAACGACTTTGACTGGGATTGACCCAATCGTGACAAGTCGGTTTTAATTCCGGTGTCGGTTTTGGCCCAAATTAGCCTTGTTTGACTCGAAATGGTCCGTTGGGCCTGGATTTGAGGTTGATTTTGTGATATTTGTACTCTGTAAGTGCGTTAGCCAACGATTAATGGATTTGAGCCCGTATCCGAGCGCATAGAAGCATGTTAGCGTCCGATCATCATCGGGTGTTTTTTGGGAAACTGCCATAGACACCTGGCAGTCAAAATGCGGGTGTCTACAGAGCCCCCACTCTGACTGAGGCTTGGACAGGGCGAAAGTCAGAGTATCCACCAGGCCAATCGAGGATTGAAACCTGGCGGACTTCCGGCCGGGTCGTTTATAGTCCATTAGACTTGCGTGAAGGGCTCGCCAGCCGCAAGCTAGAAGTCATACCTGAGCTGATAACTCCGTGGGGGATTGGACTTGTCTCGTAAGTCCTGGGTGTGCCTGTATGTAGACTCATCCCTTGAAATGCCGTCGTTGGCTTCCGTTGGGGAATTATCGTGGGATGCACTTCCCTAATTGAGTTGTACCTGTATGAGTCACATAAAATGCATGCAACACGTAGGCAGTAAAATGACTCGCGCTGTGGGAGAGACATTTTTTTGAAAATTTGAATTTTTGAAATTTTGAAATTTTGAGACTTTTGAATTTTGGAAACTTTGATATACTTGACTCCTAACAAAGATTAGGAAAGTTTGGGATGGAAATTCCCGTGCTAGTATTGAGACTAGGATTGTGGTTTGATTCCTATTTAGGATTAGGAAATTTTCCTAAATATTTTGCAAGGCTAATGCTATATATAGCCCTTCCATGCTCTTGATTTTCTTCACAAGTCACAAAACAACCCTTTCTTAAGAGAAAGTCTCTCTAATTCTCTTGAGAAAGTCTCTTCATCTTCTTTGAGAAGTTTTAGCCATGGGGATCGATAGGTTGAGTGTGATGTTGCAGGAGTGGTCCCGTCGCTTCAGGGATGCAGATAGGGTGGCCTTGAATCAGACGGGGATAACCCAATTGTACCCGTTCCGTCAGATGGTGGTTGACCGCTATTTTCTGGATGCTTGCTTGGCTTATTGGGATGACATATATCATGTCTTTGCCTTCCCTCGGGGCGAAGTCTGCCCTTTACCTGAGGAGATTGCAGCTATAGGAGGATGGAATCCGATTCTTCGTCCCGCTGTCCCATATTCGATCTATGACCCGAGGAGGAAGCTGAGGGAATTTCTAGGGCTCTCTCACAATGAGGTATCCCGCATGATGGATGGTGACAAAATTTCTCTGATCGACTTGGCTGAGAAATTTATGAATTCATTCGATGTTCGGGTTAGACCGGCTTACAGCCGCAGGGCCTTCTCTTTTTGCATGCTTCATGTATATGCTTACGAGGGTCATATGGATCTGTTATCCTGTATGGGAAGTACCCGTCTTCTGACCGTAGTGGATTTGATGGAGACTGAGCACAGCCCGGCTTGGTTGATCACGGGTGAGATTATCCAGGGATTGGATGATCGCAAAAGGGACTCATCCATTCGTCTTACCGGGAGCACCCGTTTGTTGCAAGTATGTTACTTGGCCTCTTAATTAAATTTTTTGATTTTTTGATTTTTTGCGAAAATTCCCTTTTTTTTTTTACTGCAGGGGGTACTCGATCGAGTCACCCTGGCACTCGGTCGAGTACCCTCAATGAGACGCTTCTGATCTGTCTTCGGAGGTGCCACTCGGTCGAGTCACCCTGGCACTCGATCGAGTGCCCTCGTAAAGAGTCTCCTGTTTGCGTTCAGGGGTACCACTCGATCGAGTATCCCAAGCACTCGATCGAGTGGCTTTTAGGCGAACGCCTATTTTGCCTAGAGGCCTCATGGTTTTTGTTTTCTTTTGCAGATTTGGCTGTGTGAGAGACTATCAGTGATAGATCCTCCACTTGATGCGGACAACTATCGTCATAACCAGGTGATGACGAGGAGGCGGGCCATTGACTTTTCTCGTCAGATTACGCAGAAGTACTGGGACGAGGTTTTGTCTTTTCATGGCGGCCCGTTAATTCGGTGGGTAGTTCCATGGTGGCCCATCTACCTTCGGAGTGGCTTGGACCCGAGGGACAGAGCCCGTTATCAGGTGATCCTTTCTTTTAAGCAGACGGTTCATCTTTATCCAGATCGCATACTAAGGCAGTATGGATGGACCCAGCGAATCCCTGAAGTTGAAGCAGTTGTGAGTGACCCTACCCAACTGACTGATGTAATGTGTGATACCTGGATGCAAAGGTGGTACACACGGCATACTTGGCCCGTTGTCAAATCTCGCCACTCAATCTGGGTTTCAGATTCTTATATGAAGTGGACCAAAGCCGTTGATGCTAAAGCCCGAGCTGCGCTGAAGGTTGACGAAGCTTTTGACCTGTTGAGGAGGGAGCAAGCTAAAGACAATAGGGGATTCTTCGATGATGGTGACACTCCAGCTACCCTAGTTCGTCTAATGTCTGGTCACAAGAAGAAGACTAAGACTCAAGCTGAAGGGTCTAGTGCTAAAGGTGCTTGGGGGAAAGTGAGCCCCCAGATGGACTTGGAAAGGAGACTGGGCCCAAGACTACCCGTGCAGGACCGACTTGGCCCACGGGATAGACTGCCTGAGCATGTGCGGGCCCGACTTGGGCCGAAGACCGTGATTGAAGACCCGTCGTCAAAGAAACGGGCTCGGGCTAAGGAGGTTCCACTTGTGATTCGTGAACGTTCGCCACCGCCCCGAAGACCTCAGGCTCCACGCGACCCGAAGGACAAGGGGAAGGGGAAGATGCCCGGATACTAGTCTCCTTTTATTATTTGAATATTATTATTATTTTTGTGGTGTGACTATTTGTGTGAATGCCGTTTTGGCGTTTTTTTTTTTTTTTTTTTTTTTTTTCTAATCCCAAGTTTATCGAGATATTAATAAAAGACATACTATTGAACGACCGTTCCCGTCTTTTCGTTTATTGCAGTGGTTGTACCCTTTTGAAGGGTTGCCTACGTATCCGCAAATAGCGGAATCAAACCAAACGTAGTTCAAAAATTTGATTTGATTGATTTTTGCAATTTTCGAAATACATCAAGATTATTAACTCGAGATGCGCGACAGTAGAATAATTAATTCTAGCTTATTGACTTGTCTATAATTTTGAAAATTTATAAAAAAAAGCAAATTTTTATAAATTTTTGCAAATGACATTGAGATGGGGGTTTATGGGTAATAGCGCTTCAGCTGGTCCAAGTTGGTTGGGTTGACAAATTCGTTCCCGTCCAAGTCTGTCAGCATTACCGCTCCTCCTGATAGGACCTTCTTGACCAAGTATGGCCCAGCCCAGTTGGGTTTGAATTTACCCCTTGGGTCAACCGGTAGTAAGGCACGAACCGATTTTAGGACCAAATCTCCTTCCTTGATGTTCCTGGGCCTAACCCGCTTGTTGAAAGCCCGTTGGATCCTTTTTTGATATATTTGAATGTTGTTGAGAGCCTGGGATCGCCGTTCGTCTAAAAGGACTAGCGAATCGTATCGGGCTTGGACCCAATCTGCCTCAGGTACTTGGCTTTCAAGTAGGATCCTAAGGGACGGCACCTCTAGCTCGACTGGTTGGATCGCTTCCATTCCGTATGTCAAGTAATACGGGGTTGCCCCGGTCGCGGTGCGGATTGAGGTTCGATATCCCCATAGGGCAAAAGGTATTTTGTCGGGCCAGTCCCGGTAATTTTCAGCCATCTTTTTAAGTATGGTGATAATTGTTTTATTGGCCGCTTCTACCGCTCCGTTTGTTTGAGGCCGGTAAGGCGAAGATGTATGCCTTTGAATTTTGTATTTTGCCAGCAACGCGGCAGTTTCAGCTTGGAAGTGGGTCCCGTGATCGCTGATGAACTCGTGAGGGATCCCATACCGACATATTATTTTATTTTGGATGAATTTGGCCACGTGCTTGGCGTTTAAGATACGGTATGACTCGGCTTCGACCCATTTGGTGAAGTAGTCGATGGCCACCAAGATGAAGCAATGACCTCCCGTCCCGGAAGGATGCACCTTTCCAATTATGTCAATACCCCATGTCGAAAATGGCCATGGTGATGTCATGGTATATAATAGGGAAGATGGCATATGCTGTACGTTGGCGAAGATCTGACAGTTATGGCAGTGTTTGACATACAACTGACAGTCTGTTTCCATGGTGTTCCAATAGTATCCGAGCCTCATGATTTTTCGGGCTAGCATATGGGCGTTCATATGCGGGCCGTTTTCACCATCATGGACCTCGTCCATGACCTTTTCGGCCTGTATTTTGTCGATGCATAGGAGTAGAGCCCCCTGTGCCGTCTTTTTGTACAATTGCCCGTCATCAGTTCGAACAAATTGGGTTGCTAATCTTCGTAGGGCCTTTTTGGCCCGATTTTCAGCTCCCGCGGGATATTCTCCCGTTGTCAAGTAGGTTAGGACAGCTTGATACCAAGGCTCCGGGTCCGTTATCTCGATATCCTGAATGGCGTGGATGTAGGCTGGCTCGGACCGTCTTTCGATACAGATTGGCATGCTGGTCAGGTGATCTGGGATGTTTAGTAGAGATGCTAGCTTGGAAAGTGCATCTGCGAACTGATTCTCTTCCCGGGGCAGATAAATGTATTCTACCTTTTGAAATTGTTTTTCTAGAACCCTTACCCGTGCTTGGTAAGCCACGAGATTGGCGTTCCGAGTTTTCCATTTTTGGAGTGCTTGATTGATGACCAATGATGAATCACCGTGGACTCGGAGGTTTGTTACCCCTAAATCAGCGGCGGCTTGCAACCCGTGAATGCATGCTTCGTATTCGGCTGCGTTATTGGTCACGTCGAAGTCTAACTTGATGGATAAGGGAGTATGTTCCCCTCGGGGTGAAATTAACAGGATTCCGACCCCGAACCCTCGGAAATTGGATGCCCCATCGAAATACAGATCCCACACTTCCGTATCGGTATGGAATATGTCTTCATCGGGAAAGGCCCATGTATCGGTGTGGCCTTCTTCGGATATTGGGCTGTCAGCGAGGAACTCGGCAACTACCCGGCCTTTGATGGCTTTTAATGGTACAAATTTGAGGTCGAACTCGGATAACATTAAAGTCCATCTTGATATCCTACCGTTGAGGATGGGCTTCTCGAACAAGTATTTGATAGGATCCATTTTGGATAACACATGTACCTCGTGACTGAGCATGTAATGTCGGAGCTTTTTAGTGGCCCAAACCAATGCTAGGCACGTCTTTTCGAGCGTTGTATATTTACACTCATATTCGAGGAACTTTTTACTGATGTAGTAAATGACCCGTTCTTCTGAATCAACTGTCTGGGCCAGCATAGCCCCCATGGCTGTCTCAGTCGTTGTTAGGTATAACGACAAAGGCAGACCGTGTTGAGGTGGCATTAGTACTGGCGGAGCAGACAGAATCTCCTTGATTTTGTCGAAAGCCGCTTGACATTTGTCGTCCCATAGCACCCGTTCTCCGATTTTTAGCTTTTTGAAGATGGGTTCGCATACCATGGTTAGTTTTGAAATGAAACGGCTGATGTATTGGACTTTCCCGAGAAACCCCCGTATTTCTTTTTCGGTTTTGGGGGGTTGCATCTCGGTGATGGCTTTGATTTTAGCTGGGTCGACCTCGATGCCGCGTTGGCTAACGATATGGCCCAGTAATTTGCTCGACGTCACCCCAAAACTGCATTTTTGTGGGTTTAGTCTCATGTTGTATTTACGTAGCCGGGTGAAGAACTTTCTTAGGGCTGAAATGTGCCCGCTTCGGTCCTTAGATTTGACGATCATGTCGTCCACGTAGACCTCCACTTCTTTATGCATCATGTCGTGGAGCAAAGTAGTGGCAGTCCGTTGATAAGTGGCCCCGGCGTTGATAAGCCCAAATGGCATGACGGTGTAACAGTAAGTACCCCAAGGTGTAATGAAGGTGGTCTTACCCATGTCCTCTTCTGCCATTTTAATCTGATTGTACCCGGCATACCCGTCCATGAACGATAGAAGGGCATGATCGGCCGTATTATCCACCAGTATGTCGATGTGTGGTAACGGAAAATCGTCTTTTGGGCTTGCCTTGTTAAGATCCCGGAAGTCCACGCAAACCTGCACCTTGCCGTCCTTTTTGGGTACCGGCACGATGTTTGCAACCCAGTCTGGATATTCAGACACTTGTATAAAGCCTGCTTTGAATTGTTTATCGACCTCTTCCTTGACTTTAAGAGACCATTCGGGCTTCATTCTTCTGAGTTTTTGCTTTACCGGCTTGCACCCATCTTTGATGGGTATTCGGTGTTCAGCTATTTCCCGGTCTATACCCGGCATGTCCTTGTAGGACCATGCAAAGACATCTTTGAATTCCTGGAGGAGGTCTGCGAATTGTTTTCTCTCCTCTGGATCTAAAGATAGGCCCAATTTAAGCATCTGAGGCTCTAAAGTGGTTCCCACATTGATGGACTCGGTTTCTTCAATTACCGGATCTCGGGATTCCCTTTGCTCGAGCTGCTCGACCAGATGTTGAGGTAGGGGTACCTGTTCGTCGGGTTTCTCAATGTCATTGCACATAAAATTTTTGAAATTGAGAAAATTTTGGAAATAAGACAAGTCGTAAGCAGAACGGTGTTCGTTATTATTATTGATGGTAAATTTTGAAAATAGCTCGAATAGAGCTGCCATCTGATCATTGGTCAGAGGCGGGATAGGGAGAGGTCTTGGGACAGGCCCCGAGACCTCAGTGGATAAGGGAAAAGGGGTTACAGACTCGACTTTAGCACCAGACCCTCTAGACTCGGACTCAGACTCCGACTCTGACTCTGACTCAGACTCGGTATCCGGCATGTCTCCCTCGCCGGTGGTCAGCTTGTAGACCCGTCCTTGACTGTCGGTCCATTTTATGGTCTTCCTCCAAGCTCTCGTTTCGGTGTTGGCGCCGACCTCGGTGATTAGCTTGGTTGGGTCGAACCGATCGCTGCGAAGGATCAAGTTGACCAGGTCGTCTTTTGGAGCGGGAATGGCCTTGTCTTCTCCGAATAAGAGCCCCAGCACGGGCTCGGAGCTGCTTTCGCCTTCCTTTGATTCGGCCTGGACGATGGTGAATATATCATCAGGGATGAAATTGCATTCCCGAGCCTTTTTTGTCTCGGGATATGTGATGGTGGGTTGGTAAAGGCCCACTTGGACGGCTCCGAAGACTGGAGTGACGAATTAATCCGTTAGCTTCAGGCTATAAGGGCTTATGTAAGTACCCTTGATAATGTCGATAGCCTTGTGAATACCAGCCCGAACCACGTTTTCCGGGGTTATAGCATACCCCAATCCAAAATGTGACTCGCCATCATTTAGAACCTCGATAAACTTCCCAGCTGGAAGATTTGGCCTTGAGGTTATTCCGGGTAGGTAACCCAGATTTTGTAGCATTGTGTCGATGCTAGTTGTGAAATAGGGCCTAAAGAGATATTCTTCTTCGATCATGCCCACGAAATCAAATCCTCGTGGGTCGGCCCGGCTCGTAGCGTTGCAGCTGGCTACGGTAATTGGGGTCGCCTCCAGTGTGATGATACCGTCCTTGAGGGGCATCTTGACTTTTCGATGGAGGGTAGATGACACGGCCTTGACTGCGTGGATCCAAGTCCTTCCTAGTAAGAGATTGAATGATGAGGTGACATCTATCACCTGAAATTCCAATTCCTTTTCGATTGGGCCCGTTATGATCTTCAATTTTACGGCCCCGGCGACAGGTTTTGGGCTTCCGTCGAAAGCCTGGATAGTCTGTGCCGTTGGAAGGTAATCGGCATCGGTGATGCCGAGTGCTTTTGCGGTCCTTAGAGGAAGGACATTCACGGCTGATCCATCGTCGATAAGGGTCATCGGGAGATATTTACCTTTGCAGATGACCGTGATGTATAGGGCCAGATTGTGATTGGGCCCAAATGGTGGCAGATCAGCTTCAGAGAAGGTTATGAGTGGGCCTTCTTCTTTGGATTGGCCCTTGAGGTAGGGCATGATGGCGGCTACCATTTCGGCAGGGGTAGCTTCTGAATCAACCTTGATTTCATCGAGAGCCTTAGTCAGTGCTTCCCGATGAGCTTGCGAGCTAACCAATAGTTGCCATATGGTTAGATCGGCTCGGACCCTCTTCATTTGTTGGACCAGAGCCGTGTCTGGGCTTGGTTCTTCGAGGGTAGGCTCCGTCCTGGCGGGTTCAGTGACGGATATAGGAACGGAACGCCCAGCTGCGGCGAGATGATTGGTGGCTAAGGCCTTGGACTTAGCCTGTCGTACCTCTTCAAGGGTGATGGGGACAGCTTCCCCTTTGGTTAAGTACACATCATCCTCGTCGTCGAACCATATCCCGTTGATTTGTGGGATAAAGGGAGAGATGAGGTGGGAACAGTCAATTACCTCACCGGTGAAGATAGCATGAGCGCTGAACGGGTTTTCTTTGTTGCTCGGCTTGTCTCCGGGCAACGGGATTTTCCCGCTCTCGATAAGGTCTTGGATTAGATGTTTTAACCTCCAACATTTTTCAGTATCATGTCCGTTACCCCGGTGATACTGACAATAGGCCTGGGCATTGTAAGTTTTGGGCCTCTTTTCCACTGGAGGTTCTGCAGTTGGGCCTATCGGTTGGATTAGGCCCTTTGAGGATAGCCTTTGTAAGGCATAAGTATAGGTAGTCCCTATATCTGTGAATACCCGATTTGGTGTATTCTTTTTAGATGAGGTGTCGAGCAGGTTTACCTCGTCGAAGATGCTGCGAGTTGCAGCCGCGGGTGTGGGCTTGATTGTAGATGAACTCGCCCCTTGATACCCTTTGGTAGAGGCCTTAGTCAGGCTCTCCAACCTCAAATCATCTTCGATCCTTGTGCCCATTTCAGTAAGGACAGCAAAGTTTGGGATAATAGCATACCGGAGATGGACCCGGTAGGATGGGAGTAGATTTTTGACGAAGGCTTCCACTAAGGCCTTCTCGCCGGGCTTGTCAACCAGCTTCACACTCTCAGCCCTCCACCTTTGCAGATATTTTGTGAACCCTTCTTTGGGCTCCTGGGCCATTACCTCCAGAGTACGCATTGTAGTTTGGATTTCAGTGTTATCGGCGTAGTTCCGAGCGAATTCGGTCGCCACATCATCCCAAGTCTTGTACTTCTTGGGGTCGAGCCTGTAGAACCAGGCCCTGGGGTGCTTTTCCAAGGAGGAAGGGAATAGGTGCTTGAACATGGTGGACTTTACCCCTTTAACCGCCAAGAAGTCTTTGAAGGCCCGGATGTGATGGACCGGGTCTTCGGTACCCTCAAACATAGGAATTCCCGTCAAGTTGAGGTTGGCCGGTAGCTCATCATTCAAAGGTGAATAAATGCGAGCATTTTCGGAGTGGATCGAGTTGCTTGTTGACAAGTGGACTTGCTCCTCGAGCCTGCGAACGATACTGACCATTTCGGCTATGGGCCCAGCGGAATCAGCTCCTTCAACTGGGATCGTCTTCTCCACAGTGCTCAGGCGGGTGTCCAAAGTTGCTTGGTTAGCGAGGATGGAGGTCAGTTGAGTCTCGATCTTGGTTAGGGCATTTTTCAAATCTTCCATCTTGCGTTGATGTCGGGTTGTGGCTGGCCTGTCTGTAAGAACACCACGTAATCAGAAACTAGCCCAGAAATCCCGGAATAGAAAGTTCATCCCAAACGAGACTAAAAAGGGAAACGACTCGAGAAAGACACCTAGACAGATGACTCGTGAAGTGTGGGCCTCCCTTAGGATTCGGCAAATGGGCCTAGTCCTGTTCGAAAGGAGGTTCACACGGGACATCCCCAGACTTTTGACTCGATCGTGTTGACGGGCCCTCCTTTGTAGGGGTTTGTCCTACGTAGGTGGGCCTTGCCTTAGTCTAATAAGGCGGACTGGGATAGGGGAGAAGCCCGTGATGTAAGATCGACAGAGCTTCGACGCTAGAAAAACTTGACAACTTAAGACATGACCCGACACTGCTAAATACGGGAAGTCCTAAGAGGAGGGAAGTTTTGAAAATTGATTGATTTTTTGAAAAAGGACCGAGTGGACTCGGTGAATGGCCCAAATTTCCGAAATAGAGGACGAAAAGTCATTGGGCCATGAGTTTTGAAAGTTCGAGTTTCGATTTGGGCAGCATACCGGCTAAAAAATAGGCTATTTTGAGTAAAATCATAAGTCCTAAATTCGGTATGTCCCGGGTTTTGAAAATCGAATATCTTGAAAAGGAGGATGTAATTTTTGAAAAGTTGACATTTTTGAAAATGACTCGGAAACCATGTAGCACGTAGTCACACAAGCATTATAACGACGCCATGTATGCTCTACACTAAGTCTTGGTCGGTCTGAAAGGGTCTATACCAGTGTACATAGTCTAGACGTTGATCGGGACGGACTCTCTAAGTCGAGTTGAGCTTAGAACATGCCGCGAAACCCACTCGAATCGACTATGGACACCTTTTGACATATCCATGTTGGAGTACATCAATGGTATAGTGGGACGTCGGTCACCAGTACCGGCCCGGGAAAATATGGGTTATGCATGAACCGTAAAACTAACACGCGCATTTTATTTGTCAAACGATTTCTATTCGAGTCTCACCCTGAGGATGCCGATGGTAAGTCACGCATCAGTTAATCCCCAGCGGAGTCGCCAAATTGTGGACATGACATAGGTCCAACCCGACGCGGCCACGCGCGGGTTTGGGTAGGCGAATGAATCTCCATATGAAACGGATCGAATTGAAATTTAGGTGGAAGTGGAGTCGCCACCGAATTTTGTGGTTATTCGGAACCATTCAAGCCCACTCTATGTCGTAGTGGTCCGTATACAAAATACGGCCCATTTCCGATGTCAGAGTTTATTGGGCTTGTCCCTTTGCATTTGATACCAATACCGACATTATCGGATATTGTGTATTGAATGACTCTCGTGCGCCAACGGTTTCGGGCATCCGGAAACCGAGGTTCTGAGTAAGGGGTGAGGGTACGTGTTGGGAAGCCCACAAAGGACACCCAACCCCGCCCGCACATTAGCGGCCTCTACTAAGAACTCGAATGACTTACAATACGCGCGCTAGTTAAACGGGAAAATGATATGCAAAGAGTATTTTCCTAGGCATGTGAATTGAATTGAAAAGGGGTTTCTAAGTCAATTTAATGCAATTAATTCTACGCCAAAGTGGAATTTAGCATGCGGGTTCATTTAGTACAATAAACGAACAAGAATTAAATTGACAAAAGAAATAACAAACGCGTTAGTAACGGTGCAATGATATAACGAATAATAACGGTTTGTGCAAATATAGAATTAAATTGAAAAGATGCAAGTATGAGGATGCATGGTTTGAAAAGATAGTATACACGTGATTAATTATGCACGTGTTGACCTAAGTCGTAAAATACTATCGAGTTTGAAAAATAGGGTAATGTACGACTCGTATTTGAGTCGCTATGAGGCCACTCGATCGAGTGATCGATAGACTCGATCGAGTATGCCCTGAAAAGAGGTTTCTGTCTCGTGTTATAGGTCGTACTCGGCCGAGTTATTGACCAACTCGGTCGAGTACGTGGCTACTCGACCGAGTCACTGTGAGACTCGACCGAGTGAGTACTTGAAAAGTATTCTGTCCAGATCTGGTGACCCTACTCGACCGAGTTATTGACCAACTCGACCGAGTAGGCCTCCACTCGATCGAGCCACTGAAAGACTCGACCGAGTAGAGGTCCTGCAGACCATTCTGTCTTGATTTTGTGATGTCACTCGATCGAGTGACGTAGGCACTCGACCGAGTGGCACCTGTTCGTAACCAGAAAACGCTTGCAATTGATTTGAATCGTTTAAATTAACCGAGACAATATAAATATTCCTCCGTGTTTGTAGTGTTATAATTGGACAACATCTACGTTAACATCAACGGAAAGTTGAACCGGCTAAATTATTTGATTTGATTTATTAGACTCGACGTCCAATTACGGAATTGGCCTCGGGTCTAATATATCGATGTTTTGCTTAAAATACAGAAAAGGACTTGATTCCCTCGACTTCTCCGACATCGAAATAAATCCTTAAGGATTGTGATGTCGGATCCGTGTCAATGGGTTTCGACCCATATTGAAATACGATGTTTATTATTTGAGAAATCGATGCGAATAATAACGATGATACAAGCGATATGAAAATTATTGTCGAAATTGACCTATCTCAATAATCAAGTAACCGGGATATCAGAACGAGCGACCGTCAACGCTGTGTGCAGTACACTTGTATATTCGTGTTTCCTCATTCCGATATCATTTATACTCGACACAAATTGATAGGTATTTTAATGTTTTGGTACTAGTATTATTGATATTAATGATGCGATAATAACGGTAAAAGTAAAAAAATAAACGACCCATATGAAGTAGACACGACGCGAGAAAAAGAAGAGAAGGGAAGAAACGGGGTTTTGACACCCTCAACCTACATGTTCTTGTCTCGGTGCGGACTCGTAACCGTGGCTATAACACAAGAGTCTTCGAGGTTTATGGAGGTCGAGTTATGGTGGCTCGGGTTTGATGAATCCTAAAGCTAGTTTAGGGTTTACTTAGGGTGTGCTAGGGTTTGTAGAGGACGTAGTTTGTGTGTACGAGGTTGCTCTAGGGTTTTGATAATTGTGTCAAAAGTTGTTCAAGAGGGGTGCATGAGGGTTGCTTATATAGGAAAAGCTAGGGTTCCGGTTTAGGGTTACTCGACCGAGTAGTCAGATGACTCGGTCGAGTAGGCTTGTGCGTCAGCCGTCGGGCTTGAATAAGGGCCCACTCGATCGAGTGGGTGGGGCACTCGATCGAGTGGCCCAGCTGGGTCGCGTGGGTCATTCGCTTGGACCTTGACCATGGATATTTGATGAGTTTGAGTTTGAATTGGGCTTTTGATGTTTGAAGGGTTGTTTGGTATGTCTCGGAAACGACTTTGACTGGGATTGACCCAATCGTGACAAGTCGGTTTTAATTCCGGTGTCGGTTTTGGCCCAAATTAGCCATGTTTGACTCGAAATGGTCCGCTGGGCCTGGATTTGAGGTTGATTTTGTGATATTTGTACTCTGTAAGTGCGTTAGCCAACGATTAATGGATTTGAGCCCGTATCCGAGCGCATAGAAGCATGTTAGCGTCCGATCATCATCGGGTGTTTTTTGGGAAACTGCCATAGACACCTGGCAGTCAAAATGCGGGTGTCTACAAGTACTATGAGAAGCTGTAACTATATGGCTGAATTGGCTTGGAGTAGCACTAGAAAGGCAAGAAAACATTGGAAGAATAGATGGTTTAATGCTTCACTTGCAGCTGCGATTTGCTTCATTTGGGGAGAGCGGAATGCGAGGATTTTCAAGAACAAAGGAAGGCAGGGATATCAGTTACTACAGCAGATTAAATTCGATATTTTTGTCAGATTACGGAGTTTGAATATAGATTTACGACACAACTTGGCTTTGTATAGGTGATAGAAGATATTGCATTATAGGGGTTATTGTTTTTTGTAAGCCTAGGCTCTTTCTTTTTCCCTCATTGGATGAATAAAGAGTCATAATTTCTTGCAAAAAAATAATAATAATAATAATAATAATATCTTCAACAGGTCATGAAGGATATCTTCAGCTGGCTAGGAATAACGCAGAAACCGAGATCTCTCCGATATGAGATAAAGAGGATTGTCCACAAGAAGAACACTAGACATGGAAGGCAAAATGGCATGTTTGCAGTCTTATCACTAGTATTTATATGATTTGGTAGGAAAGAAACAGACGTATTTTCCAATCAGGGCAAAGAACAGTAACTCAAGTGGTTTACCAGATCAAATACATTGTTTGTATTCGACTTTTGTATAACTCTAACACTGATGTAGAGGATATGATCGAGTGCCTATAGGCTTTTTTGTTAGTAGGTTTCATTGGACCTTTTTTGTAAGTTCTATCTTTTATTTCCTCCCCTTTATTGATGAATAAAGAGCTAACTTTCTTGCAAAAAATAATAATAATAATAATAATAATAATAATAATAATAATAATAATAATAATAATAATAATAATAATAATAATAATAATAATAATAATAATAATAATAATAATAATATATGTAGTAATAGTAGTCTAATAAAACTTAAGGTAAGTCTAACAGTTACCAAATTCTAATTCTAATAATAATAATAATATTATATAATATAAATAAGGTAAAATACGGAATAGGAACTAAAACTTGATCCTCCGGAACCGACCCACTCGCGACACGCATAAAACACGCGCGCCTAACTGATGTATTGATTGATGCGTTTTAGGCTTCATGTGGGTTGCTTTCCTGTTCATTTATTTAATTGGGCCTTTCCTTGCTTGCTGTCCAACTTTGCTCTTCTTAATGTGGGCTGATTATAGATCTACATAGTTGATGGTCCACTTGACTCTTTCCATGTCTTATTAATCAATCTTTCATCCAATTTATTTAGAATTAGATGCTTGGTAGGACTTTATCAATTATTCGGACATTGCATTAACTTGGTACATACCGCCTTGTTGTTATTGGTTTTGGGTTCTAGCAAGCTCCATGGTATCAATCCGCTTAGTTAAAGCGGCTAGGTGGCTAACTATGGCATTTGATGACTCGGAGTCACCACTATTTTCTCGGGTGTTACCCCGTGGATTTCCCCAACGTGAATGATGAGTAGCCATATCTTCAATCAATTTTCATGCTTTATCATCATCAACGTTGTTCTGAAACCTGCCATTAGCTGCAGAATTGAGCGTAGCTCGGCAATCGTCATATAAACCATTATAAAATCTATTGCACAAAAACCATACCTCGAATCCGTGATGTGGGCACTCCTTGACTAGGTTTTTAAACCTTACCCATGCCTCGTAGATATTCTCATGAGATGTCTGCCGGAAGTTAGTAATCTGACTCTTCAACATGTTGGTATTCTGCGGCGTGTAGTAATGCTTGTAAAATGCTAAGGCTAGGGAGTTCCAGTCGGTGATTCCCTCATAAACGCGGTCTAGATCCGTGATCCAGTCTCTTGCGTTGTCGCGTAAGGAGAACATGAATAGCATCTCCATCACCTCTTCTTGTGTTACTCCCGCGGAGAGTGGAATAATAAAGCAATAGTCGGTGAAGAGCTTCATGTGCTTCGCCGGGTCTTCATCAGGACCTCCACCGAATTAATTTCGCTCCACCAATGTAATAAAGGCGGGGAGAATCTCAAATGTACCCGTAGTGGCGTGGGCCTCTTCAATGGTTTCGGTAGGGAACTTTGTTCCGGCTCGGAATGGCTAGCAAGTTTGGGAGGCATCTTGACTAGCGGTGTCCCGGGGGCAGTATTGGAATTATCCTCTTCAAAGGACTGCTGTTTGGATATGTGCTCGTCGTCCGAATGTTCCACTGATTCTGATCTTTCTATCTCAGCAATCTCCTTGAAAAATTTCCTAGACCTGCGGAGAGTTCTCTCTGGTTCAGGATCGTATGGTGGTACGTAGAATGAAATTCGAGAGGACCTGGGCATACGAGGAAACTACCGGAAAAATGTGAGAAACGGTCTCAAGGAACTGAAGTTCCTCGAGACAAGGTAATCAAAAGACTAAAACATAAAACAAGTAAATAAATAACACCGTCTCCCCGGCAACGGCGCCAAAATTTGATAGAGGTAGTCGTATCCCTAATCAAAGATACCCTAATGTCCACTAACTAATGTAGATAGTGAAGTAGGGGTCGAACCACCAGGAGACGGGACTCAATTACTTGCTCTAAGGTCTAGACTTAAGACTACAAGTCACTGTTTTTCTGTTGTTTAAGTGAACTGACAACTAACTGCTATAAGGTAAATCAATAATAAAAGAGTCTAGGGTCTCAGGTTCACAATGAATATCATTCGGGTTAAGGAGTCAACTAACATGTTAATAATCGAACTGTCTAAGGTGTAGGTCCGGTCGGTACTACTACAGACTTTAGAACTAAACTTCACCTGCGGTCGCTAGAATTAAGCTAGTCTACCCAAAATATCGTGACCTAATTAGTCCTTAACCCGGTCGATGAAAAGTCCTAATTGTGATACCAATTAATTAATCCTGGCCAGTAATCAATCAATCAGAATTAAAACAATATTCAGGCGACAGTTCATATAATTAAAAACAGGTCAGTTTACTATAACCCAATTAACACCTATCGATCCCCTTAAACCCTAGATAGAATTTAGCTACACATACTGATTGTAATTAAACTAGCAGAAGACAAATTGCAATTAAACATGATGAGTAGGAATCGAATTAAACTATGATAAACGATAGTAATTCTACACTAACAATTAATAAGCAAGAACTGAAATCAAATTAACTACGAAAACTAAGAACGAATTAAGACAAGAATTAAAACTAGAAAACTAAAATTGAAATTGAAATTAAAATTAAAAGTAATTAATACCGAACAATTCAAGATCTGAAAAGCGAAGAACGGAAATTGATGTATCTAGCCAAGAAAACCGGGAAGGAACGTAAACTTTGAAGCTAAGCAAAAATAACGTAATGTATGTAAAAGTTGATAAAAAAGTGTCTGACAATCTTCTCTCTCTGCTCTGGCGATTTGGCGAAGATTGTGCGATCCCAGGGTTTTGTCCGGCGTTTCTGTCCTGTCGTCGGCGGTGTTTCCGGCTGACGGATTCTCCGCCCCGTTTCACTATGAGGAAGAAGGAGCGTCCTGCTTCGAAAGGCCCTAAGCCGTCCTCTAGGGCTGGGAAAGAAGAATTGATCCGCAAGACTGCTGCGAAATTGCGAATTGAATCGAAGAAGAAACTGATTGAACACCCGGAGGATCTTGATTCTCAGAATAGTAAGGTTAATGACATTCCAGGTTTGAACCTTGACTCTGATTCGGATGATGATGGTATTTCTTCGTTTGCTCCTGAGACAAACGTTGTGCCGGAAACTGAGGAGATTCCAGAGATGGGTTGGAAATAGAGGGAAGGTAAGCGGGTGGTGGATGTGGACGATGAGGAGGAGTTGCTTCGTTTTTCCGAGGATGATGTCGAGGACGAAGTTGAATACTGGGGTAACGCCGTATATTGCTTCATTATGGGTGCGAATCCGCCTTGGGAGGTTGTGGAAGGATTCGTGAAACGCATTTGGAAGGCCCACTCGATAGATAAAATTTCTTTTCTTCCGAATGGGATCTTCATTGTACGTTTCAAAGAGAAAGAGGCAAAGGTACAAGTTCTTAACCATGGTTTCTATATGTTTGATAATAAACCGCTAATTGTTAAGGAATGGACCTCGGATGCTAAGCTTGACAAGGAGGATGTGCAAGAGGTACCGGTGTGGGTACAATTGCATGACCTTCCTTTGAAGTTCTGGGGTCGGTGTCTCCCTAGGATCGCTTCTCTTGTAGGGTCCTATATTAAGTCGGACCTAGCTACGGAGGAGCGAACTAGGTTGGGGTATGCGAGAACGATGGTGTTGGTTAAATTGGGACAGAAATTTAAGAACTCGGTTCGGTTCTTGGATGAACATGGTTCTGTAGTTGAAGTCCTAGTTAAGTACGAATGGAAACCTATATGGTGTTCTAAATGTAAAGGCTATGGACATGAAATGAGTGAGTGTAGAAAGGAGGAATTGAGGAAGGAGAGATTGGAAGCTAAAAAGAAGAAGGCTGATGAACTTGCCCGTGCACAGCCTGGGAAGGCAGCTGCTGTTTCAAAGGCTGCTCATCCTGAGAAGCAGCATTCACATAGGCATATTGTGTTGAGGAAGGATCTGGTTCTCCACCCGGGTGTTTCTTTTGCGGATATGGTCAAAGGGTCGCCGAATAAGGAGATGGGTGTGGAAAAGAAAGGGGTAGGTATGGAGTTGGTTGTCCATGGTAATACATAATATTGGTTTCTGGAATGTGCGCGGCATGTGTAACGTAAATAAGCAGCGCACTATTTGTGATTTTCTTAGAAAGCAGCATGTAGATGTTTTTGGTTTACTAGAAACAAAAATTAAGAATAAAGCTTATGCGAAAGTTCATCAGAATGTATTCAATGAATGGAGCATAACCACTAATAATCATTGTTTTGATGGGGGTCGAGTTTGGTTATTGTGGAAACACGAGAAGGTTAACTTGACGATTTTGGGTTACAGTGACCAGAGTATCCATGTCAGAGTTTCTTTGAGCTCTGGGAAGGAGTATCAGCTCACTTTTGTGTATGCTTTCAACTCAGCTGTTGACAGGCTGGAACTTTGGCGGAGACTTGAGACTTATGCCTTAGGTGGTCCGTGGATGATCATGGGGGATTTCAATTGTGTGATTGATGCTAGTGAACGGGTTGGGGGATCTTCTTCGGAAGAGGCGATGGCCCAATTCCGGGACTGTTTAGCGAATTGTGATGTTTGTGATCTTAAAGCGAGTGGGTCTTGGTTTACTTGGAATAATAAACATAAGGTGGCGGAGACTAGAGTGTATAGTCGCATTGATCGATGTCTAGTGAATGAGGACATGACGACACTTTTCCCTTCTGGATTTGCTAATTTTATGTCGGAAGGTACGTTCGATCATTGCCCTTGTGTAGTTCAATTAGAACTTCCTCCGGTAAGGAGGAATCGTAGCTTCAAATACATGAATATGTGGAGTCGGGCTTCCGGGTTTAGCAAATGTGTGTTAGACTCTTGGGATAAGCCGATTGGGGGAAGTTTGATGTTTCAAGTCGTGAGCAAACTTCGAGCTTTGAAACGGCCGTTGAAACTCTTCAACTCGGAGTGTTTCTCGGACATTGAAAATCGGTGTGCGCAAGCGGAGTTGAAGCTGGATCAGCTGCAAGTTGCCATTAGATCGGACAGGTCAGAGTCGTTGTTGCAGGCTGAAGCTTCTATGAACGAGCAGGTGCGCAGCCTTCAGGCTGCTCGTGCTGAATTTTGGTCTCAGAAGTCGAAACAGCGCTGGGTTCGAGACGGGGATGTGAATTCCGCTTTCTTTCATGGTATTTTGAGAGCTCGTCGAGCTCGAAATGCTATAGTAGGAATCACTGATGATGCGGGTTGTTTCTGTGATAGCAAAGAGGCTGTAGAAGCCGCGTTTCTCGGCTATTACTCCAAGCATTTGGGTGAATCGCGGGAAACGGAGCCGGTTAATGTAGGCTTAGTGAGGCGGGGCAAGATTTGTAAGGAGGAACACAAAAACTTCTTGTCGGCTAGTATTTCTGAGGAAGAGATCAAGCGTGCGTTGTTTTCTATCCCTCGAGACAAGGCGCCTGGACCGGATGGTTACACGAGTCAGTTCTTTATTGATTTGTGGGATATTGTGGGCGATGATATTGTTCGAGCCATTCGGGACTTCTTTGTTTCAGGTAAGCTTCTTAAGCAGCTGAATTGTACCAATGTTGTCCTTATTCCTAAAGTGAACAGGCCCCAGTCTGTGAAAGAATTCAGGCCGATTGCTTGCTGCAATGTCTTGTACAAATGTATTGCTAAAATCATTTGCACGAGATTAGCGAGGGTGTTGTCCCAGATAATTTCCCCTGTCCAAGGGGGTTTTATCGAAGGGAGGAGTATTGTGGAAAATGTCCTAATTTGTCAGGATCTAGTCCGTTTGTATGGGAGGGGTCGGGTTTCACCCAGATGCTTGTTCAAAGTGGATATTCACAAAGCATATGATAGTGTGGAATGGAATTTTGTTGATCAAATGCTCCATGCATTGGATTTCCCTGTTCATTTCAGAGCCCTGATTATGGAGTGTGTTCAATCGGTCTCCTACACTATTTGTGTTAATGGGGATAGTTTTGGGTTTTTTCGTGGGAAGAGAGGATTGAGGCAAGGGGATCCGATGTCTCCTTTGTTATTCACGATTTGCATGGAATATTTCTCTCGTATTATGACGTTTGGAATGATGGAGAGAAATTTCAAATATCATCCTAAATGTGGTCACTTAAAACTAAGTCACTTACTGTTTGCGGATGATCTACTCCTCTTTTGTAAGGGGGAGACTGAATCTATGGAGCTACTTTGGAAGGCCTTTGCTTCTTTTAGCAGAGCTTCGGGGTTGAGTATCAGTGTGGGTAAATCTCACGCTTACTTTGCTGGAGTTGATGAGGACAGGAAGGAGGCTATCTTGCAGTTCTCTGGGTGTGTGGAAGGTTCTTTGCCTTTCAGATATCTAGGGCTGCCTATTCAGAGCACTCATTTGGGTAAGTCTGACTGTGAGAAACTATTAGGCCGAATTGTGTCGAGGGTTAATAGTATTGGAGCCCGGAAGCTTTCCTATGCAGGCAGGCTGACTTTGGTTCAGTCTGTGTTATCTCAGCTGCACAATTACTGGGCCATGGTTTATATTATTCCGAAATTTGTTATGGCTCGAATTGTGTCCTTATGCCGTAATTTTTTGTGGGATGGTGGTGTGGAGGGCACGAAAAGAGCGTTAGTGAGTTGGGAAAATATTTGTCGGCCTAAAGCGGAGGGTGGATTGGGGCTGCGAGACCTCTATCTGTGGAATGAGACTGCTGTGGCCAAATTGGCCTCTTGGGTTTTTGATCAACCGGATCGATTATGGGTTCGGTGGGTTAGTAGCATTTATCTGAGGGGCTCGGCTTGGCGTGATTATCAGCCTCATGCTGATGTCACGTGGGCATGGAAGAAGATATGTCAGGCTAAAGAGAAGATTAAGAACTTGTTTGTTGATGGGCTATGGCATGGGTCCTCGGCGCAATACTCAATTTCGCTTGCCTATGAGGCTTTACGGGCACACCACCCGAAAGTTGCTTGGGGCAGGCTTGTCTGGAATACTTGGAGTTTCCCGAGACACAGCTTTATTTCTTGGCTTGTGTTCAAAGGGGCTTTAAGTACTAGAGTGAAACTCTTGAGGATTGGGGTCTCAGACTCCGACCTTTGTTATTTTTGTGACTCACAGGCTGAAACCTTTGAACATCTATTTTTTGGGTGTTGCTGGAGCTCAAGAGTTATTGGCATATTGAGTAAGTGGGTCAAGAAGCGAATTCCTAGCTCTGGAGGTTTGGATTGGGCTACTAAGAAGAGAGGCACTAAATTTCAGTGCAACATTCTTAGCGCCATGATTAA
This sequence comes from Agrostemma githago, assembly GCA_958450325.1. NCBI lineage: Eukaryota > Viridiplantae > Streptophyta > Magnoliopsida > Caryophyllales > Caryophyllaceae > Agrostemma > Agrostemma githago. The sequence continues at coordinate 32,915,508 of OY288246.1, forward strand.
TGCGGCGATATATCATATTTGGAGGCAGCGGAATACTTGCAGAATTGAGGGAGCTGTTCAGCAACCTGACTATGTCGCCAATATGATTAAGATGGATGTTAGAAGTCGAATTATGTGTAAGATTAAATACCCAATTAGTGCTCGTGATAGTCTTTGGCTACATAATTTGATGTAGCCATTCTTTGTACATTGGTCACACACATATATATATATATACATACTTACCTTTTACCAAAAAAAAAAAAAAAATCTTCCTCCTCCAACTGATTTAAAAGAAATCAGTTGGACTTGAAATAGGCCCATAATTCTAAGTAAACAAAAATCTAATCCGCGGCCCGGGTGTGACGCACTCGATCAAGTGCATCAGTGCCACTCGATCGAGTGGATACGTGATCGCCAAGTTGAGTTCGTCTTTGGGTTGAAAAGCGGAATCGGCTCAAAACTCTGATGCAGCCCAGTTGGGCTCGAATGTGAGGCACTCGATCGAGTTCTTAGCACTCTGCTGGAACTCGTGGTTGAGCTATTTATTTGCTTCTCGGCTTTTCGTTTTCTTCCTCATCTTCCGTCCTCGTCTCGGCTATCCGGGTTAATACTCCTAAATATGCTCGAAATTGCACCTAACCTGCAAAATAGGACGAGAATCGACAGTTTCGACTTTCTAATAGAAATCGACATTAAATATATAAATAAGGAAGAAGAAAAGCTCAAAAACGGTTTTCGGGGGACAATAAAATACGATATAAAATATGTTGATCAGATGCCTTAGAACTTGCCTTGAATGGGAAATTGGAGGAGCCGATTAGGGGATTTATAAATGCTATGCTAGACCAAACCGTTGAAGAAATTGAGGCTGCCATCAAAGGCCTTGAGTTTCTCCATAGTGATAATTCTAGTAAGGACAACGATGAGGTCTCCCCTAAAGCCTCCAATGAAGAAAACTTGATGCCTTCATCTCCTTTACCGCACTTGATTTCGAGTCCCTTGTCTCTTGAGATGGTTGATGAAGTGGATCCTCGTCGGGCGGCGGAAAAGAGTTTCACTCTTGACCCCGTAGAAGAAGTAACACCCTTAGGGTGTGATCTCCCAAATCATAACGCCAAGCATGACTTTAGACCACTATACCTACCGGATGGTCATAAGAGTCGTTGCTATGTTGGTTTGAAAGACCCGGAAGATCACGGGAACCCTGAGCATAATGAAGATTATCGCTTCTTAAATTACCTCCGACTTGGAAGTTCCTGGTGATAGCTAGGATCGGCCACATGAGCCTGAACGAAGATGTTGCTAGAGCATTTGACTTACTTCTCCGAGCTCTTGATGGCTATGGAGGCGTAGATGGAGAGAGTACCAAGTTGTAAATATCTTTTTCCTTTTCTTTTGAGTTTTAGCATTTGTATTTGTATGATTGGATAGTTTGGTTTCTAGGATTTGTAAGTCTTTTCACTTTTTCCTTATTTTTATTTCCTCTTTTGGTAGAATTTAGTCGGATTCGGGAGGAATTCGGGCTAGGTGACTTGATTACACCTAGCCCTCCCCTCCCATTTCCTTTTATTTTCTTCCTTTTATTTCTTCCCCCATCCATATCTTTTCTCGTCTCGGTTCTTGGTGACTTGATTACACCCCAGCCGGACACATTCTACCCTTTCTTCACTTTCATTTTTGTTTTTTAACTTTATTTTCCCTTTTTCTCCTCTTTTTAGTGTCTTCCACACACTACCGATCGAGCATGAGGACATTGCTCGGTTTAAGTGTGGGGGAGCGATATCTTAGTCTAGTTTAATTTTATTTTCGTAGTTTTTTGATAAGTGTAGTTTGTAGTGCCTATTTTGCTGCGTTTTGGTCCCAATTTCCTTGCGGAATCGCTCCTTGGGAGCGGTTCATGGGCTACTTATGCTTCCTCTAGCTCATTTCAGGTTCCCGAGACCATTCGTGAAGAGTTGGAGCGATTCCGACTCAATACATACACTTTTCGGAGCCAACGAAGTGAAGGAACGATCACTCGATGCCTTGGATTCGACCCCGAGACCTTGGGACCCAATCCCGAGCCTCCGAGACCCGATCCCGAGTCCCGAGAATCAATGAGAAACCCATGTGAAGCAAGGAAGAACCTTAAAGATCATATTGGAGGCCTACAAGACTCATCCCCGACGGGTATGGCCTCATCCCGTCCGGGATGAGGTGCACAAAAGAGAGGTGTTCTGTTTTGGACCCCTCCCGGTCGGGACCACCCCGTCCCGGTCGGGATCAGACCGTCCCGGGCGGGACCAAAACCGTCCCGGGCGGGACGAGCATGCTGAACCCGCGTGACCTCTTTTCACCCTCCCTCATTCTTGTAACCTTATAAATACTCCCCTCTTGTATTGTTTATGCATCCTACCTTACATTAGACTCTCTTAAGCCTCTCTACAAGATAAAACGCTAGATTTAGAGTTCATCCTTTTAGATTAATCCTACTTTAATCTTTAGTTAATCTTAGTTTAATCTAGTTTAGATAATCTTGTATTAAGTGGGTTCTTGAAGATTTCTCCAAGCTTGACATCCTTGGGATTAATTTGGGTTCTTATTTATACAAGATTGCATCTTTTTCTTCATATGGTTGTTGGTATAATCTTCTCTACTCTTATTCTTGTTTATTTAATCAAGTTTGAATCTTTTTATAGTGTTTATTGTTATTGTTCTTGTTCTTCATTATGGATGCTTGGCTTGTGATGTTGTTTTCTCTTATTGTTGTTAGTTTATTCTTGATAATGAGTGAGTAGTCTCCTTGTGGGTTAGTAGGGGGATTGAGGGTAGATTATGGGTGATTAGGGTTTGATTAGGGGTAAAGGGTGAATCTTTGTTGTTAGTCACATATTGGGCACTCTATGTGTTTGTTGATATGCTTGTGTGAGTAGTAGTGGCCATGCTTCCCATACTTGTGCTCACCTTCTCATTGGTTGTCCATTATGTGGTTGTGTTGAGGTTAGTCTTAGACGCGAGAGCGCGAACTTACCTCGGTGTTGGTCTAAGTAGCGAGAGCCCGGACCGACTCTAGCAATTAGGAGACACCTACACCCTTGACCACCCCAATTACCCTACTACACTTATGAACCCGACCTAACCCACTTCTGTTCATATTTGATTTCAACTTCTTAGTTAGTCATCATTTCTCTAGTTTATTGTTTAGTTTGTGTTTAGTTATTTCATTTAGCATTGTTTTAGCCTAGTCATTGTTATTAGTCTTGTTCACTCCTCTTCTCCTATCCTAGCTTGTCAATCATTAATTCTTTGTGTTTGTTTGTGACTTAGTCTCGTTTTTAGGCCGACCTAGTCTAGACCTTACAATACCGTCTCCGTGGATATCGACCCTACTTGCCCTAGCTACCCACTAGGAATAGTCGGTTTTATATTGACGGTTGGGACCCACGACAAATTCCACCATCATTTTTTTCAAAAAAAACTTAAAAATTACTAAAAATTTGAAAATTTTCATAAAAAAATCAAAAAGATTTTCTTTTGCGTCTTTTTCTTTTGTGTCTTTGTGTCGTATATTTGTTGTGTTGTGTGTGTTTTGCCTCCCCTTTTCCTCGTAGGTTGCTCGATCGTCGCGAATTTCGGAAGGCTCTCAAGACATCCGGTAATATCCTTTCATTTCTTTCTCCTTTTTCCCTTTTGTGGAGTTTGGAGGATGTTTTGTGATGATGTGTGCTCGGGTGGAGCTTTTTGAAGTTTGTGGTTGATGTGGTTGCTTGTTTGGAAGTTTCGGGGTGGTGTTTGTTTATTTCTTTGTGTGTTTGTTTTGTTTTTCCTTGTTTCATTTCATTTTCTTTCGTCTTTGTTTTGTCTTGTATTGTTTGTGAGTCTAGTGTAGAAAAGGTTTTCGAAAATCCGGTTTTGAGACTAGTGCGCATGTGTTTACTTTCCCTTTCTAGTGATATGAGTCGATCATTGGACTTTAGTCTAGTAGAATGACTTTAAATCAAGAGTTTCGTTGGTTTCTTACCTTGAGTCCACCTAGTCTACTAGGGATTTACTGCAAGATTTGCATTTTGACCACTTTGACCACTCACGGAGTGAAAAGGCCTTGGTTCCCGAGTCCCGTTTCTTAGGTGACCGTGTTCGAAATTGTTTGATTAGTCTAAGTTTCCCCCTCCTTTTTGTGGGTTTGAAGGGAAAGTGTGCGCCCGACATACCCATTTCCCTACCTTCTACACATCTCCACAAATAAGTTGCAGTCTGTTGAAGTTTCTTACTTGGTTCCAAAAATTGTCTATGATACAAAATTTGGCCAAAAGGGCAAACCAAGAAAAAAAAAGAAAAAGAAAGAAAGAAAAAAAAGAAAGAAAGAAAGAAAGAAAGAAAGAAAAGAAAGAAAAGAAAGAAGAAAGAAGAAAATGCACAACAAATCAAAAACAAAATACAAAAGAAGAAAAAGAAATGGCATAGCAACCCAAAAGCAAAATGCAAACGAAAAATGCCAAAGAAAATTATTTCACAAAAAAATTCTCACCCCCTCAAAAATAAGCCTTTACCGACTGTTATCATGAAGAGCCTACCAAAGGACCGAGTCCCTAAGAAGGATGATAGCAGTAATGGTCGGTCCTCCCTCATTTTGCAACCATATCCACCTTTTTACTTGGACTAGTTAGCCTATTTTCGAGCATGGGACCACCCTCTTGGCTTATCGCTAAAGGGGGCGGGGTTTTACTTTACCTACAGTGTCGACTAACTCCGTGGTTCATCCTTTTTCCATCCCGCCTATCGTCCCGTAGTTCGTTCTTAGAAGGTTAGGAGGAACTAGGTAAGTTACCAACGTTTTTATTGCATTGTTGTCATACTATTAGGGTTTTGTCCATATCGATTTGTATTATTATTAGCTCGGGAACGTTGTCACTTGCCTTGAGTCCTTAACCGGTGTTTCTTTCACCGCTTTATAGAGGGAAGCAGTATTTGTTTCTTCTTGGATGCAACCAATTGTTTGTTTGTTTGTTTTTGTGTTCGGTTGTGTCCACAGTTTTGTCGCAAGACCTCACTTGCCTTGCGGAGAGCACTTGTCCTCTAAGTGTTCTCGCGTGATTTGAAAGGGCGTAGGGTCCGCTAATACCCACTCGGCTAGTATTTTAGTTTTTATTAGTTTAGTAGTTAGTTCGTGCTTACTCGAGAGCGAGTAAGGGTTAAGTGTGGGGGAGTTGACAAGTGTGTTTTGTAGTGCTTATTTCTTGCGTTTGGTCCCGGTTTCTCTTGTGGAATCGCACTTTGGAGCGGTTTTCAAGGCTACTTAGGCACGCTTCTTCTAGCTTGTTGTAGGTTCCTAAAACCTATCTTGGAGAAATGGAGCGATTCCGACTCGTTTCCAGTGCATATGGACCACATGGAGAGAAGCGACGACGACTCGGTAGCTTAGACTCGATCCTGAGTTCCGAGCACCGAGAGTCGATGAGAAGCCTAGGAGGAGCAAGTAGGGACCTATGTGACCATATTTGAAGCCTACAAGACCCATCCCGGTCGGGAACACATCCATCACGACCGGGATGAAGTGACGAGCAAAGACAGCTTACTGGAGGGCCTTCCCGGCCGGGATGATGAGCTTCCCGACCGGGATAAGTTCCTTCCCGACCGGTTCATTTTCTCCGCTTCCCTTATTCTTGTAACCCTATGTATAACCCCCCCCCCCCCCCCCTCTTGTATTGTTTGAAGAAGGATGGATAACTTTTGATTACTTTTACATTACCCACTAAACCCTAGACTACTTTAGGTTAGATTAGCTTAGATTAGTGTAGATTAGTCCTTAATTACTCCTTAATCTAGTTAGTTACTCTTGTATTATTGAAATTCTTGAAGATTTATATCAAGATTGACAACCTTGGTGGATTTATTTTGGGTTTTCTTTATTTATGTAAGTTCTCATCTTTTCCATTCATCCTTTAGTTTGGTATAATCCTTCTCTTCTCTTTTCTCTTAATCTTTATTGTTATTCAAGTTTTCATCTTTATATCTTGTTTATTGTTGCTCCTAGTTTAGATTCCATTATGAATGTTTTGATTCTTGTGTTGGTTTCTCTTGTTTGTGTTAGTTTTAGTTTAGATATGTGTGAGTAGTTTTCCCTAGGGTTATGATAAGTGTAGTTTGTAGTGCCTATTTTCTTGTGTTTTGTCCCGGTTTCTCTTGTGAAATCGCTCTTTGGAGCAGTTTCTGAGGCTACTTACGCTTCTTCTAGCTTTTGTTAGGTTCCTAGGACCATTATTGGAGATATGGAGAGATTCCGACTCGTTTCCGACACATTTGGAGCCTTCGAAGAGAAGCGACGATCACTCGGTAGCCTATACTCGATCCCGAGACCTTGGGACCCATTCCCGAGCCCCTTGGACCCGATCCCGAGCACCGAGAATCGATGAGAAGCCTAACAAGAGCAAGGAGGGACCTTTGGGACAATATTAGAGGCCTACAAGACCCATCTCGGTCGGGACAACCCTCATCCCGTCCGGGATGAAGTGCAAACAAATAAGCTCTTCTGCTGAGTCAACCGGGACGGGATGAAGCCATCCCGGACGGAACCATGAAGCCATCCCAGACGGGACCATCCATCCCGAACGGGATGAGCCCAGAAATAGGCTGTTTGGCTTTTCTCGCCTCCTCCACTCTTGTAACCCTATAAATACCCCCCCTCTTGTTATATTAAACTATCTTAGCTTATGTTCTTCATTACCCACTAAAACCTAGACTACTTTAGGTTAGATTAGCCTAGATTAGTGTAGATTAGTTCTTAGTTAATCCTTAATCCTAGTTTAATCCTTGTATTAATTGAATTCTTGAAGATCTCTACCAGGATTGACAACCTTGGTTGATGTATTTGGGTTTTCTCTTTTATGCAAGTTTTCCTTCTTCCATTCAACTTCTAGTATGGTATAATCTCTCTTTTCCCTTCTCTTAATCTTGTTTTATCATTCAAGTTTTAATCTATGTTCATTGTATTGTTCATTGTTCATTGTTTTCACTAGTTTCATTATGGATGTTTTGTTGCTTGTGTTGATTTCTCTTGTTATGGTTAGTATTAGTTTCATTATGTGTGAGTAGACTTTTTGTGGGGTTAGTAGGGGGATTAAGTGTTGATTATGGATGATTAGGGTTTGATTGTGGGTAAAGGTGGATTCTTTGTTACTAGTCACATATTATGCACACTATGTGTTTGTTGAAATGCTTGTTAGAGTAGTAGTTGCAAATACTTCTCTTGCTTGTCTTCCTCTTCTCATTGTGTGATTGATTTGTGGTTGAATCCTTGTGTATTGGGTAACATCTTGCATAAGTATTTGGGTTTTGTCTTTGACACGAGAGTGCGGACATAGGCTTTGACGTGAGAGCGCGGACCAACCTTAGTAACTAAGTGAACCTTGCACCATCGATCTCCCAATTATCCTACTACACTTATGAACCCGACCTAACCCTATTCTTTCCTTGTTTGATTTATTCGTCATCTTAGTCATTGTTCCCTTAGTTAGTTGTATTCTCTAGCCTTAGTTGTTGTCTTTAGCTTAGTCCTAGTCTTAGTTTATTCCATTCTTAACGTGCTAGTTTAGCTTAGCCTAGTTGACCTAGTCTTGTATTTGGGTGAAACTTGGTCCAAACCCTCTTACCGTCCCCGTGGACTCGACCCGACTTGCCCTATCTACGTGTTAGGAATAGTTGGTTTTTATTTGTTGGTAGGGATCCATGGCAAATCCCTACCATCAATTTGGCGCTGTTGCCGGGGACGGTGCTAGTTTAGACTTTGTTTGCCTATTTACTTGACTTTGTCTTTTGTTTTTGTGTTTTTCTTTTTGTTCTTTTGCTTTTTGTGTGTGCGAAGTTTATTTCCTTCTTGTCTAGTGCCCAAAAAGCACTAGATTTCTCATGTTTGCTCCTAGTCTACAGTTTGTGCCTGGAGGTGGTGACCATCTTCTTCTTTACAACTTAGAGCCGCTTTAACGGACGGTTTCTAGCTCGAGAGGTCCTCAACCGGGTATGAGCCACGATTTTTGAGTATAGCATGAGGTTCGATCTAAACTCCCCACCCATAGAAGCCACCACAAGCTACTCCTTTTCCTCCATGAATCGAGAATATGCCATGATGTCTCCAAGCTAGCACCAAGCTTCATCGGGTAATCAAGAAACCCGTGGGTATGAGCTTCAAGGATATGGAAGTGGTTTCCATCGAGTGAGTGCTTATCAACCTCGTGATCGTGGTGGTTATTACTCAAATTACCATCATGAACCCACCATGCCTCATCATATTTCTCCTTATGGAAGCCAATTTCCCCAAAACCCACCATATTACCAATCACCTCAACCTCACCACCCACAATATGATGCCCCACCACTTGGGCATCATCAAGGTTTGCAAGTAGCCCTCCAAAACCCCAATGACCACCAAATGCCCAACTTGGAGTTATATCAATTGTTTCTTCAATTGCAAAGGAGCCAACAAGAAATGGCCATTTAAATGCAAAAGAACCAAGAGGAATTCATGGCCCAATATCAAAGGGAAACCGAGGCGATGGATGCTCGATTAAATGCGTTATCGGTTAAAACCGTAATGTTTTTATCCCGAACATCGCAAATAGATGAAGGGTGCTCACTTGAGAAAAGGGAACAACCCAATGACGAAGCCGCCGATGAAGGTCCTTTTGGAAGCAAAATTTCCTTTGAAGAACCTCAATCGTCTACCCTAGAAGAGGCGAAAGAGGAGATAATCCTTGATGGAGGAGTTTTTGGTGAAGAATTGGGTGAGGATAGTGGGAATTTGAAGAGTTTCATTGATGAAAACACCGATATAATAGAGGAAAGTCAAGAGTCTACCCCCTCTATACTTGTTGAACCTTCAATCCCCTCCGCTTGCTCTCCTCTTGAGCTTCATGCCGCTTCTTGTGAGCCTATTGTTGAGGATGTTGAACTTTGGGATGAGTTAAGTGAAGTGATAAGTGTTGTGAAGTCATGGGACATGAATGAAGAAATCAAGTCGCCCATATGTGATAATCCAATGAAATATTGTGAACCCCTTGTGTGTAATTTGGATCTTGGTTTAGAAGAGGTCGAAATCGCTTGTATGAGTTTTAAATCTCTTCTTATTGATGATGTGGGGAAGAACGATGTTTTAGGATTGGAAGATAATGGGCCGGAACTTGTTGATGACTTGGGTTTGCTTGATGAAAAGAAGAGGGTTAAACTCCCTTTTGACCCGTGTGTTAGAAATTCAAGCCTTGGTTGTGCTAGGAGACGGTGCTTAGGGAGGAAGAGGTCGGTAAAGCTTGTAGGATGGATAGACCCCGGAGACAACATGAATGATGACGTTGGGTCTTGGGATTACTACTTCTTGCCTCCACCTTGGAGGCCATGGAGGATAGCTTGGCTCGTTAGCTTGAGCCCTCATTATGATGTGGCTCGTGCGTTTGACTTGCTCCTCCGAGCTTTTGATGGCTATGGATAAGAAGGAGGAATCCGCCATTCTCAGTTTGACGGAGTTCTTAAAGAACCGTCATGTTGTATATTCCCTTTTCTCTCTTCTTTTTAGTTTTGTGTTTGTAATTGTGTTTATTGTTATTTTGTTTCTAGGATTTTTGTGTGTTTGTGGAATTCTTGTAATTTGGAATTTGATGAGCGATGTGAGGGAGGGAATTTGATGATGGTTATTGAGTTTATTTGATAGGTTGTTAGTGAAGATGAAGTTTCAAGGAGAGTGGTTATTGATGAAGGTTGGATTTGGGCATGGAAGTTGGTTTTTGAAGTTTTTGACAAGCTTTTGGGGACGAGATCTTGCATCTCGAAGTATTGGTGGCCTTGTGGGTGAAGACATCAAGGAAATGAAGAGTTAGAGGACTCTTCCCGACCGGGAAGAAAGTATCCCGACCAGGAAGGATAAGCCATCCCGACCGGGAAGGATGTCATCCCGATCGGGATGAGTGTGCTGAAAATCGAGTTTTCTGGAGCATGATCCCAACCGGGAAGGGTGTGTCATCTCCACTGGGACCATCCATCCCGACCGGGATGGTTCCCTGCTCCTCCTTTTTGCCTCTTCTTCGACATTTGATCCCACCCAACCACTTTATACCCCCTCCCAACCTCCCTACCTACCCTTGCGACTATCCATGATCCCTACACTTCATATATGTACCCTCACCTCATCCTCTCTTCACTACGCACCAACTTTCAGCTCAAATCTCACCCTCATTATACTATTGCAAGTCTAGTACTTCAACCATGCGATCTTATCTAGTATGAAGTTGAATGACAATGAAGAAGACAAGCAAAGTGCCGATATTGATTATTGAGACGATGGAGTTTGTGAGTTGCAAACCGTGTGGTAAGGCGACTCTCCTTTCTTTTCCGTCTTTTATTGCTTGTCTCCCTTTGTACGTTCCCATTCCCCTATCATTGTTGTGTCATGGTGGCCCTCGGGGCCTTGGTAGTCTTTGCTCCCGATTCTCGATGACCTGACTACATCGAGAGTCATTTCAAAAAATCCAAATTTACAAGCCCTTTTCACTTTTCCTTTATTATTCACTTTTTAGGATTTAGTCGGATTCAGGCGAAATCCGGGCTAGGTGACTTCATTACACTAGTCCTCCCCTCCCATTTCCTTTTATTTCCTTCTTTTTTATTTCTTCCCCCATCCATATCTTTTCTCGTCTCGGCCCATGGTGACTTGACTACACCCCGGCCGGACGCATTCTACCCTTTCTTCGCTTTTCTTTTTGATTTTTTAGCTTTATTTTCGTAGTTTCTCTTCTTTTTAGTGTCTCCGCACACTACCGATTGAGCATGAGGACATTGCTTGGTTTAAGTGTGGGGGAGCGATATCCTAGCATAGTTTAGTTTTATTTTCGTAGTTTTTTCGATATGTGTGAGTAGTTTTCGATATCCTAGCATAGTTTAGTTTTATTTTCCTAGCATAGTTTAGTTTTATTTTCGTAGTTTTTTGTTTGTGTTAGTTTTAGTTTAGATATGTGTGAGTAGTTTTCCCTAGGGTTATGATAAGTGTAGTTTGTAGTGCCTATTTTCTTGTGTTTAGTCCCGGTTTCTCTTGTGAAATCGCTCTTTGGAGTGGTTTCTGAGGCTACTTACGCTTCTTCTAGCTTTTTTTAGGTTCCTAGGACCATTATTGGAGATATGAAGCGATTCCGACTCGTTTCCGACACATTTGGAGCCTTCGAAGAGAAGCGACGATCACTCGGTAGCCTATACTCGATCCCGAGACCTTGGGACCCATTTCCGAGCCTCTTGGACCCGATCCCGAGCACCGAGAATCGATGAGAAGCCTAACAAGAGCAAGGAGGGACCTTTGGGACCATATTAGAGGCCTACAAGACCCATCCCGGTCGGGACAACCCTCATCCCGTCCGGGATGAAGTGCAAACAAAGAAGCTCTTCTGCTGAGTCAACCGGGACGGGATGAAGCCATCCCGGACGAGACCATGAAGCCATCCCAGACGGCACCATCCATCCCGAACGGGATGAGCCCAGGAATAGGCTGTTTCGCTTTTCTCGCCTCCTCCACTCTTGTGACCCTATAAATACCCCCCCCCCCCCCCCCCCTTCTTGTATTATTACACTATCTTAGCTTATGTTTCTCATTACCCACTAAACCCTAGACTAATTTAGGTTAGATTAGCCTAGATTAGTGTAGATTAGTCCTTAGTTAATCCTTAATCCTAGTTTAATCCTTGTATTAATTGAATTCTTGAAGATCTCTACCAGGATTGACAACCTTGGTTGATGTATTTGGGTTTTCTCTTTTATGCAAGTTTTCCTTCTTCCATTCATCTTATAGTATGGTATAATCTCTCTTTTCCCTTCTCTTAATCTTGTTTTATCATTCAAGTTTTAATCTTTGTTCATCGTATTGTTCATTGTTCATTGTTTTCACTAGTTTCATTATGGATGTTTTGTTGTTTGTGTTGATTTCTCTTGTTATGGTTAGTATTAGTTTCATTATGTGTGAGTAGACTTTTTGTGGGGTTAGTAGGGGGATTAAGTGTTGATTATGGATGATTAGGGTTTGATTGTGGGTAAAGGTGGATTCTTTGTTACTAGTCACATATTATGCACACTATGTGTTTGTTGAAATGCTTGTTAGAGTAGTAGTTGCAAATACTTCTCTTGCTTGTCTTCCTCTTCTCATTGTGTGATTGATTTGTGGTTGAATCCTTGTGTATTGGGTAACATCTTGCATAAGTATTCGGGTTTTGTCTTTGACACGAGAGTGCGGACATAGGCTTTGACGTGAGAGCGCGGACCAACCTTAGTAACTAAGTGAACCTTGCACCATCGATCTCCCAATTATCCTACTACACTTATGAACCCAACCTAACCTTATTCTTTCCTTGTTTGATTTATTCGTCATCTTAGTCATTGTTCCCTTAGTTAGTTGTATTCTCTAGCCTTAGTTGTTGTCTTTAGCTTAGTCCTAGTCTTAGTTTATTCCATTCTTAACGTGCTAGTTTAGCTTAGCCTAGTTGACCTAGTCTTGTATTTGGGTGAAACTTGGTCCAAACCCTCTTACCGTCCCCGTGGACTCGACCCGACTTGCCCTATCTACGTGTTAGGAATAGTTGGTTTTTATTTGTTGGCAGGGATCCACGGCAAATCCCTACCATCAGGTTAGTAGGGGGATTGGGTGTGATTAGGGATGATTAGGGTGAGATAAGTGGTACTAGTTGTTTTTGTTGTTTCCTATTTGCCTTGCACTCTACATGTTTGATGAAATGCTTGTGAGACTTGAGATGATCATTCCTTGTTTTTCTTGCCTCTTCTCTTGCATGTTCTTGTTTGGTTGGTAGGTTTAGTTCTCCCATTAGTAGCGAGAGCGTGGTGAGGATGACCCCTAGGCCGTTTAAGTAGCGAGAGCCTGATCGTAACCTAGGCTACGAAAGCATGCTAGCAACCCCCGTTTCCTCCTTTTGTTCTCCTTGGCATCCGCGAACCCGACCTAGCCCTAGTTTCTTCTTATTGATTTAATTTGCTTCCATTTGTCATTAGTTGCTTGTTTGGCCTTTTACTTCGTGTTTTAGACCTTAGCTTAGTCATTAGTCAACCTTAGCCATCATCCTAGTTTAGTTAGCCTTGAACCTAGTCTTAGACCATAGCACCCTCTTGTTTTGAACTCCCGTCCCTGTGGATCGACTCGACTTACCCTAGCTACCTAGTTTAGGTTTGTTGGTTTATTTTGATCGGTAGGATCCACGGCAAATCCCTTACCGTCACCCTCCTTGAGGCGGCCCAGTTCTGGGGTGCCTAGATGCAGGCGACTGGAATCGCATGTACAGGAAGTTGCTCAAAATACGGATTGATATCCGTGTTATTCGAGATAAGATCAAATTATTACTCAGAAAAATTAATTTAACATCTAGACGGTTTTAGTCGAGTCGTTACGGTCGCGTAGACACTAATTAGAGCTAATTCCGACTTCGAGGTCCCGAATCGATCCCGAATGCAAAGTCAGACCCGAGTCAACATGTCAAACCGAGTCAAGCCTCGAAACCAAACCAAAAGCCCATAAGCAAGCCTAGGGCGTGGGTTCTAGAAGCCTTGGGAAGCAAGCAAACCCGTCGAAATATCTCAAGATCCCGTATCTCTCCGTTTTGGAAAGTTTTCCAAAACCGATCCTCAAACAACCAATCGCAAGACGCCCGCACCTCAGAACTAGGTCGCATGGCTTCCCGTGCTTCAGGTGGCACAGGTCTCTTCCTGCGCCTGTGTGGTCAAATCTAACTTTATGAAAACTATATATACCCCCCTTCCCTCGACCATTCAACAACAACACAATTCTCCGGAGTTCATAATTCGTCGAGAGCAAAGAAGAACAAACAAATCGATTCCTTCGATTTCTCAAGAATTCATAATTCAACGAAAATAACGACTTTGAATCAGACATCAATCATACCGATTTCCTAAAAGATTCATAATTCTTTTAGTCTAATCTTTAGTATTCCCGGATTCTAAATCCGAAAAAACCCGAATTCTTAACTCAAACCTCGTCATAAACGCGATATTCATTCCTTGCACGTTGTAACGTCACTAGGTTGTCCTTCTATCTAGTTACTTTACATCATTTTCCCTTCAAATAAGGGTCGAATTAAAAGGGTTCATAATCCGATTAATTCAAATATGTATTATGATATTATCGTCCGATGAGGATTCATAATCCGATCAAATTAAAGCGTACGCCCACTACAAAAAAGCAGGTCAATTCCGATGCAAATCGACGTTTGCGTCAGACTAACCAGCACAAAGGTTCCGCCGCAATATTTTGTCGCAGGGGGTTTCCTAACCGGTGGAATGTCCGACACGCACTAGGTTGCGACAGAATTTACGATGAAACGTCCGACGCTGGCCTGAGAGGCAAAGACTTAAGTCAAACGCATTTGCGTCGGAGGGGTCGTCGAAATTCTGAAGAAAATATTAGGAATTGCGACGGAGTAGCCGTCGCTAACGCCCGTCGCAAGTCTAGTGTCACGACAGACTTTGCGATGGCTAGTCCGTCACAATTCATAATATTTACGTTGGAATATCGACGATCCCTCTGACGCAAATACGTAGGGTTTCATGGAATATCAACGGATAATCCGACGCACGTGAATTTGAATTTCCCAACAAATTTTTGTTTTGCTATTCCCCAAATTTTACTAATACCCAAAAACAACAAAACAAATTCAGTCAATACACAACAAAAACCAACAGGAATACAACGGCACATCATGTGCAAGTCAACGCACAACAAACTTCGCATCACAATTCAACATCTCGTGGAAGACAAACAACACAGTTTTCAAACAAATTGAACTTATATTGCAAGAAGAAAGTACTTCCTTCGATTTTTAATTATCTTCCCCTTTGACTTTTGGGTGAAAAATAAGGGTGTAAGAATGTGTAGCCCAAAAGAGAAGAAGGGTGAGAGAGAAATGTGAGGGTAATTCTAGATCACATGTTGATGGCCCAAAATAGAAATAGTCAAGAAAGAGTGTTTCAGCCTAATAAGAAAACAGGGAAGATAAATAAAAATCGAAGGGAGTAATTTGTTTTAGAATTGGGTTTAGTAGTTAGGTAGAGACTTAAGATTGTACATAATGTAACACCCACTATTTTCCTAGTGCCGTTAATTATTCTGTTGTGACTCCGTCATGACTCTATGTCAATTTCGTCTTCTATTTCCTTCATCTTTCTGAATTCTTATTATTTTTTTTGAGTCGAATAATATTTATTTTTATTTTAAAAGATTTTAATTCTTGTAAACCTATTTATTTGATTTTCATTGTAAACTATTTATTTTTGCGCGTGAAGTTCTATTTTTCTACGAACTAACGTTTTAAGCTTGGAATTCAGTTATTTATTTTTCCTAAATATCAAAACACGTTTATATGATATTTCCAACTAAGAAATATTTTTATTTAAGAATATTTGACCTTTAATGATTTTATTACGAAGTTTCGTAAATAATTATTTTCCAACGCGCGGTTTACTCGAACTGATTTGAAATACCTTTAACAATTTTACGATTCATCTTTTTATCAACTTAGAAATTATTTGGGACATTTTTCCCCATGTTTTGGACCGTGACACACCCATGTCACATTTTTACACTACAACTTTGTATACATTTCATTTTATGATGTTTAAGCCTTAGATATTTTCTTTTTCTCACCCATTTATTTTTGGCCTTAAACACAAACTCTTCACACTCCCTTCCTCTCTCATTTTGGCTGATTTGTGCATGTATTATGACATAGTTTTCATCAAAATTTACTTATCATTTATGCTTTAGAAAACCATCCACTTTCTTATCATTCATTTTACATTGATTCATGATATACTCAGTAAAGCGTTAATATGATGATGAGGCACGTTTTCAGTTTTTCACCACGTGTAATCAAAAGCACTACGAGTGATGTGAATATATGTGATACGGTTTTTCAGGAGACGGAAAAATTAAACAACATTTCCTCCCTTTTTCTCTCTTGGCTGAGATTTTCCAACAGCTTTTCTAGCCAAATTTTGTCTCAAATCGAGTCTCGATCGTCTCGTTTTCATCTCCTAAATAATCGTCATTCCGATCCCTTCGTTATAAAGGTAGTAATCGATGTTGTTTTCGATCGTTATTTTCCTTGATTTTCGTAGTTTTCTCATGGTATTTTTCCACCATGCTTTTCTTGTGTTAAAGGATTTTTGAATGATCCCAAAGCCGACGAATTTATAATCGACTCGAATTTGGGTTAGAGGTAACGTCGATGTTACTCGGTATTTCATCATTTTAATTGTGTATTTGCATGTATAATTTTTATATTTCATTTTTGACAATATATGTATGTCATATAATCTGGAAAAATTTTAAAAGTTGAGAATTTGCATTTTCGGTATTTTTATCGCTTTTACGAGATTAACGATTAAATCGTCATATTAATTTGTAAAATCGTAATATTCGGCCTAAACATGTAATATATATTTATATTCTGTAAAAATGATGTTTTTTATGATTTTTAATAATTTAGTATTTTTCTGATATTTTAGTTATCGATTATTGAATTATTTCCGTTTACGGACAAAAACGATTAAAAGCCGATTTTTAGTTCTAGTACTTAAACACTTTATTTTAATCTTATTTTTGACGTGGTGAAACTTTCTGATGAAATAGAATTGTATGAATTTTTTCGTAATTCTTTGGAATTTCTAAGTGGATGAATTAATTAATCACTTTAAATCATCGTTTATCATTAAAACCGCGTTTGTCGTTTAAATTCTCGATTTTTGGTCTTTTGATTTAATCTAGAAAAAATTATGATTCTGATGGTTTCTTAATAAAATGTATTTTTATGATTTTTAGTGCTTTAATAAAATGTTAGGAACGATAAGTTTTATTAAAGGAATCGTTAATTGTGCAAATGGGTTTTAAAGACGGTTTTGATGGGATTTATTAAAGCTGGAATTTTTGGAAATCTGGAAAAATAGTATTTTCTGGAAAATCATTATTTTTAAGCTTAATAATAATATTTGGATATTAATACTTAAATCGTTTTGTAATTACTATTTTTATTAATCGTTATTGTCGAGATTAGACGATTAACGAGAAAACGCTTTAAAAAACGAGTTTTAGAATTTTGGAAAATTTTCTTTTCTGGACAGAATGTCCATAAATATATTTTAACTATTTTACGTAATTTTTGTACTATTTATTAAAGTCTTTAATTAATAAGTATTGATTTTTGGACAAATTACGATTTATCGTTAAAATGCTTCGTCTTACCTAAAAGATTTATTTTTCCAGCTATTTTGAAAATATTTAAATCTGAAACATTAATATTTAATCATCCCTTAACATATTCTAAGTATATTCAATGGTTTAATTAAATAAAAGACGTTAAAAGATTTAATTTGATATTTACCGTAAAATCCTATTTATGTTCGTATTGCCGAAACTATTAATAATTAGGGAATTTTAATTTTATAAATTTTGGAAACACCCTAATTAGTAGTAATAAAATGTTTAAGACATTTTTAATCATTTTATAAACACTCGTATGATGTTTCAATAATTTCATTAACTCAAATGTTCTCGTTTTAAGAATTAATATCGTTAAGGCCGAAAGTACTAGTTTTATAAATCTATATCGTTTACTAAAAATGTGTTATTAGTATGAACTAATATTTTTGCTATCTTGATATGATGCTATTTTGGGTAAAGTTTCTAAAAATAGAAGTTTCCTAAAATAGAAAAGTTTCCTCTTTTGAAAAGTGATCCTTTTCTTTTTGTTCTCTTATTATTTATAATGATTATATCTTTTGAATATCGATTATGACTTTGTTTTGGAGTTATGAAATAAGAACAAGTGTGAGGTTAGAGTAATATAATCTAGGGTTTACGGTTTTGCCATCAACTATAAGGCTAGTGTATCAGGAATCGGTACATTGGTTGTTGAACCGGGTGACAGGTATCCCGAGAGTTGTGTACATTTTGACCTTAAGCTTAGGCCTCGCAGTAAGTCGCCGTCATAAGTTGAACTGGGTAACAGGTAATCCCAGGAGGGGTGTGCATTATCTTAAACTAGGGCCACGCATTTATAAGTCGCCGCTCTATTATGGTTGAGTAGCCTAGTTAGAGACCGAAGTTTAATTTTTTTGAACTAAGTTCTCGAAGCTAGTTTTTAGTATTCTCCTAGTGAAAGTCTAGCCGTCTACACTACTTCTATCCATAACGCCATTTTGATTATTTTATTTATTATCGATATAAATTGGTTTGCAGGTTGGCAAATATTTTTATGTTTCTTTGGAAACCCTTTTGATTAATTTGCTTTACACTAAAGCTTATTTTAATATGATGTTTTACTGTTTTTTCTTTTTACTATCTTTCTATAGTAGTAATTACAGTTTTAAAATCTTGTTATACGGTTGGGAGAACGTTGGCGTTGCTCCCCACTGATTGTGGCTGTTATGTTTTAACATGGCAGGTATACGTGTTCCGGGTGTGGGCTAGCGAGCAGTGTGGATCCTACTTATTTATTTTTATAATTATGTCCTATGGATTGTTCAAACCCCTTTTGTAGATTGTTTTAAATTTTGGCCATTTTATTTAAGGCCTATTGTTTGACTTTACCATTTTAATTTTTACTAAGACATAGTTACAGTGTGTTTTAATCCCGACTCTACAGTGTTTCCGCCACTGTATCGCGTTAGATTTTCTAGGGGATTACACATAAAGAGATGAAAGTACCTAAAACATGTTTACCTAAGCTGGTGGCTCAACATCCATAGAGGCGAACTCGAGCCCGTCATCAGCACTATCGTCCCGTCGATGTGAACGCGACCCCGTGCTGCAACCTTCATTTGACATGGCCAACCTCTCCTGCAACAACACTATTGTCTTCACTGGTCCTCCAATCTCTTCTCCGCCACCGGTTGGCGTTCTTCTAATGTCTTCACTGTTTGGGTCAACCGGTCAGTCTTCACACGTTGTTGTGTGGCGGGAGTAGAGGTGGCAATCGGGCGGGCGGGTCGGGTCATTGTCGGGTTGGGTTATTATCGGGTCATACTGTCGTCGGGTCGGGTTCGGGTTAGTCGGGTCAACTTTTGTGTCGAGTGCGGGTCGGATCGGTTTCGGGTCACCTCCGGGTCGGGTCATTCGGGTTGAGTTGTCGGGTCATCCAGGTTTGGGTCGGGTTCGGGTTGGGTTCGGGTCATTCCCAAGTCGAGTCACTATCGGGTTCAGGTCATTATCGGGTCGAGTCATGTTCGCATCGGACTAGGTTTTGTTAGGTCTGGTCTAGGTTAAACCATCAATTCATTATACGGTTTTATTTTTATTTTGATTTGTTCCGGTAAAGAAACAATTGACCCAAATCGGATTCGGGTCCTAGTATTTGATGTCGTTACTTTGATGGTGATTGTCTGACCTCTCGAACCTCTCCTTCTCCTCACTCCGGCGATCGGACCTTCCCGGCGAAGGTGGCCTGCTCCCTGCACACAGAACGCACAGGGCCTCGGAGGTGTCCGAGGGAACCCTCTCCGATGCCTAAGTCAGTCCGTGAAGTGCCTTGATGAACCTTACTCGTGAGGAGTAGGGTGGCGGTTTTTAGAGTGAGAGTCTAGAGAGAGGAAGTCGAATCATTTTTATGTGGGAAGTGGCAAAGTATTTATACCTTTCCCTAAGAGAGGGAGAGGAGAGAGAGAAATAGGAGGCGTGAGTGGACGGGAAGGTGACACGTGGGCTCACCTCGTCCACTCATTCCTTTTTACCTTAGGTTTGGTCGGAGGGGCTCTGTGTTTCCCTCCCCCCCCCCCCCCCCAATGGCCGTCAAGGGCCAGAGAGCCCTGAAGTCTGGCAGGCGGGGGGGCTCAATTGCCTCAACCAGCAGGCGGCATGACCCTGACGGGCAGGGGAGAGGTCTGCCTGGAGCTTGAAGCGACTGAGATCGCCTTTAGTAGGCTGTTTGGCGAGGTCTTACCTTGGTGGCCTGCCAAGCAGGCTTTCCTTCATCTTCGGGTCGGGCTTCCTCGGGGCCCAAATGGCGGGCGACCCGTGGCAGGCTACCGACCCCCATCAATTGGCCCTCGCCGGCTGAAGGGGGAGCAAGGCTTCTCTTTAGCAGGCGATATCTTGATTGGGATGGCGGGAGGTTGACTTCTTGAGTTCCATCTTTGCATTTAATGCGTCGCATGTTCCCAAGGAAGAGAGTCTTAATTGCTCTGGGTATGCAAAGAGTTGGGATGTCTTTCCTCATGATTGCTTTTCTTGCAAAGTGGCCTCTTTGAGCAGCGCGTCAGTTTGATGATTGGCTCTTTTTTGTAAAAATGGTTGGGGGGCCATTTAATGCTTTGTCTTTTGCCTTAGTATAAATTCCAACTTTGCTTTGTCATTTTCACAACCCGTCTCCATCTTCCCATATTCTTCCTTTCAAAGAACAAATGTCTTGGTTGAGAAAATCGGTATTTCATTGTGGAACCTATGTGAAGATCCTCCGTTTCAGGGGGCGCTGGAGATTGAGATACTCCAGGCAGGCGCACCTGGCTCTTCGTCCCAGCCGACGAGCACGCTCTTGCCCTTCGCGGAATGCCAGAGTGAATCCTTTGTCTAGGGTCAGTAAGCGCCCTAAAAGGTCCTCCTCGCCTGTAAGGCCCTGGCCCAGGCATTGCACCCAGGAGGGGGATTGCTCCTTCAGGGGATGTTACAGGTGCTTTCCTTGGCTACATCCTGAGCACTTTGATCCTGACTGCTCTGACCTGGGTTCCTCCCATGAATCGGGCCCTTCTTCTCCCTTACTAAAGAAAAAGGGGGACTACGGCTCCCCGGAGGGTACCAGGGTACCCCCGTACGGGAAAGAATGGGACTCGAGCAGCCATGACTCAGGGGATAGTGAAGGCCAGGGCTATTCATCTGGCAGGGATGAAGAAGAGAGCCCTGATGATCCATTCAAGGACTCCAGCAGCTGGGACTGGGGATCCGATGCTAGCGGCTGTGATAGCCCTGGGGATTACTCCCCGGGTTTTAACGATGATTGAGCCTACCCTGCACTTGCAGGCGTGATGAGCCAGACCTTCAGGCTCTTTTTGTAACTTCCTTATATCCCACTTGTTTTGTAATTTGGGCCCTTTCTGGACCTTCTGATTAATGAGGAAAATGTGGGCTTTTGACTTTCGTGTGTTCGTGCGTTTTTTTTTAATGAGTGACGTCACGCAATGATTACATTCTATCCTCTGTTGCCTTTTCGAGGCCTCTTGGGAAGTGATAGGTGGTTGGGTTTCAAAATGTGTGACACGTGGGGGCCTTTCTTGGGGAAGTCCTCTGACTAGGTGACCTTCCATCTTCTTTTGTCTATAAAAGCATTTTCACTTCTCCCATTCCCTTTTTTACACATCTGAAAACCTACCAACCCTCCTTCATACTTTCTTCGTTAAACGCCTTAGACTGAGGAGCCTTTTTCTTGCATCTCCATCCGACGGCCGTTTAATTAGGTTAGAATCTCCATCTCTATCCTCGTCTTTTCATATCTTTGTTTTTCCTTCTCCTTAGTCACCATGGCCAATCGTCGTGCCCGGATTCTTTCTTTTACTGATCCTTCGACTGAAAGGGCAGAGGGTAGGGATAGGGTTAATGCCGACTTTACCTCCTCTTCTGGGGGGGCCTGGTGTTTGGATGGCTGGGGAGAGCCATTCAGAGGATAGTGGGGGTGCCAACTCCCCTGAGCCTGCTCCTTATGACATCATAGACTCTGATAACGAGGCGATGGAGATTGACCCCTCCACAATTGTCGGACCACTTATTCCCAGGGAGCCAGGGAGGACCTATTATCTAGATAAGACTAAGTATAGGATCCCTCTGAAGACTTACCCAGCCTCCAAGAATCGGGACCTGATTTTGGAGAAGAACGCTGCTGAGGCCATCGCCAGATTTTACAATTTTGGGGAGGGGTACACAGTCATCGTCCCTGGAGAGAGGGACACCGTGTGCAATCCCCCTGACGGCTGCATAGCCGTCTACCACAAGTGCTTGGAGTTTGGCCTGCGCTTTCCTCTGCACCCCTTCTTGGAGGAGATTTTTAGGCGGATGAATGTGGCCATTGCCCAGTTTACTGTCGTGGCGATCAGGTCGTTAATAGCTTACACCTGGACCTATTTATTTCTGGGCGAGGGGCCCACTATCGATGCTTTGAGTTTCATGGCTGGCCTGCAGATGGTGGCCTCCACTGAGGGTGAGGGTCTCCCGGATATTTCTCTATCCTCAGGCAAAAAAACTTCTCCCTGGTCTGGCCGGTTTTAAACAGTCTGAAGGACTGGAAAAGACAACTTCTTATACTTGCACAGCGCCACAGGGTGGAGGATTCCTCGACATTTCAGGAATCATGTTCATACTCGATTGGAGACCCGCCAGGAGTATCACCCTGGCGTTGGGGGGAAAGCCCTTGAAGTGAAGCTGACCGACAAATAACTGGATTTGGTCAACCGGTTTGCAGCCTCTAAGGACAAATCAGGTGCATTTGGGCCTGATCACTGGCTCCCCCACGCCGAACTTATTGCTACTGACGACTACCTGACCCGAGTGGGTCTAACCCCTGGCCTTGGAGGAGGTAGTTCAGGGATTTCAATAATAGTTGTCCTCTTTTGGCCTTATCTTTCTGTATTTTTCTCTGGCTGACTTTTTCCATTTTCTGCAAATCTTGCTTCCCATCTTTGGTCGAAGAGGGAGTTGAGGGACCTTGGTTTGAACAGAAACTTTTCAATTGCCGTCAAACGCCCTTCCCTTCCTTCCAGTTACAAGAAAGGTGGGAAAGCCCTGATGAAGTTTGTAAAGAGTATATCAGTTAACAGGGTAAAGTTTCCTCCTCTTCCTCCCAAGCCGACTCCTACAAAGCCCGCAGCTCCAACTTCTGCCCCCAGAGATGTAGAGGCAGCCTCAGAAGCCACTCCTTCCCCTGCCAGCAAGCGTGGGGGCTCCCCCGCTAGGACTCAGCCTCCTGCGGGGTCAAAACCCTCGGATTCTGAAGATACTGGGGAGAGCCGACCCCTGGTTGGCAGGAAGAGGAAAGACAAGGAGCCGATGGACGACGTTCCGGTGGTGGATCTGGAGGCGTATGCCAATACGCCTGAGGCCAAGCGTCCTGCTCGTGACATTCCAGGCACCTTGTTCTCAGAAGAGAACGCTGAATTTCACTTTACTGCTGGTGATAGTATCGATGTCTCCGCCCTGCTTTCTGACTCCAACACTGCGTTGGCGGACCATCTTACCAAGTCTTTGACCTACTGCACCAATCAGGCGATCCAGTTCATTCAGCGTTGTTCCCGGGTGTTTCAAGCCTCTTCGGAGCTGGCGGCTCTTAGCCATTTAAGTGATGAGGAGTTAAATGTCACTCCTGGGTTTCCTCTCCCTGAACACTTGGCGGTGGTTAAGAGAGATGTCGCCCTTATTGCCAGTTTGAAGGATCAGCTGGCGAAGTATGAGGGCGAGTTAGGAGACGCCAAGGACCAGGTAGCTCGCTGGAAGGCTCAGGGCGAAAGGGTCGTGAGGGAAGCAGCTAACTTGGAGGCAGGGCTGGAGAAGGCCAGGAAGGCGGTTGTCGAGCTGGAGCGGGCCAAGAAAGCAGTTGCCGAGCTGGATCATTTCAAGAGAAAAGTGACTGAGTTGGAGGACCGCCTGACTAAGGCCGACTCGGACCATTAGAAGGCACAAGATGACTTGAAGGTGCAGGTTGAGGAATGGCGAAAGGAGAAGAACGACCTAATTCAGGAGGCCAATTCTGCGGTAGCGAAGAACTTTAATGCTGGAGCCTCCTCTTCCCTAAAGTTTGTTATGGAGATTATTAGGGAGATGCTTCCAGATTTCAACGAGGATGCTTTCCAGGCTCTCTATGCTGCTAAGAATAAGGCTCGGGCAAATAGTTCACCTGAGGAGGCTTCTGAAGATGACCAGGATGCCCCCGCGGTGTAACGTGCAGGGCAGTCGTCTTCTGAGGGGTCATGTCCCTACCCTTCTGCGCCTCTGCTTCCTTATTAACTCAATTGATCTTTTTGCGCGGCGGGTCCTGATGTGGCCGACTACCGGCTGATGCAATTTTTTAACTCTTGGTATTTGGATCTTTGTTGTCCGTTTTGTTAAACTTTTCCAAACTTGTTATGAATGAATTTCTTTTGGTTATTTATGCTATCATTTTCTTTTGTGATTTGGCTTTGACCCTGGCTTCTTTGCCGAAGTCCAGGGGGCCTGCCCCCTGCCTGCCCAGAGGTAGGTTGGGGGACTTGAGTTTTTTTTATACAAGGTTGGGGGGGTCCCCAGTCCTTGTCGGTTTGGCGCATGAGGCTTGGCCTGAACCTGGCTTCTTGCCGAAGTCCAGAGGGGCTTGCCCAGAGGCAGGTTGGGGGACTTGAGTTTTTTATACAAGATTGGGGGGGTCCCCAGTCCTTATCAGTTTGGCGCATGAGGCCTGGCCTGCCCCTGGCTTCTTGCCGAAGTCCAGGGGGCCTGCCCCCTGCCTGCCAAGAGGCAGGTTGGGGGACTTGAGTTTTTATACAAGGTTGGGGGGTCCCCAGTCCTTGTCGATTTGGCGCATGAGGCCTGGCCTGCCCCTAGCTTCTTGCCAAAGTCCAGGGCGCCTACCCCCTGCCTGCCCAGAGACAGGTTGGGGGACTTGAGTTTTTTATACAAGGTTGGGGGGGTCCCCAGTCCTTATCGGTTTGGCGCATGAGGCCCGGCCTGCCCCTGGCTTCTTGCCGAAGTCCAGGATGGCTGCCTCCTGCCTGCCCAGAGGCAGGTTGGGGGACTTGAGTTTTTATACAAGGTTGGGGGGGTCCCCAGTCCTTGTCGGTTTGGCGCATGAGGCCTGGCCTGCCCATGGCTTCTTGCCGAAGTCCAGGACGCCTGCCCCCTGCCTGCGCAGAGGCAAGTTGGGGCACTTAAGTTTTTTATACAAGGTTGGGGTGGTCCCCAGTCCTTGTCGGTTTGGCGCATGAGGCCCGGCCTGCCCCTGGCTTCTTGCCGAAGTCCAGGGGGCCTGCCCCCTGCCTGCCCAGAGGCAGGTTGGGGGACTTGAGTTTTTTATACAAGGTTGGGAGGGTCCCCAGTCCTTGTCGGTTTGGCGCATGAGGCCTGGCCTGCCCCTGGCTTCTTGCCGAAGTCCAGGAGGCCTGCCCCCTACCTGCCCAGAGGCAGGTTGGGGGACTTGAGTTATTTATACAAGGTTGGGGGACTTTGTATTTTTTGTTGGGAGGTCTATTTTCCATGGGTTTTACAACAGGGGGGCCTCCCCCTATTGCCCCCTGCTCGTTTGTGTGCGAAGTGCTAATCTGAACAGACAACTAGTATAAATTCAGGGATCCTTTTATTTCTTTGGAAAAAACTTTAAACACTGTGGTCGGAGTCGTCGACATTGTATCTTGACCGTCCTACGCCGTTCTTTCTGAGGAAAGGAATAAAAAGCTAGAAAAGAACTCTTTAACTTCTACGCATAGTATTTTTTCAAAGTATCTGCATTCCAGTATGCGGCCAGCTCTTGGCCCTCAATGTTGGCAATTCTGTAGGTTCCCGGCCCCATAATCCGGGTGACAGGTCGAACCTCTTCAAATACTCCCTGACAGTTTCCCCCTTCTTCTGCCTCAGGGTCATTAGGTCGAATCGGATTAGCATACGCCTCTTGTTCCCTGCGTATTTGTCCAAGAAAGCTTCAGCCAGCTCTATGAAATAGCTAATCGACCCCTGCGGCAGGTCTCTAAACCATCCTTGAGCCAGGCACACGAGGGTGGTAGGGAAATCTTACACCATACTACATCGTCTGCGTCATACATCCCCATATGGCTCTCGTAGGCCGCCAGATGGTCCTCTGGGTCAGTGGTTCCCACTACAAGAAAAACTGTTCCGGGCGTCCACCTGTTTGGCGTCCTTGGCATATGGTCGCCGACATGGCGTCGGAAAAATCATACGGGCGTCCACAGTCGGACGTCAAAATTGGCGTCCGACTGCATTTTGGAAGGACAAAACTCAAGCCGACGGGCGTCCACAGGCGGACGCCATTTGGGGTAATTGGCGTCCACTGGCGGACGCCATTTTGGGTAAAACGGGCGTTCACCATGGCGTCCGACAGTGGACGCCCGCCCAGCTCCTACTGGCGACATATGCTCGCGCACCCCCCTCTCCCCCATCACTCTCTAAAAAAAACACTCTCTACCTCTCTTCCTCTCCTCGCCGATCCACTCCTCCATTCCTCTCCTCAATTTTTTCCTAATTTTTGGTATGTTTCTTACTAACTTAGTTGTTATTCATTATATTTAGTTCTTGTTTTCTATTGTTATCGTTATTTATTGATAGTTTGATAGTAAATATTGTTTAGGTCTAAATTTAGATTAGGTTGATTAGTTTAGGCCAAATTCGATTAGGTTGATTAGTTTAGCCCAAATTTGATTAGGTTGATTAGTTTTGCCCATCACAATTTTGATTAGGGTTTGATCAATTTGGTTGAATTGAGCTACAATGACCTCTAGGGCATTCCGTGAGTTTTTGTGTCACTTAGGACGGACCAAAAGGTGTCGTAATAATGCCGGATTTTCCCGAAACCACTTCTATCTTGATCGGGGTTGTAATTAGGTGTTAGCGGTGCTTTCGGAGTTTTGATATCTGTATCCGAAAATTTGACCTTATTTGACCTGTTTTAGCTGTTTTTGTCGGACTTAGGCCATGAATTTTTGTCTTTCGTTTGGTTATTTTGGGATTAAATTGATAAATGAGTTAGAGTTTTCGTAAATTGCGATGAAATTGTGATTACATTTGTGATTACTATCGGTGACTGATTTTTGTAAGGTCAATTCTAGAGTAATAAGACATTTGGGTTTACTTCGACGTATTAGGGATTAAATTGAGGAAACTTAGTTAGAGAAATTAAGTTTAAGTTAAATGGTGATTAAATTTTCGTTTAGTATCTTACAAATGAAGTTAGGAAAATTAAACTTTAATGTGTTATATATATTTTTTGAACATAGAAAATGAAGAGGATTGAACGGAAATGGATGTATGAGGGAAGACTTGATAAGAAGAGATGTCCCACCGTCGAATTTCTGAGGGGTGTTGAATCATTTGTCGAGGTGGCTAAAAATTCAGTAGATTATGCATCGAGGGGGGAGGTTAGGTGTCCGTGTACTAAATGCAAGAACATAAAATTTCTTGAGATCCTTGTAGTTAAGGAACATGTCATCTATAGTGGTTTTTTACCCCAATACTATAATTGGATTTGTCATGGTGAGTCATCTCAGTGTGAGGAACCCGGAAACCATCAAAATGAGGGGGGATTGAGAGGTATGATAGTTGACGTTGTGGAGTGCAATTTATTTAATAACGAGAACACATATGGGAATGACGACTCACCTAACCCACAAGACTACCCTAACCCACAAGAGCCTAACCCACGAGCAAAGGCGTTTTTTGACATGTTGGATGCTTCTGAGAAACCGTTGTACGGAGGGTGTGATGTGACTTTGTTAGAAGTCGCGTCTATGGTAGTTAGCCTTAAATGTGAGTTCAACCTACCCTTTGCTTGTGTCGATGCTATTGCTGCCTTGCTCGAGAGAGTTATTCCAAATGACAATATCATGACCCGATCATTCTACACAACCAAAAAGGTTGTGAAGGGACTTCAACTCCCGCATCAAAATATTGATGCTTGTCCAGATGGATGCATGCTATTTTGGAAGGATGATGCGATGCTTGATGAATGTAAGAGATGTGGTAAGGGTAGGTATAAGATGGTTGAGGGGGATATTGTTTTGAGAGGTAGAAAAGGGAAAAGTGGTGTCCGGGGTAAGAAACCAATCCCAATAAGTCAGCTTACGTACTTCCCTATTGCACCTAGGCTTCAGAAATTGTATGCCACAAAAACCATAGCGGAGCAAATGAGGTGGCACAAGGAGGACATTAGGGTACTAGGGAAGATGTGTCATCCGAGTGATAGACTACATCCCCACTTTGCGTTAGAACCACGAAATGTAAGGCTTGGGTTGTGCACTGATGGTTTTGCACCGTTCGGCCAATTTGGTAAATCGTACTCTTGCTGGCCAGTGATGATCACACCTTACAACCTACCTCCTTGGTTGTGTTTGAAGCAGCCTTTCATCTTCCTATCTCTTATTGTGCCCGGACCCAAAAACCCGAAAAATCATTTGGATGTTTACTTGCAACCTGTTATTGAGGAAATGAAACAACTGTGGGAGGTAGGGGTGGAAACTTATGATGTCTCTCTTAGACAAAACTTTCAGTTGAAAGCAGCTTTGTTGTGGACAATAAATGACTTCCCCGCATACGGTATGCTCTCGGGGTGGTCTACTGCGGGTCAGAAAGCATGTCCGTGTTGTATGGATGAGAGCAAAGCTTTTTATCTTCCAAATTCTAGTAAAATAAGTTGGTTTGACTGTCATCGACAGTTCCTACCAGAAGGTCACCCATATAGAAAGAATAAGAATGCATTCAAGAAGGGTGAGGTTGTGCTTGATGACGCACCTGATCGACTCCCCGGAGATGAAATCTGGGAGTTGATTTCCGATTACCCGTCCATTATCGACGGAACAGAGCAGGAGTTCAAAGACCTCAAGAAGTTGAAAAATGGTTGGTTTAAACGTAGCATATTTTTTGACCTACCATATTGGAGGACTTTGTTAATTCGTCACAATTTAGATGTGATGCATATAGAGAAAAACTTCTTTGAGCAGTTGATTCACACAGTGATGGATGTGGAGGGGAAGAGTTGTGACACTATAGGCTCCCGGCGAGATGTAAAGAATTTTTGTGACCGTCCTCAACTGCACATCAAATGGGATGGGTCGAAACCGAGAGCCTTGTTCACACTTGACAAGGCTCAGAGAAAGGCGTTGTTGGAGTGGGTAGAGAAGTTGAAGTTCCCTGATGGGTACGCCTCCGACTTCAAACGCTGTGTTGATCTTAAGAACTTGAAGCTGCAAGGGTTAAAGAGTCATGACTGTCACGTCTTCATGGAGAGGTTGCTGCCGGTATCACTAAAGAACCTTTTGCCACCAACGGTGTGGAATTGTATAACTGAGATATCTCAGTTCTTCCGAGATTTGTGTTCAGCTACAGTATCAATTGAGGACATGACTCGGCTGGAGGATCAAATTCCACAGATACTTTGCAAACTTGAGATGATCTTCCCACCGTCGTTCTTTAATTCCATGGAGCATCTACCTGTCCACTTGCCCTACGAGGCTAAGGTTGGAGGACCTGTCCAGTACAGATGGATGTACCCATTTGAAAGGTACATAACTTTTTGTAACTTCATTTATACATTTAATTTAAACATAGCTAATTTTTATTAATTGAAATACATAACTTGTTTACTTAGGTTCCTCAATCATTTGAAGAAGAAAATTGGTAACAAGGCTAGGGTAGAGGGATCTATTTGTAATGCATATTTGACAGAAGAGATTGCAAACTTCTGCTCCCTCTACTTCGAGAAAGATGTTCAAACAAAAACAAAGAACTTGAACCTAGAACATTCGGTGTCCATTGATCCTACTATACCCGAGTTTTTTCAAAAGAAGGACGATGAAGGAACTTCATCCGCTGAGGGTTATAGGACACTAGATGAGAAAGAGTATAGCCGAGCGCACCTTTACCTACTCTCTAATTGTGAGATCTTATAGCCTTATGAGAGGCAATTTGTAACTGAATATGTCGGTGTGAATCCTGACGTGAACCCTGATGACGTTTGGAGTAAGCACGACGAACATTTTCCGAAGTGGCTCAAGGATCACGTAGTTTCCTTAGACATACATGATGACTTGGTTAGAAGTTTGGCATTTGGTCTAGTGCGAGCGGTTAAAACCTGGAAACGATACTCGGTGAATGGGTTCAATTTCCACACATTTGATGGGAAGGATTTGTCGTGGATCCCAACCGTCAAATAAAACCGGCAAAACCTAACTAGGGTAGCTAGGGTAAGTCGGGTCGAATCCACAGGGATGGGAGGTCAGACTAAAGTATGCTACGGTCTAGGACTAGGTTCGAGACGAGCTAATCTAAGGAGGGGGAGACTAGGACTAAGCTAGGTCTAAAGCAAGAAAACAAACAAAGGAAACGGGCTAGGATTAGGTCGGGGTCAAAGGGGTAACGGAATGGTCAAGGGAGAGCTAGAGTGAAGGAGGTAGTAGGGTAATCTAGGTCGGTCCGGGCGGTCGCAACTTAAACCGACCTAGAGGTTCCTCATGGAACCCATTTTGGCGACACACATGACAAACGGGGTTCTAGCGTGTTATGGCCTAGATCGCATCCGGGCGGTCGCAACTTAGACTAACCTAGGGGTCGTCCTCACCGGGCTCTCGCAACTTAATGAGGGAACCAAACCCATAACAAACTAACACCCACAAAGGAAAGGCAAGAAAAACAAGCAATCTAACTTACTTAGTCATTCAAGCAATTCATCAAACATGTAACATGCATCAACCAAGAGGAAACCCAAATCTTCCACCCACATCTCCAACAAACCCTTAATCACCCAATTAACACCCTAATCACCCTACTAACCCTAGCAAGAACACTACTCTAACATATCTAAGTTAAAACTAACACCAACAAGAAGAACCAACTCAAACAACATAAGATTCATAGACAAACTAGTGTAAACAATGAACAATAACCATGACAATGAACAAAGATTGGAACTTGGATGATAAAACAAGATTAAGAGAAGGAAAAAGAGAGATTATACCTACTAACAAGATGAATGGAAGAAGGAAACTTGCATAAATGAGAAAAACCCAAAACAAACATCCAAGTTTGTCAAGCTTGGTGAAGATCTTGAAGAATTCCCAAATTACAAGCATTAAACTAAGATTAACGATAATCTAAAGACTAATCTACACTAATCTAATCTAATCTATGCTAAAACTAGGCTAGGGTTTGTGGGTAATGTCTAACATAAGCTTAACATAACAAGGGAAGAGTATATATAGGGTTACAAGTGGAAGGGAGAAGAGAAAACAAAGCGCGGAGCAGCAGCAGCCCTTCCCGGCCGGGAGGAGGTGGTCCCGGTCGGGAAGGTGTCGGTCCCGGCCGGGAGGAGCTGGTCCCGGTCGGGATGGACCCAATACAGCAACTCTCTCTTTTGTGCACTTCATCCCGGACGGGATGAGGTCATACCCGTCGGGGATGAGTCTTGTAGGCCTCCAATATGATCTTTTTGGTTCCTCCTTGCTTCACATGGACTTCTCATCGATTCTCGGGACTCGGGATCGGGTCTCGGAGGCTCGGGATTGGGTCCCAAGGTCTCGGGGTCAAATCCAAGGCATCGAGTGATCGTTCCTTCACTTCGTTGGTTCCGAAAAGTGTATGTATTGAGTCGGAATCGCTCCAACTCTTCATGAATGGTCTCGGGAACCTGAAACGAACTAGAGGAAGCATAAGTAGCCCATAAATCGCTCCCAAGGAGCGATTCCACAAGGAAAATGGGACCAAAACACTACGAAATAGGCACTACAAACTACACTTATCAA
Organism: Agrostemma githago; assembly: GCA_958450325.1. Classification (NCBI taxonomy): domain Eukaryota; kingdom Viridiplantae; phylum Streptophyta; class Magnoliopsida; order Caryophyllales; family Caryophyllaceae; genus Agrostemma; species Agrostemma githago. Next base: position 32,946,978 of record OY288246.1, read on the forward strand.
CATTCAACTACGGGAAGAACAAGGCTAGATGCAACTTTGGTGTGAGTGTGTCATCTCTTGATGGTGATGAGTACTATGGTATTTTGGAGGACATTTTTGAGCTTTGTTATGCCGGCAAAGAACGAGCGTATAGAGCTGTGGTTTTCAAATGTGAGTGGAAAGACAGCTCCGTCAACGGGACCCGAGTGCATGAACGTTACAAGATTGTGGAAGTTAATCACACAAAGAAATTTCCTATGTACGATCCGTTCATACTTGCCCATCAGGCGAAGCAAGTTTATTTTGCTCCTTCTCCTTACACAAAAAATGACAGAAATCAAAGTCAATGGTGGGCAGTCTTTACAACAAAACCACGGGGACAAATAGACAGTTCTCTGTTCCAGGAAGAAGCTGTTTCAACTGGTACACGCTTATCTTCTATTGAAGAGGCCATATTCTCCGAAGAAGAAGATCAGGATGAAGGGGCAGAGGAAGATTTTGAGGACGTACAAGGATATTACATGGTTATGGATGTATCAGAGATCCTTGAGGAGGATGACGGACACGAAGAAGGCAATTGGGAGGACGATCAAGTGGAGGGCGAGGAGACGGAGGAGGAGGATCAGACTGAGGAGGATGAGGCTGAAGACAATAACGACAGTGAAGATGACTAAGCGAGTTGTTGTAGTAAGTTATATTGATGATTACATGACTAGGTCACTGTGCTACTTATTTGGTACATTACTTAAATCAAGTTAGAATGTAGTCGCTAGTTGTTGTTAACATTGTTTAATTTGTTGCAAGGTGAAGATAATGGCAGGCAGTAGATCGACCAGAAAACGTGGTGGGGGTAGTAGGTCTGCTCAGACGTCGACCACACAGCAGGAGGAGGAGGAAGTGATTCCCGACGATACCGGAGCAGACCGATGAGCATGAGGAGGAGGAGGAGCAGCAGGGGCAGGTGGAAAAGCTGGATAAGGACGATGCCGGTCGGGTGATTCTCAAACCTACAGGCACATGGTAATATAATCTAACTTGTTGATTATTCGTTTATAACATGTTTATTTTTGGACTACATCTTGTATGATTTTGTACATATATGTGCTTTTGGACTCGGTGCAGGTTTCTGCATAAAGATGTCGTCAGAGACTGTACTACCAGCTACATGGTCGACAAAGGACAGGGGTATGCCTGTTGGTCTCAGGTGCCGGAGGAGGTACAGCAGTGGTGGTTCAACCAATTCCGGGTATGTGGATTGTTTTGCTACCGAGTTTTTAATTTATAATGAGGACTTTGTAAATAATTTTGCTACTAATTATTAATCCTCCTTGATTGTGTAGATGAAGTTCAGTTGGGCACCCGAGTTAGAGGGAAGGGTCTGGAGCCGGTACAATGAGGCGTGCACACGACGTTTCACTTGTGTGATGAATAAACGACGCACGCGGGGGACTCCGCTAAAGGACCTTAAAGGTGTTGCTTTTATTTTGGTAATCAATTTTAACAAACAATCTAACTTCAATATTTCACTGTATTAAATAATATATTGGGTCGTCATATTTTAGGTGAAGCATTGGAGAGATGGGTCGCGTACCACGACAAGAAGGACTTTAAGGTCAGGTCTGAAAGGGCCCAGAAGAACAAACTTGCCGACTGTGAGCATGAGGGCTACGCAAACCCGACACATCATCGTGGTTCTCAGTCTTCTTTCAGTCGTGCCAAGAGGGTATGATTTCTACTAATTAATACCGTACTCTTACTTGAATAATCGGAAAATATTCTCGCATAATTTATATTCACCTAATAACATTCGTACTCATTTAATAGATGCAAGCTGAGCTCGGGAGGCTGCCAACCGCGGCGGAGATATTCTTCGACATGCATGGGCAGACCGATGACAAAGGGACTACCTTTAAGACGAAAAAGGATCAGGCGCTCTGGGTGAGTACTAACTATTTCAAATAAATCGACTTTAGTTGGTAGATAACTATCTTCGATGGTTTCATCTAATAATAACTTCAATTGAAATCGTTGTTCTGTACGACGCAGGACGCCTACCAAGAAGAGCTATCGAGACTCGAGGCTGATCCTGATGTTGAGGAAGTCGACCCGAATGAGACTTGGTTCAAGGTCGCCAACGGTTACAAGAAAGGTAGTGTGTACGGTGTAGGAAATGCACACGGTATGTACTTCACACCTCCCACACCGCGTCTCAGCACCTGCACACAAATGGAGTACACGCCGGCTGGATCTCAGCAACCCGACCCGGAGAAGGACACCATGAAGGAACAGCTGACGGCCCAGCAGCAGCAGCTGAAGGACCAGGCCGAGAACATAAAGAAGATGCAGGAACAGATGGCCATACTTCAGGCCATGTTCAGAAATTGCAACCAAGGTCGTCCCCCATCCCCTCCAGACGACAGAGACCCATTTGGTGATGGTGGTGGTAACTCTGGTGCTGCGGCTAGCTTCACAGTTTGCTGATTGTTTTTTGTTGCTGTTGTTGTAACTTAATTTGCGGATTATGTATCTTCTAACTAGTTTAGATTTGTGTATCTTCAAACCGTATGTTAAATTTTTTTTATACAAGTTTTTTCAGCAGAAATAAGTCGAGAGATGAAGTGTTTTGGTTGACTGAGAGTAAATGAGGTTGAGGTATTGTGGATAGTCCACATTTGTGGTTGGTTGAGTGTTGTGGATGTGGTTTATATTGCAGGTTTTGGCTAGACATTGAACGCATGTTTACGGCCATGCAACAGCGTAAATAACGTCCGATAACGGACACCATAACAGACGCCAGGGGAAGCTAGAATGGCGTCCGACTGTGGTTGCCAGGAGTCCCCAGATGGCGTCCACAGTCCGACGCCAACTTAAGGACCCTGACATCCGACTGTGGACGCCATCTGGGGACTCCTGGCAACCATAGTCGGACGCCATCCATGGCGTGGACTGTCGGTCGCCATTTCTCTTGGCGTCCAATAGTGGACGCCCGTTTAAAAAATGAGCGAGGGGTCGTGGCTTCCGCTTTCTAACGTCTGTTTGCGGACGCCCGTTTGCTTATAACGTCCACTGTCGGTGGCCACTAGGTGGACGCCTGGGGCACATTTTCTTGTAGTGTCCGTCAAACTTGACAGAGGGCATTTTAATCTTTGGGATGGGGTATCCCTGCACCTCAGGGTGAAGCGGAGTCTTGGTGGGCCTGCCTACCATCTTTGACCTGCTCCCAGCAGATTGGTAACCGTAGTCATCCCTTTTGCCAGGGGTCGGTTTTCCAACGCTGGGGGAGCGGTACCTGGGCGCCTGCCTACTCATGGCTTCGTCCTCTTTCTCAGGGGAATGGCGTCGAGGCCGTTTTCCCTGGGGTGGCTCGAGGTTATCACCTTGGCGATGCCTCGGCTCCAGTGGCTGTCCGTGGTTGAGCCTTGATTGTAGGCTTTGGGACAACCCTGGAGCTCGTTGTGATTCAGCCGGTGTTAGCCTGGAAAAGACTCCGGCCTGCCTCTCCCCCAGGCGCTTCGAGGCAGGTTCCCTGGGCCTCATCCGATCCTGGAGGTTCTGGGATAAGCCTCTTTTCTCGATAGCAGGTGTGGACTCAGTGGTGTGTATGGAGAACGCCTGCTGCTGAGCCGGCTTCTCCTGAATATTGGTAATGCGTTTTTGGGCCTGCACATACCCCCGTGCAGTTTTTCTTGCCTTCCTTTGGACATTCCTGGCGGCGGTCCGCTTCGTGCCCTCAGCCCCTTCCACTCCTTCAAAGTGAAGTTGCCTGGGGGTCGTCGCGACCCTACCGACCAGGTCCTTCGGAGTGAACTCCTGATTGAGCATAGCTGAAAAGAAGGCTGCAGTCTGCGCAACCTGGGCAGGGGTGAGGTTCAAGTTAGGCCTCTGGTGACCAGGCTGCCCAGCTGCAACTGTTGTTCCATTGTTGGGTGCCCCTTGGAGACTAGCCCTCCCTACTCCTGGGATTGTGGCAGCGGGCGTTATCTCCGGCAGGGGCATGCCGTACAGGGGGATCACCGGTGGTACCGTCAGACCCGCCCCGGAACTGGCTTCAACTATCTCAGGCATGTTTTTTATTGTGGTTAATTGTGTGGGAAATTCGTGAGCACAACCGTCTCTTCCCCACAGACGGCGCCAAATTGTTCTGGTAAGGAAACAATTGACCCAAATCGGATTCGGGTCCTAGTATTTGATGTCGTTACTTTGATGGTGATTGTCTGACCTCTCGAACCTCTCATTCCCCTCACTCCGGCGATCGGACCTTCCCGGCGGAGGTGGCCTGCTCCCTGCACACAGAACGCACAGGGTCTCGGAGCTGTCCGAGGGAACCTTCTCCGATGCCTAAATCACTCCGTGAAGTGCCTTGATGAACCTTACTCGTGAGGAGTAGGGTGACGATTTTTAGAGTGAGAGTTTAGAGAGAGAAAGTCGAACCCTTTTTACGTGGGAAGTGGCAAAGTATTTATACCTTTCCCTAAGAGAGTGAGAGGAGAAAGGGAAAGAGGAGCCGTGAGTGGACGGGGAGGTGACACGTGGGCTCACCTCGTCCACTCATTCCTCTTTACCTTAGGCCTGGTCGGAGGAGCTCTGTGTCCCCCCCCCCCCCCCCCCCCACACTTGGCCGTCCGGGGCCAGAGTGCCCTGAAGTCTGGCAGGCGGAGGGGCTCAATTGCTTCAACCAGCAGACGGCATGACCCTGACGGGCAGGGGAGGGGTCTGCCTGGAGCTTGAAGCAACTGAGGTCGCCTTTAGTAGGCTGTTTGGCGAGGTCTTACCTTGGTGGCCTGCCAAGCAGGCTTTCCTTCATCTTCGGGTCGGGCTTCCTCGGGGCCCAAATGGCGGGCGACCCGTGGCAGGCTACCGACCCCCATCATGATTATTTATCATTCATTAAAAGAATATGGTTGTTTATTATCTACGGAGTATATGACTATATCATCTGATACACATTATTTCTTATTTTCATTGTGTTTTTCAATATTTTTGGTAGACACAAAGTAAGTTTATATGAACACATGTAACAATAATTAGTTATGATTGAAGATTAAAACCGCAAATACTACGAATGATGAATTTTATAAAATATGTTTTGGAGTGAAAATTGGACGGGTCAGGTCAACTTTGGGTCAGGTCGGGTCGGGTCAAGGATTGTCGGATCAATAATTGGCGAGTTGACTTAGTGTGATTAATATTTTAAAACAATTTTTTATTTAATATTTAAAAGTTTTTTTTTTGTTTTTTTTAACGATGTTTGGTTAAGAATATCGGGAGAAAAAAAAACTAAATAATATTTTAATTTAACATTATTTTTTTTCTTCATTGGATTACATTAGAGGTGGCAATCGGATGGGGCGGATCCCGTTCGAGTCGAGCTGTCTCAGGTTCGGATTACCAAAATATCGGATTTTTTCGGCTCATTTGAATTAGCGGGTCGATTCGGATTCAGTCGGATAGTTTCGAGTCATGATATTTTACGGGTATCGGGTTAGAACGGCTAAGTCTTGGTCGGGTTGTGGTTGTTTTAGGAACGGGTTCGTTCGGATAATATGTCATGTAGTAGTAGTTTATGTCAAATGAACACGAAATTCAAATTAATCTTAACCGAGTTAACCCGATATCAAATAAAAATACTTCGTATACACATATAATAAATTATTTGTTTCGTATAACTCCATGTAAGTAAACTTTATACTCCATGTTATAAAACATACGGAATCATACGAGCCGCCTGTTAGTTACTATGTATACCAAACATGACAATCCCACATTCACCCCATGTTCCCATGTTTATATATTTAACTTCCAACTTGCATGTCTTCAATTAATGAAGTATGAATCTATTTTACTTGTACTCTGTACATAGGAATTCACTATGGGTCACTTGATTGGTTATATGGTTACTTATTTTTTGGATAATTTTTTTTATTACTTTAGTTGGATTTGGATCGAGTATTTTCGGGTACGTGTATTTTGGGTAATTTTCGGTTATTCGAGTCAGATTTGGGTCGGGTATTTTCTTGTCGAGTCTAACCGACTCGGTTGTTACCGAATTCGGAATTTATCGGTTATCGGATATAATCAGGTATCGGATTGAGTCAAATCAAACCAGGTCGGTTTCGGTCACTAAGATATTTCAGTATTGTCGATTGTCGAACGGGTCCGATCTCGGGTGTGCCAGATCGGTTTTGTCGAGTCGGATCGGGTTTTGCCGGGTCTAGATTACATCAGGTCAGCTTTTGGATCGGGTCATTCTTGGGTCGGGTCGGATAATTTATCGGGTCGTTTTGAGTTACGGGTTGGATCGGGTTCGGGTTCGGGTTGGCCTGAAGCGGGTCGTATCGGGTTACGGGTCATTGTGAACATGACATAGGTCCACCCCGACGCGGCGAAGCGCGGGTTTTGGGGAGGTGATAGAATTTCCATATGAGATGGATCGAATAGAATTTTAAATCGAAGTAGGAGTCGCCACCGAATTTTATGGTTATTCGGAACCATTCGAACCCACTCTATGTCGTAGTGGGCCATACTTAAAGCCTGGCCCATTTCCGATGTCAGAGTTTATTGGGTTCGTCCCTTTGCAGTTCGATATCGATGCCGACTGAAGCGGTTAATCGTATATTGAATGACTCTCGTTGCCAATGGTTTCGGACATCCGGAAACCACGGTTCTGAGTAAGGGGTGAGGGTACGTGTTGGGAAGTTCAGCGAGAACACCCAACCCCGCCCGCACTTAGCGGCCTTTACTAAGATATCGTTCGGTTTTGTGTACACGCGTTAGTTCGACGATGAAATGATATGCAGAGATTATTTTCCTAAGACATGTGAGGAAAAATAAATAAATGGGTTGCTAAGTCGTTTAATGCATGTTAAACTAATAACGTCAAAGTTATTTTAGCATGTGAGTTCGTTTTAGTCTAATAAAACAATAAAAAGAATATGAGAGAATAAATTGCTACAAACAAGGAGCAAACGAGTTAGTAACGATGAATAAATCGAATAAAGACATAAATAAATAATATAAAAGATTTTTGAAAAGATTTATGACACGTGATTGATTAGCACGCATTGACCGAGGTCAAAGAAAAAGTATGTATCAAAATATGTCGCAAAAGTCGCTCTTTATGTAAGACTCGAAGAGAATAAAAAAATAGAAAAGCGAGGAAACGAAAAAAAGAGGACCCGGCCAACCAGGCCACCGCGCGAGTCGCCTGACAGGCACGCGACTCGCGTGGCGGTCTGTTCGGGTTTTTTTTATTTTGTCGAAAAATCGTTAATTTTTATAAATCGCGTACAAATATGGATTAATTTATATCCGATTCATATTTTCGATATTCGTCGTATTCGATATTCGATTATGAAATCGCTATCAAATAGTTAGAATGATTTTGGAAAAAAGTAAAAAAAAAAACGTTTTGAAAATTGTTTTGAAAAAAGAACAGAAATTGGACGAAAAATTGTGACAAAAAAAAATTGTGACAGAAAAAAAAATCGTAAAAAAAATTGTGACAGAAAAATTGTGACAAAAAAAATCGTGACAAAAAATTGTGACAAAAAATCGTGATAAAAAAAAATTGTGACAAAAAATCGTGACAAAAAATCGTGACAAAAAAATTGTGAAAGGGAGAAAAACGGGATTTGAAACACCCTCAACCTACGTGCTTTGTTTTCTCGGGATAAGGCTCGTCGGAAAGTGGCTTAGACTTAGGAGCGTCGAGATGATGAGGATGAGTTCAGGGTGTCGGTTTAGATGGGTGGTTTGGACGTCGGGTTTGGCCGGACAGTAGGACAGTTTCTCGGGACTTCGAGGCTTTGAAAAGGTGTCGGGATTTGCTAACTATCGGGTTGTATGTAAACCGGGTGATGGGTGTATAAAAACCGTGTGTATTGGCTGAAAAATTGTTGTAATTGATGTGTTTCAGATGTGTTAATTGTGTTGGATGGGAGGTCCTATTTATAGGAGGTTCCCGACCTTGGGTTAGAAGAGTTTGAATACCGCTTAGGGTAGGAAACGTAGGAATTTGAGGGAAATAAGAATTTCGCTTTCTTGGCCAAGAAGAAAGAGGAAAACCGGCTGGTTTGAGGGTGTATTGGCCGGGTGTTTTACACTCGGTCAATGTCTGAATCGGTCTCCGGATAGAATTCCTACTTGAGATCGAATTCTACCTTAAACGGAATTGTTTATTATTTTGTATGGCTGATTTTTGTAGTATCTGAATTCAATCCGGATTGGTGGGGGTGACACGGCAGATTTTATGCCTCGGGAAATATCTTTGACCGGGTTTTGACTCGGTCGCTAAAAGACGGTTTTACCCTTGGTGTCGGTTTCGACCCAAATTAGTGTTATTTGACTCGAAACGACCCACTGGGCCTGGATTTGAGGTTGGTTTTGTGAGATTTGTACTCCTTAAAATGTCTAAACCAAATGTCCATAATTACAAGCCCATATCCGAGTCTATCAAAGCATGTTTACGTCCTATCATCATCGGGTGTTTGGCGGGAACTGCTATAGACACCTGGCGGTCAAAATGTGGGTGTCTACCGTCATCGTCAGGTCGGGTCGAATTGAGTCATGTCACTATATTTTCGGGTCAAATCGAGTCAATTTTATTCGGATTTCGAGTCGGGTTAGACTTGCCACCTCTAGGTACGAGGGAGTAGAAACACGGGAGGCAATACGATGTCGTTGCTTTTACGAAATACCGAACGGATAGAATTGATAGATAACATTAACAGCCCTCACTGGCATTTGTCACCAGTCAGTCATCTTTAGTTTCCTCCAATTCTTCCAGCAACAATAATAACAATGGAGACGACTCTTCTCCTGTCCAAACCCACCCCAACACCAAGACCTTCACTCCACTCTGTGACGAGCGTGCAGACGGCGTTCCTCCGGCGCGGCAGCCACCAGCAGCGCAGCCTAGGGAGACGCGCAGGCAGCATCAGCGCCGCCATCTCCCGCACGAAGAAGGAAACGACGGTCCAAACAGTGGAAAGCCACCTGGAAAACTGCTACCTTTTGGCGGCGATCAACTACAAAGGGTTGACGGTGAAGCAATTCCAGGAACTGCGGAAGTCCCTCCCGGAAAGCACGACCCTCATTGTCGCCAAAAACACCCTCGTCTTCAAGGCCATCGAGAACACCCCATGGGAGGTCATCAAGCCTTGCATGACAGGCATGAATGCCTGGCTCTTTGTTCACACTGAGGAAATCCCTGTCGCCCTCAAACCCTACAGGACTTTCCAGAAGGAGAAGAAGCTGGAGGACAAGAATGATTTTACAGGGGCGTGTTTCGAGGGCAAGTTCTATGGTCCTGATGAGGTCAAGAACCTGGAGACGTTGCCATCCAGAGCTCAGGTTTATGCCCAGCTCTTGGGTGCGCTCAATGCTCCTGCTACTAACCTTGTTGCCACTCTTCGAGCCCCTGCCAGAGATTTGGTTTTCACTTTGAAGGCTTATGTCAAAAAGCTTGAGGACGAGCAGCAGCAGCAATAGCCACATATTCTTACTTTGCTTTTCTTTTCTTTTCTATCTTTGATTTCATCTTCTCCTTTGTTGTCTATTTTTGTCCACGCCTCAACAGATTCATTGCTTTTTTTTTATGTATTGTTATTGTCAAATGGGTAGTTAAATTACAATCGTGTTTAAATTACACTTGGGGTAATTAAATTACAGTCGTGTTATTGGCTTTGATCTAGTCTCCGGCTCCCACAGCAATGCTATTTGGAAACAATGTCAACTTAATGTTTTTTTTGTTACGATTATCTGATAGTTGCCAATTGGTATAGGAGGTGCAGAATGAAAGATGTTGGAAGTCACTAAGGTTTGATACCCATGAACTCGCCGCATTACAATCACCCTAAATAGTTTTTTTTGGTAAAGAATGGGTGATTTGATTTATTTAACACCTAATGAAAGTAGACGTACATTTTTTTTGGCGTTCATCTAGTCTTCTTTTGCTTTTGAGGGCTTAGTTCAAGAAAGAAGCTTGACGATGAACAATGACAGTGGACACTAACATGAACAATGATTGTTGGTTGTGGACTAGTGGAGAATTTGTAAATATCCGGAATGGTGAGTAACATCATGAATAATGATTTAGAATGGAATTACAATTTTTTTTTTTTTAAATGACTATTGATTAAGTATCCTTTAGTGCTGTATTACATTTGCTGTAAGCTGTGTGCCTGTGTCTGAGGCTTCAGTTTTGAAGGGTTGTATGAAGAATGCTCATGGATGAGGAGCCGGCTAAACCATGGAACACTGTGATTACATTGTACTATGTTTTTGTTGTCACGTAAGTTCTTACCTGTTGTTTCAGCTTGTTATACCGTGATTATAGAAACGACTCCTTTGTGTTTGTTTGCAGACATCCAACCGCTTTGAGGAATTGGGTAATGATGTAATGAAGATTTCGTAGAGGTCGAATGGTGAATTGTTGTATCATGGAATGTGATGAGGAAATGCAATTACATTTTGTCGAATATAGCTGTCTATCTTTCACTTGTTTTTTCTTGGCAGTCATCATGATTAATTATGAATTGTTCATTTGCATCACAATTTAACCTGAAGATAAAGTTCTATTGTGCTTTTATTATCCGTATTATGGTTTTTTCGGCTATGATCCAGTCCCTCTCTTTGAAGCTTGGACTAAACTGCTCTATTTGTTTTTCCCCCTTTCGGGTGATAAAGGCTGAGCCCTGTTTGCTTTTCAATAGTTGTAATGCTTAGAACTTTTGTGTAGCATTGAATTGCTCTATGGTTTGTGGCGAGTTCTGAGGCGTGGTTGTTGAGGCCCTTGAGGGTTATCATAGGAATTTTATGGGGATGAACCAGTTCATGCTCTGGTTGTAATCACGTTTTTTTAAAGTTGACTCAATTTTCATTTAGATCCTAGTGTGTGTTTGGATAACAAAATGAGAGGGAAAAAGATGAAAGGGAAGGGGGGAGAGAATGGAGAGGATTGATTTTCTCTATTTTTTGCCAATGGGGAGGCCGGGAGGGAACTTGAGGGATTCTTTTCCCTTCTCTTCCCCTCCACCTCATTTTGTTAATCATACAAAGAAACTTGCCCCGTATACTTCCCTCCTCTCTTTCCCTCCAAATCTATCTATCCAAGCACACTCCAATTTCTGTCTCTTCTTTTTCTTTTACTCAATTGTGTAATCCTTGTCAGGTCATCTTTTAAATTAAATTGGTTGTTTGGGATAGGGTTATGGGCCACTGTAGACTGTGAATGAAAAGTTGCTGAGCTTCAAAATTAGAAGGCGATATTGAGCCCGAGAAGGGTAGGAGCCTGTGTTCAGTGGGTCGTTACTCGTACTTGATTGGCCATTTAGAATCTAACTCAAATATAGAGTATGCCATGGGCTAATTGATGGTCTTTTACGGGGTTGTATTTTGATATGGCAGCCAAGATGTCCATAACATTACTACTGTCTTTGCCGGGTTGTTCTCAGCAGTCCAGTCGAGTGCAAGTGAACGATTGCTGGGCTGCCAGAGGAACCTCTTATCTATGAACATTAATCCTGGGTGTTCCAAAAACAAGTATATAGGTGCTTAAACAGATAAGATACTGTAATTTAAGCATCCCACCAGGCCACCATAGGTGAGAGACTTTGAACTATCAGTAATGTTGTCACAGTTGTGTCACAGTTATGGTGTTCAAACTGTAGTGCCGCATGTAATTAATGTCGAATGCCTTGTGACCTTTACGGACAGCCAAAGTACATTGAGCTGAGCCAAATGCCAACTGTTGTGAAAGGCGTATGACCATCAGAGCTTCTCAAGGAAAACGTATGGATTGACCGACATATTATGCCATGGAAGCCACAAGTAGGTAGTAAAAGTGCTCATTGCCTATTTACGTGGTTACGTTTTGCCAACTTTCTAGCATATTTTTCTACGGTAGCATTTCTCTGTGTGATATACGTGGTGCCAGTCAGTGCCAGTCTTGCTTCCTATATTATGCAAAACATATAAATAAGTACGGTATGTATTTTGAGACTCCAAATCATATTATTGCAAACATGTGCGTTTAATGTACACAAGACTGGGAAACGATCAAACTTTTGGCCATATAGATAGACCGCAAAACCTTAGGGTTGTAGAGAAATGGACCCAATTCTTATAACCCCAGCGGGAAGGTGCACAACAAATTATTTCAGGTACATCCACATCCGCCTACAGATGCTTGGACAAAATAGCTTCAACAACGCCTTGAGCTATAGGATGATACGAGTCCCGGGCCTCCTTGAATATGCGTTTAGCCAGCAATTTCTCGTCTTGTCTTCCAGGAAATTGCACGAGTAGAGTGAATAATGGTCGGAGATACTTCATCCTCCCGACCTCATTCAACGTCTTCTCAACCTCCCCATAGTATTCCCCACACCTCGCTGTTATTGCTAGCTGCAGAAATGCAACTTTCACTTCATAGTCTTTCGACTCTGCCAGCCTGTAGCGTTTGTCCAGAGCTGAGATCTGCATTACATGAAGGTGTTAGATTTCAAGAAAAGCTTAAGATACACATTAACACACTATCAGTATTTCCAAGTAGAACTATTTACACTTTCTTTACACTACGCTGTTCATATCTCCAATTAATATATCGTCCTTGTCAGTGGCGGACCAAGGATTTTCCGCTTAAGGGGGCACAATATTTTTTTGCCGACATTGAGACCTGTCAAAAAATGATCCACAAAAAAAAACGCCCGAAATGACCCTAAGTGAAGTGACCGATTCGATATTAACGTGAATATTTAGGGTCAGAAGCCGCCCAACCAATGAGCCGACAAGAAATAGGTCAATTATTAAAAATTTGTAGGGTTTTTCTATGTGGTAACCCCGTGTTTTTGGAAATTCTACATGGTAACCTTTCTTTTTAAAAAGCACATGCGGTAACCCTATACTCTCCTATTAGTTAGAGATATGACCCTTAAAATTTAATTTCGGCAATTTGGTTTGTAAAGTGGTAAATGAGCATTTAAAAAGAGCTTTTGTACACCATTTTTTCTCTTTTCTTCACTCGATTTGCATCCAAAATTTAAAAAGAGCATTTAAAATGGTTAATTGAGGGATTAAGTATTAAATTGACATTTAAAAATAAATTAAATTGCAGGATTGTCGCAGGAATACACAAATACAAATAACCCTTGAAAATTCATATTCTACTCCTAGCCAAAGTCGATTCACTACTTAATCACCGTTTAATAAACTATTTAACAAAATTTTAACATAATCAACAAGAAAACGCTGTAGACGAGGTTTGAACCCTCACCAATTGAGGAGAAGGCAAGATGCTAAACCACTACGCCACCAACATTATACTGATAATGTACATTGCTGAAACTTAATTATTTCAAAATGGACTGGGGGGCACTTGCCCACCCAGGCCCCCCTAGGTCCACCCCTGATCCTTGTGATGGTTAACACTTGGTCAGATATATTCTCGAAGTAACCAACCAAGTAAGCCTAGTGAGTAGTGGGAACATGTTAGAAAACAGAGGTGAATAACCGAGGTGAATAGTACTTACATGATTGAACCCTCCGAGGCTACCATAGTACACACCTCTTCTAGTTATTCTAACATTTTCCCTTTTTGTGCCAATTTATTGGGATTCCTAACCTTTGTTTTAAGTCTAATACCAAGCAACAATGATGGAACGCAGCTGATTGGGAGGAAGATAATTAAGAAATTTGAGCTTAAATGTAAGGATATCTCACAACAATACTCATTTCTTCGTAGTTTCTAAGTTTCTTCATAAACCAAAATGTTAAGAAATCAAGAAAACGGAAGACTATATACCAACAACTTTGACACTCGGCAGGATACTAATTATTTCTGCCACCAGCTGCTCCCAGACTATATCCACTTTTAGGCACTGTCTAAAAGCTACAACCAGTAAAACCCACAGAATGATGACTGCAAGATGAAAACACAACTTTTCCCACATACCAATACTGAACCTTCATTGCTCAAATGGTATATAACAGCAGCCCACAGACATCACTTTACTTTGGACATTTTCAACACGGAAATATTTTTTTCCCTGAATACTCTCTGGTCTCTCCAACCATTCCAATTTCCCAACTACCCATTTTCCTTTTTCGGTAAATCCATTCCAAACTACCCTTATACTCAAATACATAGTTTTTGTGAGATATTTATTTCTCTCACCCACTCCACTCCTAAGTCCTAACACTAGCAATATTTTATTGTGTTCTTTAATCTTTGTATAAAAAGTAAATGGTAGTTTGGTATGGATTGAAGGAATAAGATAAGCAGCGGGCACAAGAGCAACCACAGTGGACAGCAACTTTTAAGTAACACGGCAACGACAGCGACACTAACCAAGGAAGAAGCACTGCGTCGACAAAAACATCATCACCTCAGTCAAAAGTTGAAGCTTAGAGTTATTCTCGGTCAAAGGTTTTTTCAAGGAAACTAGGGCTACAAGTGAGAAAATCAAATAATTGAAGCGTACAAGAAAATCGTTAATCATTTTTATTTTCAAATATAGTTACGGCCAAAGTTTAGTAACTTTGACTCCCAAAAAGCAAATGCCAAGAAAATAGGAAAATGGAGGGACTTCAGTATTTCAAACTAAAATCCCAAAAACCAAAGTTTAGAATTAAGGATTCCGATAGTAATCTTATGTCCACTCGTTATCTATTATCCACACTAGAAATCCAGTATCCACATTAGTCTACAGTAACAGAACCTAGATCAGTTATTTCACAATGTTATGAAATGCCAATTCTAAAGTCTCGAAAATTATCGTGCATACTCACAATCATCAAAAACACTACAATGGCTTAAAGGTAGCTCTGACCTTTGGCATTACGAATACGACAGATGTGACAGCAACATTACATAAGGAGAGAAATATGTACCTGAGAAGCTTCAACAGATTTAGGCAAATTTTCCAAGTACAGTTCCCATTCCTGCCCTCCCCATTCAGCAACTTCGTCCTCTCTTGGCAAGCTCCCATTTTTAAATTCATGTGCAAGTGATACAATTTTAGTGTAGATATTAGACACAGGTTCCAGGGCATCAGGAGGAATCCCAGTGCCTTCAATCCACACTTCCAAATTTATCTCTTTCTCTATGCCAGGCACATTTGCTTTAAGAAAGTCCAAGAAGATCTCAGTATCAATAGACTGGAACTTAAATGTCGTAATGTACTTCTTAAGGAACTCATCAAATGCAGGTCTGCCAATCTGCAAAAGCATATACAAGTCAACAAAGGTGAAAAGAATTACCGTCTTCGGCCAAACTCTTGCACCCATTTGACTTGATGGCTAACGTACGTCAACTTTAACCATTACTTCAATTATATTGTTAAACTCGTCATATTTGATGTATTAAAACTATTTTCATATTATCAGTTTTTAAAAGTGGTAGGTATTACATATTTGTGAGAAGAACAAGGTATGAGTTAATGCCGTTTGATCATCAAAGCTGTCTGGACAAATATAAACAGACTGGAAAGAGTTTCATGAAAAACTCTGTTTAAACAACCACACATACCTGGCGCTCAATGCGCCATAGAAACTGGAATCCTTTTTCATACGGAACCTGTGAATAAACATCATCTGGATCCACTTCTTCCTGGTTTTGTTTAAGCTTTGTAAACTCCAGATTATCTTTAAATCTTTCCATTTCATCATTCAAGCCCTTCCAGCCTATACCAACATTCAGAGCAGCCCTATCCTCCCCTTGAACAACCTCAACAATCCTCCTTTCTGCGTAAGTTGTGAAACCCTGCAGCATACAGAAATTTAGGACAAAAAAGTGTTCTGCATAAATTTTGAAACCCTGCAGTCAACATTATTTTGTTCCAAAAGCAAGTAACTTCTACAGTTCTATCCCAAGCTTAGTACTCGTAGTTAGTATTAAATCTAGGGTTATGCCTTGATCTATGAATCGGACATCATGGTTTAATTTTGGTCATTTGTTATAAATATGACCAATATTGACTTCAAAACCACGATATGAGGTCGAGATACACTTTAAAACCTTAACAACTCGGCCACACTTCGGTGTCAAGTCAAACACAATTACTCCCTGACGAGTGTTATTTGTATACATATTTTTATCCCCTTAGATGTCAATTTGCCTCAGTTTTTGTGCGTGGATAGATTGGCGATTGATAATGCTACTTGATTGTAATTATTGATTATTGCATAAACTATCGCATGATTATCATTTTAAATCTAATTATCTGATTATTCATCGGGACTAATTGATTAGTCTCCCAAAATTGAGATTTTCACCGACAGGGTTAACACTACTTAAGGGTACAATAATTGGGTTAACCAGACTTAAATATATGGACTGCATGTTAAGTTCTAGAATTAAAGGGTATAATAGATTATATTTGAATTAGTGAATTCACATTAGTTTTATTCAAAACCCAAGCATGTGACTTAATAATCTAGAATTTGACACCTTAGATAAAAAAATTGAATTACCATTTGCATGCAGCTTCGCTATTTACATTAGATATGACCTCGGGTATTTCTGAGTATGGAAAACTACTTAGCACTCATACACAGGCTGAACACAAGGAGAAGGAGTGCTTTCTGTTGTCATCAAAATTTTGGGATGACCACTACGACGACGACATCAGATCCTTTATCCTAAAATTATTTGGGTTGTCTGACCTAAATTATCTTTTCAAGTCCTCAATGACCATATGCATAAATAAAATACAATGAAAGACCACTACCATGCATATGGATTAATGCGAATGAGATGAATTAAGATAAGAAAGCTCTAAAATATCAATTAGAAAACAGATACATATCATTAAGATTAGAAAACTCTTAAAATATCAATTACAAAACAGATACTGAAGTAGGAAATTTCCAATTTGGGTACACAAGATAGACAAAGTTTCATTGAAGTGTCTCAGGTATGCAATAATCCCATTATGGGTATCTAAAGTTTAGCCTTAGTACTACTGTACTTCAAATTTGCAAGGTTTCAATATGGGTCTCTCAAATTTCCATCCTAGTCCCTCGCAACAAAAAGCCATTGTGTCGAGGGCTCTTGAGAGTGGTGCTGATGTGTGGGTGGGGGCCTGGGGGCAAGAAGCCTATCCCTAGGTTGACAACATAGATAAAATGTTCCTATATGATCTATAATGAGAATTGCATCCTAGTGTTCGCGATCACTAACCACTAACGAACGTTGGGGTGGGTGAGGAGACAATTGAAGAGTGACAACGACTTTGATGTGTTTTGAGTTGAATGCTCCATTAAATTTCAATTCTCCACTAATTTTTGGAAGGTTTTCTTCTCATATTTCCATTAGCATTCAATATACCCCTTATTATGATCGTAATGATCTGTGACAAAATTTATGAAGAGAACCACATGTTTGGTGGACGCCTCCCTATTACCACTAACTAGGGACATCTCTACTAACCACACAATTCATTCAAATCTTCCGTTTTATACACCATAGTCTCATGCCAAACAGGATGTGAGTGTAGTTTGAGAAAATGAAACGTTGATAAAAAAACATAAATAAATCAAAGGTCGCAAAATAAAGATGAACATTTTTACAGAGAAAGTGATAACCTCATTCAACCAAAAGTGTTCATTATTCTTGTTTGTAATCAGATTCCCAGTCCAACTATGGGCAAGTTCATGTGCCACAACTTGGGCTCCAGTCGCGTCACCCTTTATGACCGTTGGTGTTAGAAAAACCATCCTTGGATTCTCCATTCCCCCGTAGGGAAAGCTAGGAGGCAAAACTAACAAGTCAAACCTTTCCCAATCATAAGGCCCGAATAGCTTCTCCCCCTGCCTAATCATGTCCTCAGTTCCAGCAAACTCTTGAGCTGCTGAATCTAACAGTGAAGACACTGACTCTGCATAAACTCTTGTCCTTGGCCCTACTTCCCTAAAACCAATTTGTCCAACGGCAAATGCAAAAAGGTATGGTGGTATTGGCTGCTCCATAACAAACTCTTCAACAACTCGATCTTCCGCACACCACATAGAATCGTCACATGACATAGCCGCCTCACCTAAAATAGCGACAGTAGTATGATATTGATAATGATGACCACAGCTTGAAAGAAAGTCTAACTTCCTACATTGATCCCTTGTTTAGGCGCTAGAATTTGAAAGAAAAGGGACAGTAGGGATGCAATTTCCCCCTGTTTTTAAGGAGTTAGATTTAGAAAATAGATGTTCTCCATGTTCCTTCCGGTAGGTAAAATAAGAATAATTCAGATGTAGGAAGAACCGAAAGGAGGATGACCCCCTCCCCTTCCCTCTACCCCCACATTATTATTCAAACAAAGAGTAAAGGTAGGACAATGTGAAAAGGCGGTGCTCCAGTCACAAGAGCTAAGACCTATACTCATCAAGCAACACTTCTAAGACAGACCACCTTGAAAATAAGAACGCGAGGGTATAGCTCAAGTAGTAGCAAAAAATAAAAAACCATTTAACTATCATCACAATCCATACTACTCATCATATTTCCAAATAGAGAATGCAGTCCGATTTCTACTTTGGTCTCTAATCATTTAATTGCAAATGTTCAACTACCAAGTAACTAACCATGAAGAGCAAAATAAAAGGAATAGGTATTTCTGTTCGACATCAGGCCTCATCGAATAATATGTCCATGTCCATGTCCATGTCGCATGCACTTTAAAGATATAAAGCGACACAAACAAATACGCCATTTGCATACCCCCTCTCATATGTCATATCCACACCAACTTCCCCTAAAACCCGTGACCAATGCAATTATAAGGGTGCGGCCAAATTAGGGAATCCATTACTGGAAAGTCAAATAAAGCCAGAAAGCGAGAATATGAAAAGAGTTTTTTTACAAATTAATTAATGAAGAGGGTGGGTGTAAAGCAGAAATGCGAGAATCTAGTTCACACTGAATGACGTAGAAAAAGAAAAGGTGACCTGGAAGTGGGGGGCGGCGGTGGAGGTGACGAGCGGACATGACAGCAGACAAGGAGCGAGGAAGATTCATGCGGGCGGAATAGCGGATGCGAGCAGCAGGGGTGTCCTGACAAGGAAAGATGGAGCGGGCATGGATGGCCTGACACTGAGTGTAGACAAAGGGAGAGGTTTTAGAGAAGGTCTGGGGAGGGGAGAGCCACTGGAGGGCGGATGAGGAGGAGGGGGAGGTGGAGGAGGCGATGAGGAGGCGAGAGTGGGAGGAGAGGTGGAGGGAGAGGAGGGAGCCCTTGATGGGGTGGGGGTGGGGGGAGAGGGAGAAGGGGATGGGGTTGAGGGTGTCCGCGTCGACGACGGAGGAGATGGAGAGAGAGCGGGTGTCCAGGAAGAGGGCGCCGGTGTAGGGGGCGGACAGAGTCAAGAGGGCCGAGGAGTGGAGGGTGGTTGTTGGGAAGGACAAGTAGATGGACAGGGAGATGTGGGTTGTTAGTGGTTGCGTTGAGTCTGTATATGAGTGTGGGTCCATTGCTGCCATTCCTCCTCCTTCTTCCTCACTTTCCTAGAGTTCTTGTTTATCACCAACTTAGAGATGAATCCAAATGATAATGCATTAATGCCGATGATGGATAGATGCTCTGGAAGAGAAAGACGAATACGCTGTCTAGTGTAGGAGTGTTTCACCAAGTCGTCCAGTGTACCACTGTTTTTGTAACACTCTCACTTCACGTCGTTCCACTTTTACTTAACTAGTATAAACTCGTGATAAAATCACGGGATTGAAAAGATAGGACTATTAACGGTTTAGTATTTTCCCATTTGTAGTACGTAGTGATTTTTAGTATAAATGATAAAATATTTGATTTTTTAGTATATGGACAGAAAATAGGGGATATCGAGTATCCGTCAGTGGCAATTATAATGTCGTGCGGGAATTAAGTTATGTTATTCGATAATTAGTTCTTGTATAATTATGAATAACAAAAATGTTTTTTAGTTTGAAAGACACAACCGTATCATGGGAAATAAATTCCTTGAATAATGACAATCGGAGTTCCCATTTTTTCGTAAATATTTTAGGTATCAGTCGCACTATCCAAAAGCATAAAACTAAAAAAACACGGGATGAGAATAGTATTTCCGAACACGTTTGTCTTGTACTTTGAGTAACTTTTCCACGTCTATATCTTGTGTTATTAATAAATATGATTTGGTTTGTTCCGGTATGGAAACAATTGACCCAAACGGATTCAGATCTTTGGATTTGGGGCTCCTCGATGGAGTTGCTTTGTCTTCCAAGTTCTCACCCTAGTAGTCGGACCTTTCCGGCAGAGGGGGACTGTCCCCTGCACACAAGGAGCGCACAGGGCCTCGGAGGCGTCCGAGGGAACCCTCTCCGATGCCTAAGTCAGTCCGTGAATGTGCTTGACAAACCTTACTCGTGAGGAGTAAGGTGGCGTTTTCTAGAATGAGATTCTAGAGAGAGAAAATCAATTACCCTCTCTTGTGGAAAATGAATGAGTATTTATAGTTTTCCATAAGAGAGAGTAAAGAGAGAGAAAGAAGGGGAGATGGATGAACGACACGTGGGTGCCTCTTATCCACTCATTTCCTCTTACCATGGACACAGACAGGAGGGTTCTAACCCTCTCCCCTGAGCTCGTCAGGGGAGGACATCCTGACGCCTGACCGTTAGGAGCGGACTTTTTCCTCCTCGACTATAGTGGCCGCGGCCTGACCCTGAGGGGCAGGGGGCCCAACTCCCTGCTTGGAGCTTGGTACGGCTCTCCAGGGAGGCTCCCTGGAGCCATAGAGAGAGAGCCCGCCGATTGGCCTGCTCGGCAGGCCTCTTTGCGATTTGGGCCGGGTTGCCCCGGGATCCGCATGGCGGGCGGCCCATGGCAGGCTACCGACCCCCATCAATTGGGCCTCGTCGGCAGGGGTGAAGCAGCGTTTCCCCTCGGCAGACGATCTTTGATCAGCATGGTGGGAGGTTGACTTTTAAATCCCCTCTTTGCATTTAATGCTGCGCATGTTCCCCAGGAGGAATGTCTTAAATAGCTTTGGGCATGCAAAGAGTTGGGAAGCTTTTCCTCATGACTGCTCTTCATAAAATGATCCCTCGAGCTGCGTGTCTGGCTGATGCTTGGTCCTTTTCTGTAGGGATGGTTGGAGTGTCATTTAATGCACAACCTTCATCTTTTGTCTATAAAACCCGAGTTCACTTCATTTTCTCTTACAAACTTCTTGAATATCTTACTTTGTTATTTTCTTCTTTCAAAATGCCTTGGGTAAGGGATAGGATTCTTCGACGAGGGGTTTTTGCTACCACCCTCCGGTACAGGGGGCGTAGGCGGTTCAGATATCCTCGACAAGTACGATCAATCATCCGCCATAGCAGGCGGATCCATCTCCGCTCTCTCCAGGCTTCCGAGACAAGTTCTCCTCCCAAGGCCGCTAGGCGTCCCAAGAGGGTCTCGTCTCCTGTGAAGCCGAAACCCAAGTACTGCACGCAGGTAGTGGGCTGCTCCTACAAAGGGTGCCACCGTTGCTTTCCTTGGCTGCAGCCGGAAAACTTCGACCCTGACCTTCCCGACTCGGGCCCTTCTTCCCCTGAGCCGAAAAGGTGGAAAGGTGACTCTGGCTATCCTGAAGGCACCAGGGTGGCCAAGTTTGGCGAGGACTGGGACCTGAGCAGCTGCGACTCAGGAGATAGCAACGGTCAGAGCTACTCGTCCGGCCGTGATGCTTTGGGGAGCGAGGAAGAGGGCCCCGATGACCCGATGAAAGACTCGGGCAACTTGGATTGGGGGTCTGATGATGGAGGCTGCAGCAGCCCTAGGGACTACTCCTTCCCAGGCTCCGGCGAGGACTAAGCCTCCCCTTCACTCCCTGGTTGGCTGAGCCGGACTTTCAGGCTCCTTTTGTTTGTATTTGTTTTGCTTTCCTTCTTTTGTATCCCACCTCCTGGCCCTTTGCGCCTTTGATTAATGAAAAGATTGGTGGGCTTCTAATTAATTTTTTTTGTTTTTTTTTTGTT
Organism: Agrostemma githago; assembly: GCA_958450325.1. Classification (NCBI taxonomy): domain Eukaryota; kingdom Viridiplantae; phylum Streptophyta; class Magnoliopsida; order Caryophyllales; family Caryophyllaceae; genus Agrostemma; species Agrostemma githago. The sequence continues at coordinate 32,968,927 of OY288246.1, forward strand.
TTTTGAATCACTTCTTGGATTGCGCATTGTAATCATTCCTGTTGTCTTCTGCTTTTTAGAGACCTAGGGAAACGATGGATGGGTGGATTAAAAAGTGTGACACGTGTGGGGGTTTTATGGGGAAGGTGCCTGACAGAAAGGTTTCATGGGAGGGCTTTTCACCTTCTTCTCCCTATAAAAGCACTCTAACCCCACTATTCTCCCTTTCCACACTTTCGAATTTCTCACGATCATTCATCTCTATATACACATCCTTCCCTCCGCCGAGTATTTTTAGACTGAGGATTTTCCGGCTTTCTTTTCCGGCGGCGTCTAGCTAGGTTAGATTCTCAACCTCTAACCTTATCGTCTTTCCATTGTTCTTATTTTCTTTGCTTTTCCAGACATCATGACCTATCGTCGTCCTCGAATCATGTCCTTCGATGAACTATCCACCAAGAGGTCAGAGGAGGATGTAGATGGGGTTGATACTGACCTTCCCTCCTCCTCTGCCCGACCGGGGGTTACGGTGGCCAGGGGGCCACCCTCAGAGGATAGTGGGGGCGCTAACTCCCCCGAACCTGTCCCGGTTGACGTTGTTGATTCTGATCATGAGGTGATGGAGGTTGATCCCTTCACCATCGCCGACAATCTTGTACCCAGGAAACCGGGGAAAGTTTATTACCTGGATAAGGCGAAATATAGGGTTCCCCTGCACACATATCCTGCGCCTGGGCCACGAGAGGCGATAATGGCGAAGGATGTTGCCGAAGCTATAGCTAATATCTATAATTTTGGGAAGGGCTACACAATTGTTATTCATGGGGAGAAGGACACTGTATGCAACCCTCCTGACAACTGTATAGCCGTTTATCATAAGTGTCTGGAGTTTGGCCTGCGCTTTCCCCTTCACCCTTTCTTTGAGGAGGCTCTTAGGCACATGAATGTTGTTGTTGCCCAACTGACCGCTGTGGCTGTCAGGTCGTTGGTGGCCTATGCCTGGGTCTGCCTATTCCTTGGGGACGAGCCCTCCATAGATGCCCTTAGGTATATGATCGGTCTGCAGATGGTTTACTCTGCAGAAGGGGGTGGGGCTCCAGGGTACTTTTCACTACTACAAAACACTTGGTTTCTTGACGCTTTAAAGGTAGGTTCTCGACGCTTTAAAGTGACGTAAATTTAATTCTCGATGCTTTTGAAAAGCGTGGAGATTTTGGGTGTCAGGAATTCTCGACACGTTTTTGTGTCGTCATTTGCGACGCTTTAAAGCGTGGAATATTTTATTCATGACGCTTTACTGCGTCACCACATGAACATTAAAATATGCAACCTCGACGCTTTTATATGTCAAGGGTTTTTTTCCCGGCCAAATTTTTTTCTAAGCGCCTGACTTTCTACTACTAAAAACGTCAAGAAATAATAATATAAAATTCAACTATCGACATTTTGACATCAAAAAAGCATCGAGAATGTGATCATAAAGAATATATTAATAATATGTTTCGATCTAACACCTTTATCCTTGCGATTGTTAATAATTATAAGAGTCATATACAAATTAATAAAGGTTCATAAAACAAACACTTAATTAGAATACTCTGCAATTATTATAAATCTCGCAATCAAATAAAATTTCGTAAGAGGAACACCTAGAGTAATATCCAATCATATATTTCGCAATCGAAAGTAACATAAAAAAAATAAAAAACAATTATTATTTAAAAAGGCACGTATGTCTTCGTCCCAAAAAAAATGTCTTGCATGGATGTCTTCACTGAATTTCGTTTGACTTTGTGCTCTGCTACTGCACTCAATGCTACACCATCAAAGGATACTATGTTTTGAGAAGAATCTGCCAATGATTCAATAAGATCATTCAAACTGCAGGGGCAATGTTCCAGACCAACATACACGAAATTGTGGTCATATTCCACACCATGCCAGCGAACAATGTTAGGATGTTGATCAGATGCAATGAGGTTTTGAGTTTCTTTAAATGCCACATCATGATGAGACTGAACCATGCGCTTTACAGCCACCTTTCTCCCATCATAAATTCTTTCATATACAACATTACCACCACTTCCTTTTGCTTGGAGTTTTCTTAACAAAATCCCGAATGGTACCATCAAGTTTCTACGCAATAAGATGAATTCAGATGTGCAGTGTGTGTAACACTCCGTGTTTTTATTAAATATAATATCTAATAAATCGTCAATTTTATTAAGAAACGAATTTAAACTAGTAATTCTAATAATTGATTGATTTTACGAAGTGGATAATTCTAATTCAGTTAACAAATTAAATAGATCTTTCATTAATAATTTCTATAATTACTTTAATATTGTAATTCCGTCGTGAAACGCGAGTCAATTGGTTAACTTATTGGATTTGGGCCCCATGTTAAACTCATATGATAAGCCCAACAAATTAACCTATTCCAATCGTTAATTTAAAAACATACTCCGTATAAACTTCCTCACTCCTTCAAGTTGACCTAATTATTCCCACAATTATATACTCCCTCATCTCGTACAACCTGATTCCCTCCTACATCAGCGGCCAACAAAAACACAACAACTTAACTTAGATACTGACCTCAACACTCCTCTTCCCTCCGTCATTCTCCCTCATCCCTTCCTTTTATATCTCCATTTGCTTTACTGTTCTATCAACTCCCTCAATCAAGCTCACCTTCAACCACCTCACCTTCTTCCACCACCTTCATCTCGAACTAACCAACTCCGTCAGCCACCATGCTCATCAATGTCGCATCCCCATTTCCAACTCACCTTGTTCGACTAATCTCTGACCTTTGTCCTACATACCCATTTCCGTACTACTCCCTCCTTCACTTAACTTGGTGCCAGTTCATCTTCATCCTCCCGTAACCCTGTCCTCTACTCCGACCTCACGGTCAAGCTCCGGTCATCCTCCACCTGAAAACACCATCAACTAACTCCGGCCATCCCCATTTCGACCCTCTGCTTTACTCCGACGAAGCTCATTTTGCTGCTCCGGCTGTACTCCGACACGCCACCAGCACCAACCTCACAAATGACTGCCATCACCTCCATTTTCGGCCACCCTCTCCGTTTTTGCTACCACGGCCAGCCTCGACGCACCTCCATCCCATGTGTTCCCCCTGCTCCTCCACGCTTCTCTCGGAGTTCGTGCCTCGCCGGCACCGGGACTTGTCCGACCTAAGAAGGTAGCCCTTCCTCTTGTTTCGATGTCAGTACGCGTTGTCTCGTGTACTAAGTGTTCGGGATATAAATCCGCATCCTCAGAATGCGACGTGGCACATTACGAGTGGAAGGTAAAAGGTCAAAGGTCAAAGGTCAAAGGTCAAAGGTCGGAAGGTCAAGGACGGAAGTCAAAGTCGAAGACTAAAAGACGGAAGTCAAAATAATCAAAAGTCGTCAAGTCAACCAAAATCCGGAATAATATACAACGATGGACCGGACAAGGCATGTACTAAGTGAGGCAATGGGCCGCACAACCAAATAAGCCCAGCAAACATAGTCTAGCTATAACAGCCTCAGCCCACACAAACAAGGGAGAAAAGGTCAACCCCTACAAATGGGGAAACCCTCCCGCAGACCAGGAGATAATTCAGGAGGAGGATGTAACGGCTGGGGGAGGATTAAAGGCCAAGATCTCAGGCAATAAAGGAGGGATTAAATGCCAAGATTCTGGGGAATAAAGAGGGTAACGGTCAGCACCAGTATAAAAATGAGGAAGGAGAGGAAGTGAGGACACAGCACATCAACTCCAAGCAAACTTACAAAATAGTTATCAACAATTATAGCCTAAATACTCATTTATATTCCTTTCTTCACTCTTTTTCGTTCATAGTAGAATCTTGGCGGGATTCCGACTCCCCCCCGCAGTTTTTCCCACATCGAGTTTCCGCGTCACCAAAATTTCGTGTGTTGTTCGTTTTTTCGTCGTTCCTTGTTCGTTAGACTCGTCATTATTTCGTTAACCCTCACTTATAGACCAATCGCTTTAACCCACAACCGAAATCGTAAACCCGGTAAATTTTTACCAAAACAATTTGGCTCCCACCGTGGGGCAAAGTGATCATTTCCTATAAGCCAAATCCTACCGTGAAGCAATCTCGTGTCGTCATGACCGGATCCGGCCAAAGTCCTTCCAGCAGTCAAGGAGCATCCACTCAGCCCATTGGAGGAAGATCATCCCCAGGATCAGCGGAGTCAGTTTTCACGCCCCTCACCCTGGCAATTCCCACCAGCCAAACGGTGAAACCTACGTTATCGACGTCCAGGCCCCCTCCGACGCCTAAAACCTTTGGGGTCACCAGCTTCTCCAAGGCCAGAAAGGAAAGCATACCAACCAGAACCTCGACCCCAGGAGGATTCGTGGAAGAAGATTCCAGTGGCACGGGGTCACCAGACCAGATGTAGAGCATGCTTCAAGGAATCAACGCTCTGCGCCAGGCAGTAGAAACCTTGTAGAAAGACAACCAGAACATCAGGGCTCGGATCTTAGCAGCAGACAAGACTCCAGTCGCATCGGTCCAGCCGTCACCAGAGATGATGCCCTTGATGCCTAGTGGAGAGCCCAACACCCACAGGGAATCAATGACCAGCAGGAGGACCACCAGAGAAATACCCTCAGAGTTGGTCACCAGACTGGAGCTAGGTTTGGCTCCACTAGACCCAGTCATTGAACCTCAGGGGTTGGGCTACCTGACCTATGGCCCCACACCCGACAGATCTCGCGTCACAGGTAATCTTCTCTCCAACATCGAATGTCGGGAAACTAACTTGTTGTCTTTCACAGGTACCCCTGTCCATCAGGCACCAGAGTGGCGACCCGCGGCCCAACCAGAGATGACCACCTTGTTCAGCAATCAATCCTCAGGAGGAGCGTGGGCAATGCCTACCCCCAACCAGCAGGCATTTGGATGGCAGCAAGGAGCCCCAGTCAATATGGTGACTCCCGACAACAACCCATTTCCAGGAGAAACCTGGCAACCCAGAGTCCCACTCCAGCATGCATCAGGATGGCAGCCCAGATCCGCGACAGCAGCAACACCTTTACCTCCTCCTCCCAGCAGTCAACACCCTGGAGGACCTCAAGCAGGGAGTACTTCTTTCAGCTTTTCTCCTCCTGTTTCTAACCCTCTTGCAGAAGCAGTCAGCACAACGGATCAGCAGTATCAAGAACTGAAGAAATTAAGGGACCTGATCAACAAGATTCCTGGAATGCCACGCCCCTGGAAAGAGCAGCCAGAGACAGCTACGCGGATCCACCCTTCATCGACGATCTAGCCTGTGTTGCTGTACCCAAGGGTTTGGGCCACCAGCCATGACGCTTTATGATGGCACTGCAGACCCCCTAGATCACATCAACCAGTACAAGCAGAAGATGATGGTGGTGACCGCTACGGGGCCCCTGAAGGAAGCCTGCATGTGCAAGGGGTTTGGTTCCACTATGCCAGGAGCAGCCCTCCATTGGTTCGTCGGTCTGCCTAACCGAAACATCGCCTCCTTCGCTAACTTGGTCAATGCCTTCAACTAGCAGTTCGCCAGCAGCAGGAAACCAGAGAAGCAGACCAGCGATTTGTATCGGGTGGTGCAGAAGTTCGAAGAATCCACGCACGACTTCCTCAACAGATTTAACAAGGAGAAAGTAACCATCCCCAGATGTGGTGTACCCACCGTCATAGAAGCCTTCCGCCAAGGGCTCCACCAGGACTCAGATCTGTACAAGGATCTCACAAAGTACCCTTGTGTCACATTTGAGGATGAGCAGACCAAGGCAATGACAGCCATCAGGCTGGAAGAAGATTCAGGCCCCAGAAGGGCTGCGTATGGTTCTGAGCACGTCACCGGAAAGGCGCCAGCAGAAAAGGGAGGTGAAAGATTAAAGCCCTACGCCAGGAACGTGAGCAAGGTTACCGAGGAGAAAGACTGGAAGGACAATCCAGGATTGCCACCCAAAGTAAGTGAGTATGAGTTCTCTACCAACCTTGCTGGGGTGCTCAAGGCTCTGAGGGAGTTAGGACGCAGAGTCAGGTGGCCCAGGAGACAGGAGTAAACCAATGACCGAAGGGACGCCAGCAAGAGGTGCGAATCTCCAGTATGTACCAGAATTGTCAATGTGATCACAGGAGGGTCAGAGTTATGTGGGTTAACTTACTCAGCAGCCAAGAGACATGCCTCTCACACCAAAGGAGACAAGCCAGAGCACTCCTGCAGAATCAGCTGCAAAGACCTCCCAGCCGTCACCTTTGATGAGACTGATGCAGGATCTGCTCCAGAAATGCACCATGACGTCTTGATAATCACTCTCTCCATAGGGAATTGCAGCGTGAAGAAGATTCTGGTGGACACCGGGAGTTCACTCAACCTCATCATGTTGGAAACCCTCCAGAACATGGGGTTCAGCGAGAAGGATCTACCCAGGAAGGCGGTTCCCTTGATAGGTTTCAGTGGTGAAATCAAGCACTCTCTGGGAGAGATCACCATCCCTACTTATGCTGGAGGATTGAATAAGCAAGTGCGGTACCTAGTCATTGATGGACCCTCCACTTACAATGTGATTCTAAGAAGGCCTTGGATCCTTGAAATGAAGGCGATCACCTCCTACCACCTGTGTCTAAAGTTCTCTACACCCTGGGGAGTGCAGAAGATCAGTGGAGACCAGGGAGAAGCCACGGACTGCTATAGGATAGCCCTTAAGAAGACGGCGAGTCCCCCAGCATAACAATTACAGAGCCTTCACCTGCCTCTGCAGGGATACGTCGAACCACCTCAGGCGGAGATAGATGAAGTCAACTTGGACAAGCAACACCCAGAGCGAAAAGTGTTAATTGGATCAGAGTGTACAGGTTAGTATCTGCCAAAACCTCATTGAATTATTAAAAACTAACATGGATTGTTTTTGTAATCCCCTAAAAATTCTAGCGCGATACAGTGGCGAAAACACTGTAGAGTCGGGATTAAAACACACAGAACTATGTCTTAATAAATTAAATTGGTAAAGTCAAACATGCGCCATACATAAAAATGGCTAAAATTTAAAACAATCCATAAAGAGGTTAAACAATCCTTAAAACATGATTATAAAAAAAATCAGCAGGATCCAAGACTGCTCGCTAGCCCACACCCACCGGAAAATAAACACGTATACCTGCCATGTTAAAACATAACAGCCACAATCAGTGGGGAGCAACGTCAACGTTCTCCCAGCCGTATAACAGGATTTTAAAACAGTAATTACTAATATAGGAAAAATAGTAAAAATGGAAAACAGTAAAACATCATATTAAAATAAGGTTTAGCGTCGAAAAAATTATTCAAAAGGGGTTTCCGAAGACACATAAAGATATTTGCCAACCTGCGCCAATTTATATCGATAATAAAGAAAATAATCAAAATGGCGTTATGGATAGGATTAATGTAGAATCTAGACTTTCACTAGGATAATACTAAAAACTAGTTTCGAGAACTTAGTCAAAACAAATTAGACTTTGGTCTCTAACTAGGCAACTCAACCATAACAGGACTGCGTGCAGCGAGGTCCTGGCTTAAGTAATGCACACCCCTCCTGGATACAAACCATATCCAGTTCAACCCGACGCGACTTATACGATGCGATATCTAAGTTTAAGGTAAATATACACTCTCCTGAACACAAAACATGCTCAGTTCAACAACCAATGCGCCCCATAAAGACACACCAGCCTTACAGTTGATGGCAAAACGTACATCCCAGACTATATTACTCTAAACCCACACTTGTCCTTATTCCATAACTCCAAAACAACCATTATCGATATTTAAAAGATGTATTCATCATAAACAATATGAGGATAAAAGAAGTAAACATTTATATTCTAAAAGAGGAAACTTTCTATTTTAGGAAACTTCTATTTTAGGAAACTTCTATTTTAGGAAACTTCTATTTTTAGAAACTTTACTAAAAATAGCATCATATCAAAGTAGTGAAAATATTAGTTCATACTAATACCACATTTTAGTAAACGATATAGATTTATAAAACTAATACTTTCGGCCTTAACGATATTAATTATTAAAGTAAGAACATTTGAGTTTATGAAATTATTGAAATATCGTACAAGTGTATAAAATGATTAAAAATGTCTTAAAAATTTTAATAATACTAATCAGGGTGTTTTCAAAATTTATAAAGCTAAAATTCCCTAATTATTATTAGTTACGACAATACGATTACAAATAGGATTTTACGGCAAATGTCAAATTAAATCTTTTAACGTCTTTTATTTAATTAAACCATTGAATATATTTAGAAAATGTTAAGGGATGATTTAACTCTTAAAGTTTCAGATTTAAATACTTTCAAAAATGCTGGAAAAATAATTCTGTTAGGTAAGACGAAGCATTTTAACGATAAATCACAATTTGTCCAAAAATCAATATTTATTAATTAAAGACTCCAATAAATAGTACAAAAATTACGTAAAATATTTAAATTATATTTATGGACATTTTGTCCAGAAAAGAAAATTTCTAGAATTCTAAAACTCGGTTTTTAAAGCGTTTTCTCGTTAATCGTCCAATTTCGACAATAACGTTTAATAAAAATAGTAATTACAAAACGATTTAAGTATTAATATCCAAAAATTATTATTACACTTTTAAAATCCTGATTTTACAGAATATAAATTTTCCAGATTTTTCCAAAATCCAGATTCAACAAATTTCAACAAAACCGTCATTTAAACCCGTTTTCGCAACTAACGATTTTATTAATAAACCTATCGTTCCTAACATTTTATTAAGGCACTAAAAATCATAATAATACATTTTAATATGAAATCATCAGAATCATAATTTTTTCCAGATTTAAACCAAAGACCAGAAATCGAGAATTTAAACAACAAACACGGTTTTAACGATAAACGATGATTTAAAGTGATTAATTAATTCATCCACTTAACAATTCCGAAAAATTATGAGAAAATTCAGAAAATTCTATTTCACCAGGAAGTTTCACCACGTCAAAAATCAGATTAAAATAAAATGTTTAAGTACTAGAACTAAAAATTGGTTTTTAATCGTTTTTGTCCGAAAACGATAATAATTCAATAATCGATATCAAAAATATCAGAAAAATACTAAATTACTAAAAATCATCAAAAACAACATTTTTTCCAGAATATAAACATATATTACATGTTTAGGCCGATTATTACGATTTTACAAATTAATATAACAATTTAATCGTTAATCTCGTAAAAGCGATAAAAATATCGAAACATGCAAAATTTCAACTTTAAAATTTTTTCCAGAATTCGTGACATACATATATTGCCAAAATAAAATATAAAAATATATACATGCAAATACTCAATTAAAATCTTGAAATACCGAGTAACATCGACGTTACCTCTACTCCAAGTCTGAATCAACGATATATTCGTCGGCTTCGGGATCGTCCAAAAATCCTACCAAACACGTAAATCATGGCAGAAAAATACCATGAGAAAACTAATAAAAATCAAGGTAAAAATTGATCGAAAATGACGTCGATTAATACCTTAACGAAGGAATCGAAAAGAGGATTATTATGACGATAAAAATGATGCGATTGGGACTTGAAATGGAGCAAAAATCAGCCTAGGGAGGGTAAGAAGTACCCGGCCAAAAGAGAGAAGAAGGAAGTGATGAATATTTTTGTTAATGCAAAAATGAATGTGGAGTAAAGGAGGAGATGGATGTTACTACACTTAAAGGAGTAAGAATGAATTAAGGCTTCAAAATGAGGAATCCACAATGTACCTAGACCTATAGTTGGCCGGCCAAATGGATAAGGGAGGGAGTAGGAAATTTTTTGACATAAATGCTACAATGAATGAAAATGATTTATCCTATGTTTACGTTTTAACGTGATAAAATGAAACGTTTAAATAAAACGTAATAAAACTTGTGACCAAGAGCTTAGTCGGTCCAAAATGTGAGAAAACAGTCTCAAATTATTTATAAGTTGATAAAAAGTATAATCGTAAAATAGTTAAAGGCATTTCAAAGTAATTCGAGTAAACCTCGCGTAAGAAAATAATTATTCGCGAAGCTTCGTAATAAAATCATAAATGGCTTGTTTTTAGTAACTAAAATATATCTTCGTAAAAAAAAATATTCCATAAACGTATTCAAACATTTTTAGGAAAAAGGAATAACTTAAATCCAAGCTTAAAAATGTCGATTCGGAGAGAAATAGAATTCCTCGCGGAAAAATTACTTAGTTTACGAAGAAACCAAATAAATGGATTTAAAAGAATTTTAAATCTTTAAAATTAAAAAATAGAAATTATTAAACTCAAAAATTAAAATAAAGCTTAGTAAAATGATAAAATATGAGGCCAAAAGTGACAGAGTTAAGACGAAGTCCTAACAGAAAGAATAAAATGCTTAGGAAAAATAGCGGGTGTTACAGTTTTGCTTGGTCACATGATGATATGGTAGGTAAGACCCCATCATTATAACCCACAGGCTAAGTGTGGATCTCAGCTACAAGCCAGTCCAGCAGAAGAGGAGGAAGTTTGCCCCAGAAAGGAATCAAGTCATAAACCAGGAGGTAGACAGTTTGCTGGCTGCTGGAAAGATCAGGGAGGTAAAGTACCCAGAGTGGCTGTCTAACGTGGTGGTGGTCCCAAAGAAGAATGGCAAGTGGAGGGTATGCGTCGATTTTACCGACTTGAACAAAGCATGCCCGAAAGATCCATTCCCCCTGCCACATATAGATGTCATGGTAGATGCTACAGTAGGTCACGAAATGCTAACTTTCCTTGATGCATGGAGTGGGTACAACCAGATCAAGATGCATCCAGCAGACCAGGAGAAAACAACGTTCAGGTCTGAGAGAGGTACCTATTGTTACAATGTTATGCCTTTTGGTTTAAAGAATGCAGGTTCCACCTACCAGAGACTACTCAATAAGATGTTCAAGAGGCAGATTGGGGACACGATGGAGGTATACATTGACGACATGGTCGTTAAGTCAAAGCAAGCTTCACAACATACAACGCACTTGGAAGACACCTTCAACACCTTGAGGGAATACAAGATGAAGTTGAATCCTTCAAAGTGCACATTTGGAGTATCGTGTGGGAAGGTTCTGGGGTACATGGTCACCCAAAGAGGAATCGAAGCCAGCACGGAGCAGATCAAAGCCATCCTCCAGCTGGAGTCCCCGCAGAAACCTAAAGACGTACAACGCCTGACCGGGAGAATCGCTGCTCTAAACAAATTCATATCTAGGTCCTCAGATAGGTGCATACTGTTCTATGATATACTGAAGAAGGCCCAAAGGTTTGATTGGACAGCAGAGCACGAGAAGGCGTTCAGCGACCTGAAGCACTACCTCAGCACTCCACCTCTGCTGTCAAAACCAGAATCTGGAGAACAACTCCTCCTGTATCTATCAGTAACAGAGTTAGCAGTCAGCGCGGTATTAGTACGAGAGCACGAAGAAGCACAACACCCAGTATATTATGTCAGTAAGTCTCTGCTTCCTGCAGAGACCAGGTACACATCTCTTGAAAAACTTGTACTAGCACTTGTTACAGCTTCCTATAAACTGAGACCTTATTTCGAGTCACATGCTATTTCTGTAATAACAAACTATCCACTAAAAACTATTATGAGAAAACCTGAGTTGTCAAGAAGGATGGCCAAGTGGTCCATACACCTAAGTGGCTTTGACTTGAAGTTCGTCCCTAGAACAGCAATAAAGTCCCAGGCGCTAGCAGACTTCGTATCCGACTTCAGCCTAGCACTACAGTCCCAAGCAGAGAAAGACATCCTTATCCTGGAAGAGGACAAAGGTGAACAGGTGTGGGAGCTGAAGGTAGATGGCGCCTCCAACACGAGGGGATCTGGAGCAGGACTATTTCTCAAGTCACCTCAGGGGGATCTCATAGTCCAGGCGGTACGATGCGGATTCCAGACAACAAATAACGAGGCAGAGTATGAAGCTCTGATCTTAGGCCTCCAGCTGGCCTTAGATCTCAAAATCAAGCGCCTGGAAGTGTACAGTGACTCCCAGCTAATAGTCAACCACATGAACGACTCATATGCAGCAAAGGACTCAAAAATGATGGCATACCTTGAAGTAGCAAGAGACTTGTCCCTCAGAATTGTAGCATTTTCAGTCAGCCAGATCCCAAGGGACCAGAATGCAGAAGCAGACGCCCTAGCCACCCTAGGGGCAACATTCAAGCCTGAGACAGTCTCCACCATACCCATTGTCCACGTTCTGGAGCCAGCAATCCAAAAAAATCAAGAAGCACCTGGAGGAGGCAAAGACAGAACCTGGTGGCTGCAAGAGGCAGGAGTATTTAGTACCACCACAGACCAAGGGGAAATCTCAGACTGGAGGAAGCCCTACCAGGAATGGCTACAGGACGACATCCTGCCAGCAGACAAGAAGGAAATCAGGAGCTTTAAAATAAAGGTATCAAAGTACACCCTCATTGATGGCATCCTGTTCAGGAGATCGATTGCTGGACCATACTTAAGGTGTCTGGGTCAGGAAGAGGCAGAAGTGGTTATGCATGACCTCCACAATGGTGAATGTGGAAATCATGCAGGGGGCAGGATTCTATCCAATAAGGCACTCCGCCAGGGCTACTATTGGCCAACAATGCGCAAAGATACTATAGAGTACGTCAGGAAATGTGACGCCTGCCAGAGACACGCACCAGTCAACCACCAGCCGGCAGAGCCATTGCATCCAGTAATCTCTCCTTGGCCTTTCATGAAGTGGGGGATGAATATTGTTGGCAAGTTACCAAGAGCTCCGGGAAAAAAAGTCTTCATGTTGGCCATGACGGACTACTTCTCTAAGTGGATAGAAGCAGAAGCATTCCCTCAGGTGACTGAGAAACAGGTTATATCCTTCATAAAACGTAACATTATCTGCAGGTTTGGCATTCCTTCAGAAATCATCTGCGACAACGGATCCCAGTTTATTGGCAACAAGATGGAGGCCTACTGCGCCAGGTGGAACATCACACTAAGCAAGTCTACCCCCAGAAACCCTCAGTCTAATGGTTAGGCGGAGTCTAGCAACAAAATAGTGATAGACAACCTGAAAAGAAGGCTGGAGGAGGTAGGGGGCAGATGGGCAGAGGAACTCCCCTTGGTGCTATGGTTTGACAGAACCACACCCAAGGTGGCTACAGGACAGACACCCTTCAGCTTGGTCTTTGGTGCTGAGGAAGTCATTCCTTCAGAAGTAAGAGTGCCTACCCACAGGTACGGTTGCGTAACAGAAGAAAGGAACCAGGTAGAGATGGCAAACAGCTTGGACACCATAGATGAACTCAGAACCGATGCCCAGATCAGGATGGCCTCCTACAGGAAGACAGTCGCTAGAAGCTACAACAAGAATGTCAAAATCAGAGTCCTGCAGGAAGGAGACCTAGTTCTCAGAAAAGTTTTCCAAAACACCAGAAATCAGCAGGCAGGGAAGTTTGCTTACAATTGGGAAGGACCCTACCAAGTGGAGAAGTTGGTTGGGAACGGAGCCTACCAACTTATGACCATGGAGGGGAAAATCATCCAAAAACCATGGAACATCATACACTTGAAAAAATACTTCTTTTAAATGGGTCAACGTCGCCAGAAACATGGGCCAACGTCGCCAGAAAGATGGGCCATTGCCGCCAGAAACATGGCATCTATTCTGCCAGATACACCTCCACCAAAACCCAGGTTTAATCTTATTGAACCTTGCAAACATATATTTAAACTTTCCTTTCGTCCTTCTGTCTGCTTTGCTTTCTTTTCGCAAAATTTAAAAGTTAGATGTTTCATCTTCAAATATGCCTCTCTTCTTTCATATCATCAAAATTTGATTTTCTTTTGCATCAAAATTTGATTTTCTTTTGCATCAAAATTTGATTTTCCTTTTGCATACATTTTCAAAATTTGATTTTCTTCTTTCATATGATTTCGTAATTTAACTTCCCCTGCAGATACCCTCAAACGTTGCATCTTCCATGTCTACCAAATGTTATCAGTTTTTCCAAACTAACAGCTGGTAACTAACCTGGTGGAGTGTGTAATTTCTACAGAGGGCGTGCGTCTGTGACTAAGTGCCTACAACCGGGGCATTACAGTCCCCCGCGCCACTTAGTACCCACGCAAAGCGTGGCACCTCCGACTGAGTGGGCGAACTAAATCCCAGGCCACCACTATATCAAAGGTCGACCATACAAACATAAGATATGCATACAACAGAAGGTAGTAAGACAAAACTACAACAAACAATTACGATCGAATTCAGGCATAACATACAGCCGCACATCGAAAAAATGATATTACGAAAGCTACTTCGATTTCACACAACGAAAGTTAAGTCACGAAGTGCCACAAAATACTAACACACTTCACTCCCATGAGCAAAAGCATAGTCACTACAGAAAATATTTTGCAAACACTAACAGAAGTTCACACCACGTAGGGTTCACAAGCCGAAAACAGAGTACAACAAAAGAGGAGTAGCATCACTCCAGCAACTTGGTCCACAGCCTGGACATTCTCCTCTGGTGGAGGCGGAACTGTAGCAGATCCTCCTACAGAAACCTGGGTCTCTGATGAACAGCAGCAGAACCTCTCCCAGGATCATCAGCGACATCCTCCTGGTTCATACCTCTGGCCCATCAGTCTCCTTGTCAGCAATAGGAGAATCAACAGACTCTTCCAGATCCTCCGTCTCCACGTCAGAGAGAGCATCAGAGTTAGGCGCCTCAACCATGGTATACTGGTTCGACCAGGCAAGAGCATCCCTCAAAGTCTTCTTCAACTCAGCATTCTTCCCCTACAAAGAAGAATTGGCATCCAGGGCCTGGGCAAACTCACTCCTTGCCTCCACCAGATTTGCACTAAGCTTTTGTCTTTTGCCGGATTCCTCCGCCAGCAATCCGCGAATAAAATCCAACTCCTCCATAGAACCATTTTCTAGCACAGACCTGGGACCAGGAAGTAGCATCTGGTCCTGAAGAGCCATGTCCTCTGCAGGATTGGGTGTATCGAAGCCTTAGGAAATTTGAGCGCCACTTCAGCAGGAACACCCTCAACAAATCTGGGGGCAGAATAAGAGCGAGGCTCAGAAAGATCCACCACGGGGGGTTCACTTTCTGCAGGAGTAATTTCTGAGAGAGGGGACGAGTTATGCCTTCTCCTCGAACCAGTAGAACAAGCAGAGGCAGAACTAACTTTCCTCTTGGAGACCGCCCTAGTAGCAACGGCCCGCCTTCCAGCAGCCACTTAGGGACACACGAGGCTTAGCTGATCCTGAAAAGGAGGGCGAGCAAAAATAAGTACCAAGGAAGGTCGAGGCCAGGTGAACTTAGCCCAGCATGGATGTAACTTGCTCGAAGACATGTTCTTACTAGGCTCTTCTTCTTCTGGGGGAGGAGAGAAAGGATCAATTATGGAAGAATAGAGCAAATTGCGAAATGTCCCCTGCTCCGGGTCTAGGCCGAATATTCGGGTCAAAGAATCGATCGTCACGCAAACCGTCTACAAATCAAACAAACGGAAATTCCCGCCTAAGATGAGCTTAGTCGGAAATTTGGGGGCATTTGTTCGGGATAAAAATCCGTATCCTCAGAATGTGACGTGGCACATTACGAGTGGAAGGTCAAAAGGTCAAAGGTCAAAGGTCGGAAGGTCAAGGACGAAAGTAAAAGTCGAAGACTAAAAGACGGAAGTCAAAGGTCAAAATCAGAGGGGGCCTGTCACCTGCACACAAGGAGCGCACAGGGCTTTGGAGGCGTCCGAGGGAGCCCTCTCTGATGCCTAAGTCAGTCCATGCATGCGCTTGACAAACCTTACTCGTGAGGAGTAAGGTAACGTTTTCTAGAATGAGATTCTAGAGAGAGAAAATGAATTACCTTCTCTTGTGGGAAATGAACGAGTATTTATAGTTTCCCATAAGAGAGAGTAAAGAGAGAGAAAGAGGGGGAAATGGGTGAACGACACGTGGGTGCCCCTTATCCACTCATTTCCTCTTACCATGGACACGGACAGGAGGATTCTAACCCTCTCCCCTGAGCTCGTCGGGGGAGGACATCCTGAGGCCTGACCGTTAGGAGCGGACTTTTTCCTCCTCGACTATAGTGGCCGTGGCCTAACCCTGAGGGGCAGGGGGCCCAACTCCTTGCTTGGAGCTTGGTACGGCTCTCCAGGGAGGCTCTCTGGAGCCGTAGAGAGAGAGAGCTCGCCGATTGGCCTGCTCGGCAGGCCTCTTTGTGATCTGGGCCGGGTTGCCCCGGGATCCGCATGGCGGGCGGCCCATGGCAGGCTACCGACCCCCATCAATTGGGCTTCGTCGGCAGGGGTGAAGCAGGGTTTCCCTCGGCAGACGATCTTTGATCAGCATGGTGGGAGGTTGACTTTTAAATCCCCTCTTTGCATTTAATGCTGCGCATGTTCCCCAGGAGGAATGTCTTAAATAGCTTTGGGAATGCAAAGAGTTGGGAAGCTTTTCCTCATGACTGCTCTACGTAAAATGATCCCTCGAGCTGCGTGTCTGGCTGATGCTTGGTCCTTTTCTGTAGGGAAGGTTGGAGTGCCATTTAATGCACAACCTTCATCTTTTGTGTATAAAACCCGAGTTCACTTCATTTTCTCTTAAAAACTTCTTGAATATCTTACTTTGTTATTTTCTTCTTTCAAAATGTCTTGGGTAAGGGATAGGATTCTTCGACGAGGGGTTTTCGCTAAGACCCTTTGGTACAAGGGGCGTAGGCGGTTCAGATATCCTCGACAAGTACGATCAATCATCCGCCGTAGCAGGCGGACCCATCTCCGCTCTCTCCAGGCTTCCGAGACAAGTTCTCCTCTCAAGGCCGCCAGGCGTCCCAAGAGGGTCTCGTCTCCTATGAAGCCGAAACCCAAGTACTGCACGCAGGTAGTGGGCTGCTCCTACAAAGGGTGCCACCGTTGCTTTCCTTGGCTGCAGCCAAAAAACTTCGACCCTGACCTTCCCGACTCGGGCCCTTCTTCCCCTGAGCCGAAAAGGTGGAAAGGTGACTCTGGCTATCCTGAAGGCACCAGGGTGGCCAAGTTTGGCAAGGACTGGGACTTGAGCAGCTACGACACAGGAGATAGCAACGATCAGAGCTACTCGTCCGACCGTGATGCTTTGGGGAGCGAGGAAGAGGGCCCCGATGACCCGATGAAAGACTCGGGCAACTGGGATTGGGGGTCTGATGATGGAGGCCGCAGCAGCCCCAGGGACGACTCCTTCCCAGGCTCCGACGAGGACCAAGCCTCCCCTTCACTCCCTGGTTGGCTGAGCCGGACTTTCAGGCTCCTTTTGTTTGTATTTGTTTTGCTTTCCTTCTTTTGTATCCCACCTCCTGGCCCTTTGGGCCTTTGATTAATGAAAAGATTGGTGGGCTTCTAATTATTTTTTTTTTGTTTTTTTGTTTTTTGAATCACTTCTTGGATTGCGCGCTGTAATCATTCCTGTTGTCTTCTGCTTTTTAGAGACCTAGGGAAACGATGGATGAGTGGATTAAAATGTGTGACACGTGTGGGGGTTTTATGGGGAAGGTGCCTGACAGAAAGGCTTCATGGGAGGGCTTTTCACCTTCTTCTCCCTATAAAAGCACTCCTAACCCCACTATTCCCCCTTTCCACACTTTCGAATTTCTCACGATCATTCAGCTCTCTATACACATCCTTCCCTCCGCCGAGTATTTTTAGATTGAGGATTTTTCGGCTTTCTTCTCCGGCGGCGTCTAGCTAGGTTAGATTCTCAACCTCTGACCTTATCGTCTTTCCATTGTTCTTATTTTCTTTGCTTTTCCAAACATCATGACCTATCGTCGTCCTCGAATCATGTCCTTCGATGAACTGTCCACCAAGTGGTCAGAGGAGGATGTAGATGGGGTTGATACTGACCTTCCCTCCTCCTCTGCCGGACCGGGGGTTACGGTGGCCAGGGGGCCACCCTCAGAGGATAGTGGGGGCGCTAACTCCCCCGAACCTGCCCCGATTGACGTTGTTGGTTCTGATCATGAGGTTATGGAGGTTGATCCCTTCACCATCGCCGACAATCTTGTACCCAGGAAACCGGGGAAAGTTTATTACCTGGATAAGGCGAAATATAGGGTTCCCCTGCACACATATCCTGCGCCTGGGCCACGAGAGGCGATAATGGCGAAGGATGTTGCCGAAGCTATAGCTAATATCTATAATTTTGGGAAGGGCTACACAATTGTTATTCATGGGGAGAAGGACACTGTATGCAACCCTCCTGACAACTGTATAGCCGTTTATCATAAGTGTCTGGAGTTTGGCCTGCGCTTTCCCCTTCACTCTTTCTTTGAGGAGGCTCTTAGGCACATGAATGTTGTTGTTGCCCAGCTGACCGCTGTGGCTGTCAGGTCGTTGGTGGCCTATGCATGGGTCTGCCTATTCCTTGGGGACGAGCCCTCCACAGATGCCCTTAGGTATATGATCGGTCTGCAGATGGTTTCCTCTGCAGAAGGGGGTGGGGCTCCAGGGTACTTTTCACTACTACAAAATACTTGGTTTCTTGACGCTTTAAAGGTAGGTTCTCGACGCTTTAAAGTAACGTAAATTTAATTCTCGATGCATTTGAAAAGCGTGGAGATTTTGGGTGTCAGGAATTCTCGACACGTTTTTGTGTCGTCATTTGTGACGCTTTAAAGCGTTGAATATTTTATTCATGACGCTTTACTGCGTCACCACATGAACACTAAAATATGCAACCTCGACGCTTTTATATGTCAAGGGTTTTTTTTCCCGGCCAAATTTTTTTCTAAGCGCCTGACTTTCTACTACTAAAAACGTCAAGAAATAATAATATAAAATTCAACTATCGACACTTTGACATCAAAAAAGCGTCGAGAATGTGATCATAAAGAATATATTAATAATATGTTTTGATCCAACACCTTACTCCTTGCGATTGTTAATAATTATAAGAGCCATATACAAATTAATAAAGGTTCATAAAACAAACACTTAATTAGAATAATCTGCAATTATTATAAATCTCGCAATCAAATAAAATTTCGTAAGAGGAACACCTAGAGTAATATCCAATCATATATTTCGCAATCGAAAGTAAAATAAAAAAATCGAAAACAATTATTATTTAAAAAGGTACGTATGTCTTCGTCCCAAAAAAAATGTCTTGCATGGATGTCTTCACTGAATTTCGTTTGACTTTGTGCTCTGCTACTGCACTCAACGCTACACCATCAAAGGATACTATGTTTTGAGAAGCTGCCAATGATTCAATAAGATCATTCAAACTGCAGGGGCAATGTTCCAGACCAACATACACGAAATTGTGGTCATATTCCACACCATGCCAGCGAACAATGTTAGGATGTTGATCAGATGCAATGAGGTTTTGAATTTCTTTAAATGCCACATCATGATGAGACTGAACCATGCGCTTTACAGCCACCTTTCTCCCATCATAAATTCTTTCATATACAACATTACCACCACTTCCTTTTTCTTGGAGTTTTCTTAACAAAATCTCGAATGGTACTGTAGACACCCATATTTGGCCGCTAGGTGTCTATAACAGTTCCCCAAAAACACCCGATGATGATCGGACGCAAACGTGCTTTAACGCGCTCGAATATGGGCTCAGAATCAGTAATGTCTGGCATGGGCTTTTAGCGGAGTACAAATCTCACAAAACCGACCTCAAATTCAGTCCCAGTGGGCCGTTTCCAATAAAATGAGACTAATTTGGGTCAAAACCGTCACCGGAAACAAAACCGTCTTTTAGCGACCGAGTCAAAACCCGGTCAAAGTTGAATCCCGAGACGCAACCAGCCATGCATTTGTCTAAATTCAAAGTCAAAAGCAAATCAAGACTAACTAAGTCAACAAAATCCCATTCAAAAAGGCAACAAATCATGCCCTATTTACACTCCTTCCTTCCCGATCCACTCGATCGAGTGGCTCACATTCACTCGGTCGAGTAAGGCCATATCCCGGCCGAACCAGACCCGGACCGGGCACTCGATCGAGTGCACCCGCGTCACTCGATCGAGTGACCCTGAACCGGGGTATTTGTCCTATAAATACCCCATCATCACACATTCATTTTACAACTTTTTACCCATCACATTTACAACTTTTTCTACCTTTTACCACCTTCAAAACTTCTTTTCACCCATCACATTTACAATTCTACACAATACATCCCTTTGAACTTGGCTTCAAAGTCACACACATACATACATATTCAAAATCCTGAGATCAAAACTCGTAAAAGACCGAGAGCAAAACTCGTTAAAATCCATCCCTACAAAACCACATACACACCATAACTCCCCTACGTATCTCGACGATCCCGTGACTTTGCCACCATTTGACGAGCCCTATTCCGAGAAGCAAAAGCACGTAGGTTGAGGGTGTAACATTCAAATCCCAACATCCTTTTCTTTCTTCTTCCTTTTTTCGTTTCTTTCATATATATACATATTATTTATATTAATTGTACCAACACTAACATTTTAATTTCGTTACTAACTTTTAATTTTATGTATACTAACATTTTATCTTATGTCAACTAACATCTAACATCTAACATTTTCATTATTCGCATACTAACCAATCTAACAATCTAACATTTAATTAATCGTTAATTATATTCCGTCTTATATAATACCGCGTATATTTATCATAAAAAAACTATTTTCAAAACGATCCGAGCAACGTACGTTGAGGCTAAATTAATGATCGTAGGCCTAAAAGGCCAAATTACGATGTTAAAATGCCGAGGACCTAAGTTTGCGACGACGGTCGAATTTTTGGGTCGAATATGTTTAATTATGAATTCCGCCTAAAGTCTATTTAATCCCTTTACAAGTTGTATTGGAGGTGGCGCCCTTCGAGGTGCACCGCCCTAAATACTTAAGGGCGTAATAGATCGTGGAGATTCGTCGTTAAATATGTCCGACCCCATCTCATTCAAAATATTATTCTAAAAGAGTCATCGACAAATCGGATTAGGACAAAGCCCGTTGACGCCGAATTAACTGTCACACGATCCGAAAGGATTGATTACGACATTACGACGCGGAGGGAATCGATATTTGTTCTAGTCCGATCAAATTTGATTTTTCAAATTTTGCTTTAACTACTGGATAACGGTTCTATAACCGAATGTTGAGTAGGACGAGCCATCGAAATTTACACTAATATAAATTAGACAATATTTATATTTAGTGTAATTACATGTCGATTTCAAAATCAATAAATCGGAATTGTTACCTTTTCCGAATCGAGTAGCACCTCGAACAGAGGGTACTCGATCGAGTGCCTTGGCTCACTCGATCGAGTGACACCTCAAATAACAGGCAGAAGGCCTCCACGTGGGGTACTCGATCGAGTCTCCCCCATGACTCGATCGAGTGTCTTGTATCATGCCTAAACCGTGAGCCTTCTAAATATCGTAAGCCTAATCAATTTCTTTTTACGACTTTAAGTCATCACGTGTTAATTCAACCACGTGATTCCTTATTCAAAACTCATGCATTTTATTCTATTTTACTACTTTCACGACTTTGACTAATGTCTTGCATGACTAGTTTTGTGTCGACGACTCCTTAGTCGTGTCCGACGCATGACTAGTCTAGACATCAATCTTTCAATATGATAAGTCGGGACAAGGCATCGAGACTCGGGATCGAGCTAGCACCACGTTTCGGTCCCATACGTGAATACATATTAAAGCCTCCGTCCTCCGTTTAATGCATAATATAATGTGTATTTAATCGAAGTTCGTCCATCTATTCAAATTACGGTTTAGCTTACATTTTCTATTTACGGGTCCGTTTATAGTTAATATTTACCGTTTTTTAATTCGATTATTATATTATCGCTCGTTGTATTGTGAATTCCGGGTTGTATTCCGCCCGTGTAATTTGTAATTTATTTACGAGTTTTCTATTTTCCATGTTTGCCATTTATTGCCTTAAATGAACATCGCATGCTAAATCACTTTGACGTGAATCAAGATGCATTAAAATGATGTAGTAACCCATTCGATATTTATATCTTGTAAAATGTTGTTTGCATAACATTTTACCGGATTACTAGCACGCGTATTAGAAAGTCAAACGATGCCTTAGTAGAGGCCGCTAAGTGCGGGCGGGGTTGGGTGTCCTTTGTGGGCTTCCCAACACGTACCCTCATCCCTTTCTCAAAACCTCAGTTTTCGGATGCCCGAAACCGTTGGTGCACGAGAGTAATTCAATACACGATAACCAGTAGTGACGGTATCGGTATCGCAATGCAAAGGAACGAGCCCAATAAACTCTGACATCGGAAATGGGCCGTATTTTGTACACGGCCCACTACGACATAGAGTAGTTTCGAACGGGCCCGAACTCCCACAAAGTTCGGTGGCGACTCCTAGTTCGACTTAAATTTCAATTCGACCCATCTCATATGGAGATTCATTCGCCTCCCCAAACCCGCGCGTGGCCGCGTCGGGGTGGACCTATGTCATGTCCACAGGTACCATCAAGTTTCTACGCAATAAGATGGATTCAGATATGCCGTGTGTGTAACACTCTGTGTTTTTATTAAATATAATATCTTAATAAATCGTCAATTTTATGAAGAAACGAATTTAAACTAGTAATTCTAATAATTGATTGATTTTACGAAGTGGATAATTCTAATTCAGTTAACAAATTAAATAGATCTTTCATTAATAATTACTATAATTACTTTAATATTGTAATTCTGTCGTGAAACACGAGTCAATTGGTTAACTTATTGGATTTGGACCCCATGTTAAACTCATATGATAAGCCCAGCAAATTAACCTATTCCAACAGTTAATTTAAAAACGTACTCCGTATAAACTTCCTCACTCCTTCAAGTTGACCTAATTATTCCCACTATTATATACTCCCTCATCTCGTACAACCTGATTCCCTCCTTCATCAGCGGCCAACAAAAACACAACAACTCAACCTAGGTACTGACCTCAGCACTCCTCTTCCCTCCGTCATTCTCCCTCATCCCTTCCTTTTATATCTCCATTTGCTTTACTGTTCTATCAACTCCCTCAATCAAGCTCACCTTCAACCACCTCACCTTCTTCCAACACCTTCATCTCGAACTAACCAACTCCGTCAGCCACCATGCCCATCAATGTCGCATCCCCATTTCCGACTCACCTTACTCGACTAATCTCTGACCTCTGTCCTACATACCCATTTCCGTACTACTCCCTTAACTTGGTGCTAGTTCATCTTCATCCTCCCGTAACCCTGTCCTCTACTCTGACCTCACGGTCAAGCTCCGGTCATCCTCCACCTGAAAACACCATCAACTACCTCCGGCCATCCCCATTTCGACCCTCTGCTTTACTCCGACGAAGCTCATTTTGCTGCTCTGGCTGTACTCCGACACGCCACCAGCACCAACCTCACAAATGACCGCCATCACCTCCATTTCCGGCCACCCTCTCCGTTTTTGCTACCACGACCAGCCTCGACGCACCTCCATCCCATGTGTTCCCCCTGCTCCTCCACGCTTCTCTCGGAGTTCGTGCCTCGCCGGCACCGGGACTTGTCCGACCTAAGAAGGAGCCCTTCCTCTTGTTTCGATGTCAGTACACGTTGTCTCGTGTACTAAGTGTTCGGGATAAAAATCCGCTTCCTCAGAATGCGACGTGGCACATTACGAGTGGAAGGTAAAAGGTAAAAGGTCAAAAGGTCAAAGGTCAAAAGGTCAATGACGGAAGTCAAAGTCGAAGACTAAAAGACGGAAGTCGAAATAATCAAAAGTCGTCAAGTCAACCAAAATCCGGAATAATATACAACGATGGACCGGACAAGGCATGTACTAAGTGAGGCAATGGGCCGCACAACCAAATAAGCCCAGCAAACATAGTCTAGCTATAACACCCTCAGCCCACACAAACAAGGGAGAAAAGGTCAACCCCTACAAATGGGGAAACCCTCCTGCAGACCAGGAGAGAATTCAGGAGGAGGATGTAACGGCTGGGGGAGAATTAAAGGCCAAGATATCAGGTAATAAAGGAGGGATTAAATGCCAAGATTCTGGGGAATAAAGAGGGTAACGGTCAACAGCAGTATAAAAAGGAGGAAGGAGAGGAAGAGAGGACACAGCACATCAACTCCAAGCAAACTTACAAAATAGTTATCAACAATTATAGCCTAAATACTCATTTGTATTCCTTTCTTCACTCTTTTTCGTTCATAGTAGAATCTTGGCGGGATTCCGACTCCCCCCGCGGTTTTTCGCACATCGGGTTTCCGCGTCACCAAAATTCCGTGTGTTGTTCGTTTTTTCGTCGTTCCTTGTTCGTTAGGCTCGTCACTATTTCGTTAACCCTCGCTTATAGACCGATCGCTTTAACCCGCAACCAAAATCGTAAACCCGGTAAATTTTTACCAAAACACTAAGTCGTTGTTTTTGTTTCGATCATCATATCCTTGGTCTCGACTCTGTTTTTGAATTGTCTACGGGGCGTCTCGTTGTTGTCATTGCTACTTATATGCCGTTGTTGGGTGTTGTTAAGTTGTTGTTCTTCTTATTATTAGTAGTAGTCTTTTGACTATTATTATTATTATTATTATTATTGAGATTAAAAATATTATATTATTAGTACTACTACTACATTGCTCTTCTTCTTCTTCTTCTTCTTCTTCTTCTTCTTCTTCTGCCACTTCGGTTGGTGTTGGTATTGGTGCTAGTACTAATTTTTACTATTATTTATTCTTATTATGGTTATCATTAGCAGTATTACTATTAATAGTATTACTACTACTATCAATGTGTTACTTTATTCTTATTCTTTTTCATATTATTACTACTACTATTAGTAAGATTATTACTACCGTTGTTGGTGTTGACTTATCATCATCATCATCATCACTATTATCGATGTGGCTTGTATTATTATTACTCCATAGTATTTTGTTATTACTTTCTATACTACTAGGATTATTATTATTATTATTTTTTTTTTATTTTTTTTATTTTATTATAATGGGGGAATTTTATTGATGAATCAAAATGCAGTTTACAAAAAATTGGTGGGCAACCGAGATACAATCTTGCCCCCCACCCCCTTAGCTATATCAAAACTCAGTCTAGTAAAAATAAAAGGAACCGCGTGTGCTCCGGCATCCTGCGCTATCGAAATTTTTTGAATCCACTTGAGTAAGGCGATAGCATCCGCCTCCAATTCCCCCAACGGAGAAAAGGAAAAAGGTAAGAATCCATAACCAAGCCCCACGCACAGGTCCCGATACTTAGCACATTTGCGCCGAGCAACGTCACCCACAGCACGACCTGACATGAAATCGGAAAGCCCAGACTGGGTCAAAGGAGAAGACCCGGTAAGATCTACGCATACATCACGCCCCTGGTCCCACGAATAAAGGAGCAAGTCTGCAGGACGAAAGAATCTGTCATGGTCATCGATCAAGCCAATATCGACCTCCTTACCTGCCGAGATCCCGGAACGGAAACAGATATCCAATAGAGTGTCACGAACGAGGTTATGTCGAGGTTGTTGTTATTATTATTATTATAAAAAAAACGGAACTTGCATTAAACACCAGAACAAATTACAAGAAGTTAGAGAGAAGCTGAGATACTATCTGGGCCCCCACTCCCTTAGCGATTGCAAAGCTAATTCTAGTGAAAATATGAACTGCGGCACGCGCTCCAGCATCTTGTGATAAAGCAAATTTCTGAATCCGCTGGAGCAGAGAAACAACATCCGTGTCGAGCTCGCTGATGATGGGATTTGTCGTGGATCCCGCCACCAAATAATAACCAACTAGCACCTAACGGTAGTTAGGGTAAGTCGGGTCGTGTCCACGGAGACGGTGTCGCAAGGTTTAGACTAAGTCGGCCTAAAACGAGACTAAATTACCAAACAAACACAAAGAAGCGATAAATGGAAAACTATGGTAGAGAAGAGGTAAGAACTAGACTAATGATGAACTAGGCTAAAACAATGCTAAACAATGATAGTGATCGATATAACAAATAAACTAGAGTGAATGATGACTAAACAAGAAGTTGAAATCAAATATGGAAAGAAGTGGGTTAGGTCGGGTTCATAAGAATAGTAGGGTAATCGGGATTGCCAAGGGTGTAGGTGTCACCTAATCGCTAGAATCGGTCCGGGCTCTCGCAACTTAAACCGATGTCGAGGGTGAGTTCGGGCTCTCGCTACTTAGACTCTAGTCGAGGTAAGTCCGGGCTCTCGCAACTTAGACTATACTCAACACTATCCTCAACATGACCACATACAAGACAAACAATGAGTAGAGGAAGACTAGCATGAGAAGCATGGCCACTACAACTCAAACAAGCAATTCAACAAACACACGGTGTGCCGAGTATGTGACTAACAACAAAGATTCACCCTTTACCCTTAATCAAACCCTAATCACCCATAATCTACCCTTAATCCCCCTACTAACCCACAAGAAAACTACTCACTCATAATCATACTAACTACAACAATGAAAAGAGAAAACAACATCACAAACATCCAAACATTCATGGTGAACAATCAAGAACAATAAACAATAATCAATGATTAAAACTTGATGACAAAACAAAGATTAAGAGAAGAGAAATTATACCCACTACAATTGGATGAAAAAGATGAGAACTTGAATTAATAAGAAACCCAAATAAAACCCCAAGGTTGTCAAGCTTGGGTGAGTCTTCAAGAATCTTCTTAATTACAAGACTAATTAACTAAGATTAACTAAAGATTAAAGGATGATTAAACTAATGAGAGGAACTAACTCTAGGGTTTATATGATGTAGAGAGGCTTAAGATAGTCTAGGTTAAGGTAAGATACATAAACAATACAAGAGGGAAGTATTTATAGGGGTACAAGAATGAAGGAGGAGGAAAATAGAATTGCGGGCTACAGCACGCCGGTCCCGACCGGGACGGGACCATCCCGACCGGAACGGTCGGTCATCCCGACCGGGATGGGTTGGTCCCGACCGGGATGGCCTAGCAGTGAACCCTCTAAAAGCGCACTTCATCCCCGACTGGATGAGGTGCATATCCGTCGGGGATGAGTCTTGTAGGCCTCCAATATGATCCTTTTGGTTCCTTCTTGCTTCACATGAACTTCTCATCGATTCTTGGGACTCGGGATTGGGTCTCGGAGGCTCGGGATTGGGTCCCAAGGTCTCGGGGTCTAATCCAAGGCATCGAGTGATCGTTCCTCCGCTTCCTTGGCTCCGAAAAGTGTATGTATTGAGTCGGAATCACTCCAACTCCTCACGAATGGTCTCGGGAACCTGAAACGAGCTAGAGGAAGCATAAGTAGCCCATGAATCGCTCCCAAGGAGCGATTCCACAAGAAAAATGGGACCAAAATACTACAAAATAGGCACTACAAACTACACTTATCAACTCCCCCACACTTAACCCTTACTCGCCCTCGAGTAAGCACATACTAACTACTAAACTAGCCGAGTGGGTATTAGCGCACCCTACGCCCTTTCAACTCACGCGAGAGCACCTAGAGGATAAGTGCTCTCCGCAAGGCAAGTGGGGTCTTGCGACAAAACTGTGGATGCAACCGGACACAAAACACATAAACAAACAAGCACACAAACAAACACACAAAAGGTTGCATCCAAAAGAGAAAAGAAATACCGCTTCCCTCGAACAAGCGGTGAATGAAGCGCCGGTTTAGGACTCAAGGTAAGTGACAACGTTCCCAAGCTAGCAATACAAACCAAGATGGACTAAATCCTAATAGTATGACGACAAAGCAACAAAAACGTTGGTAACTTACCTCGGTTCCTTCTAACCTTCTAAGAACGTACTACGGGACGATCGGCGGGATGGAAAAAGGATGAACCACGGTGTTAGTCGACACTGTAGGTAAGTGAGACCCCGCCCCCTTTAGCAAAGAGCCAAGAGGGTCGTCCCATGCCCAAAACCGCCTAACTAGTCCAAGTAAAAAGTGGAAATAATTGCAAAATGAGGGAAGACCGACTAGTGCCGCTATCATCCTTCCTAGGGACTCGGTCCTTTGGTAGGCTCTTCACGGAAAAAGTCGGAAAAAGGCTTATTTTGAGAGGTAGGGGTTATTTTCGTGAATCGGGTTTTCTTTTGGCATTTTCTCTTTTCTTTTGCATTTTTGCCTTGTTTTGCCATGCCATTCTTTTTCTTCTTTTCTATTTTCTTTTCGGCTTTTGTGCCTTTTCTTTTTCTTCTTTCTTTCTTTCTTTCATTTTTTTTTCTTTCTTTTTCTTTTCTTTGCCCTTTTGGCTTGATTTGGCTTTTTGGCATTTCTTGACAATTTAGAAAGAGAGAAATCAACAAGTTGCAAATTATTGTGTGGATATGTGTAGGAGGTAGGGTAATGGGTGAGTCGGGACGGCGCCTTCCCTTCAAACCCACAAAAAGTGGAGAACTTGGACTAATCAAACAATTCTAGACACGGTCACCTAAGGGACGAGACTCGGTAACCAAGGCCTTTTCACACCGTGGGTGGTCATAATGGTCAAAATTCAAATCCCGTAGTAAATCCCTAGTAAGCTAGGTGGAATCAAGGTAAAGGACCAACGAAATCATTGATTTAGGGTCATTCTACTAGAATAAAGTCTAAGACTCGATTTATACTACTAGGAAGGGAAAGTAAACACTCGCACACTAGCCTCTAAACCGGGTTTTCAAAAACCTTTTTACACACAAGACACACAACAAAACACAAAACAAAGACTCAACGAAAACGAAAGAAAAAGAAACAAAAGCAACAAAACAAGAACAACACAAAATGAACACATACAATACACAAACACCACCCCTAGCTTCCAAATGAGCAACCAACCAACATCAAACTTTACAAAGCTCCTCCCGAGCACACCACATCACATTCTTCTCCAAATACCGCAAGAGACAAAGAAGGAAAAAGGGATAGAAGATGTTACCGGACATCTTGAAAGCTTTCCAAAGCCATCGGTGGTTTAAGCAACCTATAAGGAAAAGGGGGACAAACACACACAACAAAACAAATATACGAGACAATGACACAAAAGAAAAACACACAAAAAGAAAATCTTTTTGATTTTTGTGAAAATTTT
The DNA here is from genome assembly GCA_958450325.1 of Agrostemma githago. Lineage (NCBI taxonomy): Eukaryota > Viridiplantae > Streptophyta > Magnoliopsida > Caryophyllales > Caryophyllaceae > Agrostemma > Agrostemma githago. The sequence continues at coordinate 32,998,059 of OY288246.1, forward strand.
TCAAATTTTTAGGGTTTTTAAAGATTTTTTCGAAAAACTAAGGAAATAAAACTAACGACGATAGAAAATCGCTCCCCCACACTTAAACCTAGCCATGTCCTCATGCTCGATCGTAGTGTGCGGAGAGACAAAAGAAAAAGAAAAGAAACTACGAAAATAAAGCTAAAAATCAAAAAGAAAGTGAAGAAAAGGGTAGAAAGTGTCCGGCCGGGGTGTAGTCAAGTCACCATGGGCCGAGACGAGAAAAGATATGGATGGGGGAAGAAATAAAAAGAAGGAAATAAAAGGAAATGGGAGGGGAGGACTAGGTGTAATCAAGTCACCTAGCCCGGATTCCGCCCAAATCCGACTAATTCCTACAAAAGGGTGAAAATCTTGAAAATTTGGATTTTGAAATGACTCTCGATGTAGTCACATCATCGAGAGTCGGGAGCAACCATACAAAGGCCTCGAAGGCCACCATGACACAAATGATATAAGGGAAAGGGAATAAACAAATGGAGACAAGCTATAAAAATGGAAAAGAGAGGATAGTTGCCGTACCATACGGTTACCAACTCACTCGCTACATCGTCTCATAAGTGAATAAAGGCACGTAGCTTGTCCTTGTCGTCATTATCCCTCTCCAATCGCGATCCGGTTCCATGGTTGGGGCACAAAGGTAAAATGAGGTGGGGTTTGACGTGAGAGTCGGTTTAAAGTGACGAGAAAGTGAGGTGAATGTGTATGTGAGGTGTAGGGGTCATATAATGAGGGTAAGGACATGTAGGGAGGTTGGGAGGGGGTATACAATGGTTGGGTGGACTCAAATGACGAAGAAAAGGCCAAAGGAGGACAGGAGGTCCATCCCGGTCGGGATGGGTGGTCCCGGTCGGGATGACCGTCTCGTCCCGGTCGGGATGAGCTGTCAGTAGACCCATCTTTTGTGCACTTCATCCCGGACGGGATGACATCCTTCCCGGTCGAGATGAGCCTTCCATCCCAGACGGGATGACCTCTTCTAGGCCGGGAAGAGTCTCCTAACCCTCTATAGCTCCCAAAAGCTTGTTCCAAGCTTCAAAAACCGACTTCCCTTCACACAATCCAAGCTCAAAGAATGACCACTCTTCCCTAGGAGTCACTTGCACTTCACACCTATCACAATAAACTCAAATAACACATCAAATTCCCTCCCTCACATCGCTCATCAATCAATCCAAGTAATCAAGAAGTTCACAAAACAAAACAAACTATGAGGGATAGAGATATATACAAAGAGACGGTTCTTGTGGAACTCCGTCAAACCAAGGTGGTGCATTCTTCAATATTTTTCAACAACCAAAACTAGTTCCATCTCCATCAAGGGCACGAAGGAACAAGTCGAAGGCCCTAGCAAAGTCTTCAATCAAGCTCGAGATATAACCAACCACATACCAAGGCTCTTCATGGCCTTGCCTTGACGTTCCCGGGGCATCCCGATCTTCCAAGTTCAACGACTTGAACTTGTACTTTTGGTCTTTGGGGACATACCCAAACGTCCACCGGTCCTCATGTGGCCCCAAGGGAGGCCCATCCTTCTCCTTGCTTTTCAACTTGTCATCAAGCCCATGATATGGGCACTCATCCTCTCCACTCTCGGAGTCATCATATTCAAGTACATAAGAGTTATTTTTCAAGCTTTGTTCCGACTCAACCCCTAGATCAATGTTTTTCTTGGCTTGGATCATATTGCATGACTCATCATTAGTAGGCGAAGTGTTACCTTGGAGGTCAAACACTAGCTTCTCTTCGCCTAACTCGAAGGTGATCCTACCATTCTTCACATCGATCATAGCACCGGCGGTATGTAGAAATGGGCGCCCAAGAATAATGGGAGTGATTGCATCTTCCCGCATATCGAGCACGATGAAGTCAACCGGAATGAAGAACTTACCGATTCTCACCGGCACATCCTCTAGCATCCCCAATGGTCACTTGAATGAACTATCGGCCATTTGGAGTGTGATAGAAGTACTCTTGAGCTCCGTCATCCCAAGTCGCTCACAAATGGAATAGGGAATGCTGCTTACACTCGCACCCAAATCACATAATGCTTTTTCGATCTTGTAGTGCCCTATGGTGCAAGGGATCGAAAATCTACCCGGATCCTTCAACTTTGGAAGCGTAGAACCTCGAATGAGCTCGCTCACCACTCTTGTGAATGCAATGGTCTCTTTCTTGTCGATGGATATCTTCCTAGCCAAGATTTCTCTCATAAATTTTCCATATGCCGGGATTTGGGTAAGTAGCTCGGCAAATGGGACACTCACATCCAACTTCTTCACAATATTAAGGAACTTGTCATATTGGCTATCCACCTTGGTCTTCATTTGTCTTGTTGGGAAAGGCAATTTGATTTGGATTTTGTTTTGCTCAATAGGGGTGGACTCTTCAAACGACACTTTCCTTTTACCCTTGTCTTTTGCTTGAAGTGGAGGAAGATTGTCTTGTTGGGGTTTCTCAATCTCCCATAAGACTTGCTCCTCCATTGGATTATCAAAGCTTGAGCTTTCTTGAATTGGAGATGCCATTGTCTTTGTCGGTTCTTGCATTGGCTCTTGCTCACTAGGGAATGGAGGGGAGTTATAAGATGTACCTCTCCTTGTGGTGATAGCATTTACATGCTCAAATGTCGGTGTTTCACCTTGAGAAGGTAGTTGCCCCTTTTGTCTTGAGGAGCTCCCCGAAGCAAGTTGAGATACTTGAGTTTCAAGCATCTTCATACGGGCATCTCTTGACGCGTTTTCCCCTTGAATATAAGCAAAGAGCTCTTGATTGTTTCTTGATATGTCCATTTGACTCTTTTGCATATCCATCATAGATTTTTGAATGTCGAAATCCCGTGGTGGGGATGATGGATTATGTGGAGTATCGGTGAGGGCTAATGGAGTACCATAGTCATGAATAGGAGACCGGCTCCTAGGCTTGCTTTGTTGTTGATTGCCTTGAGTTGCTTGTTGTTGACGGTTCTCTTGGAACCCATGAGAATTGCCTTGATTAAGGCCTTGATTGTTGCCATGGTTGTGGTTTTGATAGCCTTGGTTGAAGTTCCTTTGTTGGAACCCTTGATTGTTGTTGAATGAACCTTGGTTACTTTGCTTGAAGTTGTTGAAAGGCCTTGAGTTGCCTTGGTAACCTTGGTTGTTGTCCCTTAAGGGAGGTGGAACATAGGGACGATGTTGTTGTTGGTGTTGAAAGGCTTGTTGTTGAGGGACTTGATTGGAAGCTTGGTATTGATTAGAGTATGAGGCACCTTGCTTGAATGCTTGAAAGGCATTCACTTGCTCAATACTTCCTCTACAATTCATAGAATCATGACCAACGATTCCACAAGTGTCGCACATACCATAATAAGGCAAAGGAGGTGCAAATCCCAAAGCATTAACTTCATGAATTGAGGCTTGGTTGGAGGAACCAATGCTTTGAACTTGAGTGAGGTGACCTTGGAGCTTGTTGTCAATGGTCTCCATATGGGTCTTCAATTGAGCTCCAAGGTCAATGCTTAGTTGAGTAATAGCATCAACCTCGTGCCTACCTCCTCGATTTGCCTTCCTAGGCCTAGAGTATTGCGAATTATGCACCGCCATCTCTTCAATTCTCGCCCAAGTTTGGTCATCATCGACCTCGGTGAACCTACCATTGGAGCCCATGTTGAGTATAGTTCTTGAGTCCTCATAAAGACCATTCCAAAATTGTTGGACTAAGAACCATTGTGAGAGTCCATGATGAGGGCATGATCTAACCAAAGACTTAAACCGCTCCCAAGCTTCATATAGGCTCTCTTCATCCCTTTGTTGAAAACCGGTGATGGAGGCCCTAAGCAAATTTGTCTTCTCCGGAGGGTAGAATGTTTGGTAGAACGCCAATGCAAGCTTTTTCCAAGTGTCGATTCCCATGGTTGCCCTATCGAGACTCTTGATCCATTGCTTCGCTTTTCCAATTAATGAGAATGGAAATATTACCCATCGGATTTGATCTTGTGTAACCCCGGGTTGAGAGATAGCGTCGCAATAATCGGAGAAAGTCTCCATGTGTTGGTGCGGGTCTTCGGTGGGCAAACCACTAAATTGATTCCTTTCCACAAGTTGTATGAAGTGAGTCTTGGCCGTAAAATTTCCGGCATAAGCGGCCGGTAAAGCATTAGGTCCCGGCAAGACGTCTTCCGTGAATGTTGAGTGAGAAGAAAACTTAGGCATTCTTGGATATAAGGGAGAAGATGGTGGTGTAGACGGTGTTGATGTAGATGAAGAGGGGGAACTAGGAGAAGAATATCCAAAGGGATTGGTGAAATTCCCTTCGGCCGTCTCTTGAAATGCTTGCTCAAAATCGTTTCCTTGAGCTTGCTCTTGATGAGTATTGCTTGCACTTGGTTGAGAGATCCTAACCCGGTTAATCGTCCGTTGGCGAAAAGCTCGAGAAAGCCTCTCCGGCTCTGGATTAAAGAGAAAGAATTCGCCTCCCCGCCTAGGCATACACTACACACTAAAACAAACGTGAGAATACCTAGTGCTTTATGGGCACTAGGTAACGACAATAAACAAGCACAACTGGAGGCAAAGAGAAAAGAAAGCTAAGAAAGCAAGAAAAACTATGGAATATGCACAAGAAATGATGGGAGAGCACAAATAAGGGTAACTAAGTCTAGCTATAAGCGAACTAAGTCTAAACAATGCACCGTCCCCAGCAACGGCGCCAAATTGATGGTGGGATTTGTCGTGGATCCCGCTGCCAAATAATAACCAACTAGCACCTAACGGTAGTTAGGGTAAGTCGGGTCGTGTCCACGGAGACGGTGTCGCAAGGTTTAGACTAAGTCGGCCTAAAACGAGACTAAATTACCAAACAAACACAAAGAAGCGATAAATGGAAAACTATGGTAGAGAAGAGGTAAGAACTAGACTAATGATGAACTAGGCTAAAACAATGCTAAACAATGCTAGTGATCGATATAACAAATAAACTAGAGTAAATGATGACTAAACAAGAAGTTGAAATCAAATATGGAAAGAAGTGGGTTAGGTCGGGTTCATAAGAATAGTAGGGTAATCGGGATTGCCAAGGGTGTAGGTGTCACCTAATCGCTAGAATCGGTCCGGGCTCTCGCAACTTAAACCGATGTCGAGGTGAGTCCGGGCTCTCGTTACTTAGACTCTAGTCGAGGTAAGTCCGGGCTCTCGCAACTTAGACTATACTCAACACTATCCTCAACATGACCACATACAAGACAAACAATGAGTAGAGGAAGACTAGCATGAGAAGCATGGCCACTACAACTCAAACAAGCAATTCAACAAACACACGGTGTGCCGAGTATGTGACTAACAACAAAGATTCACCCTTTACCCTTAATCAAACCCTAATCACCCATAATCTACCCTTAATCCCCCTACTAACCCACATGAAAACTACTCACTCATAATCATACTAACTACAACAATGAAAAGAGAAAACAACATCACAAACATCCAAACATTCATGGTGAACAATCAAGAACAATAAACAATAATCAATGATTAAAACTTGATGATAAAACAAAGATTAAAAGAAGAGAAATTATACCCACTACAATTGGATGAAAAAGATGAGAACTTGAATTAATAAGAAACCCAAATAAAACCCCAAGGTTGTCAAGCTTGGGTGAGTCTTCAAGAATCTTCTTAATTACAAGACTAATTAACTAAGATTAACTAAAGATTAAAGGATGATTAAACTAATGAGAGGAACTAAATCTAGGGTTTATATGATGTAGAGAGGTTTAAGATAGTCTAGGTTAAGGTAAGATACATAAACAATACAAGAGGGAAGTATTTATAGGGGTACAAGAATGAAGGAGGAGGAAAATAGAATTGCGGGCTACAGCACGCCGGTCCCGACCGGGACGGGATCATCCCGACCGGGACGGTCGGTCATCCCGACCGGGATGGGTTGGTCCCGACCGGGACGGGTTGGTCCCGACCGGGACGGCCTGGCAGTGAACCCTCTAAAAGCGCACTTCATCCTCGACGGGATGAGGTGCATATCCGTCGGGGATGAGTCTTGTAGGCCTCCAATATGATCCTTTTGGTTCCTCCTTGCTTCACATGAACTTCTCATCGATTCTCGGGACTCGGGATCGGGTCTCGGAGGCTCGGGATTGGGTCCCAAGGTCTCGGGGTCTAATCCAAGGCGTCGAGTGATCGTTGCTCCGCTTCGTTGGCTCCGAAAAGTGTATGTATTGAGTCGGAATCACTCCAACTCCTCACGAATGGTCTCGGGAACCTGAAACGAGCTAGAGGAAGCATAAGTAGCCCATGAATCGCTCCCAAGGAGCGATTCCACAAGGAAAATGGGACCAAAATACTACGAAATAGGCACTACAAACTACACTTATCACTCGCCGAGAGAGGAGAAGGAGAAAGGTAAGAAACCATACTCAATCGCCGTGCAGCGTGCCTGATACTTGGCACACTTACGACGGGCAACATCAGCACCGACCCGTTCAGACTCAAAAGCGGTAAGGCCAGACTGAGTCAAGGGCGAGGACCCAGTCAGATCAACACAAACATCACGCCCCTTGTCCCACGAGTAGAGCAGGAGGTCGGCTGGTCGCAAGGGCTTGTCGTTATCGTCGCAGAGGCCAATCTTCACCTCCTTACCTGCAGAGATCCCCGTCCGGAAGCAAATATCCAACAGAGTGTCGCGGACAAGGTTATGGCGATGTTTAATTCCCACAGTACCAGCACACGAAACCGCGTGATCACCAAAAATATCGTCTCTGAGGCCCCTGGAGCAAGAAGAGCAGGTCCCGGAGAGCGGAACAAAGGGACTCCAAGGCGGTAGCTAAGCACACTGCGATATTATTATTATTATTATTATTATTACTTTTTTTTTTAATTCTAGATTGCCGAATTTTATTGATGAATCAAACCACAGTTTACAAAAAATTGGTGGGTAACCGAGATACAATCTGGGCCCCCACCCCCTTAGCTATAGCGAAGCTAAGTCTGGTAAAAATAAAAGGAGCAGCGCGGGCTCCGACATCCTGTGCTACCGAAATTTTTTGAATCCTCTTAAGTAAGCCGATAGCATCCGCCTCCAATTCCCCCAGCGAAGAAAAGGAAAAAGGCAAAAACCCATACCCAAGCCCCGAGCATAGGTCCCTGTACTTAACGCATTTGCGCCGGGCAGCGTCACCCACAGCACGGCCTGGCGCGAAATCAGAGAGCCCGGACTGAGTCAAAGGAGAAGACCCTGTAAGATCTACGCAAACGTCACGCCCCCTGTCCCACGAATAAAGAAGCAAATCTGCAGGACGCAAGGATCTGTCACGATCATCAATCAAGCCAATATCGATCTCCTTCCCAGCCGAGACCCCGGAACTGAAACAGATATCCAAAAGAGTGTCACGAACGAGGTTATGTCGATGTTAATACCGACAACACCCGCGCAAGACACGACATGGTCCCCAAAAATATCGTCGCCAAAAACCCGAGAGCAGGCAGAACACGGCCCAGGTACAGAAAACAAAGGAATGCCCAACCGATAGCTAAGCACACAACGGTACGCCCGACCGTTCATAGTCTGGCCCAGTCCAGAAATAGGGACAGCGCGGAGCCAATCAGAAGCATGACGACCTTGCTGAGACTTCCATAGGGCGACCTGCCGGGAGGTCAAGGAGAAATCTGATTCCGCAGTAGCCACAACCCTCGTGAAATATATATCTGCCAAGGACTTCATAAGTTTAGGGGCAGCGATCTCACTTGGATTACACTCAACAGAACCCAAAACCTCCTTAAGCCTACACAAGGCCGCATCGAAAGTCGGGCCAGGGGTCAGTATGCCCGCAGCGCGAAGCAGCGTAGTCTGCAAACCCGCAGATTGCAGACGGGATGCCACAAAAGCATAATGTAGGACATCTCCGGCAGCATACACCCAAGCCCCCCAAAGGAAAAGGGAAGGGTGGCAAGCCGCCACTGCCAATCCCCAAATCCCGGCCCAGACGCAATAACAACACGTTCAAAATGAGAACGAAGAGCTGCGTCAAAAGCAAGCTGAGCCGACTCAAAAACAGACGGTGGGCAAGTACGCAAAGTAAAATAAAGTTTGGAGATACCAGTACAGGCCCGGAGCAACAGCAACTCACACTGCGGATCATCAAGCAGAGCGACAGAACCCATAAGCGCGATAGTTCTGGTCACTCTACTCATCACGAGCTCACTGCAGAAATCATGACTCGCACTAACAGGCCCACCAAGGACTTTGACACCACGCATCGGCCTGGCAATAGTAGGGGAGAAGACACCAGGGAGCCTGCTCCTAGGATCTTCCGAAGGCCAAAAAATCTCGGTTTTACTGACATTAAGATGATGTCCCAAATGAGGACCATCATCCAAAATCATCCCCAAAACCTTCCCCAAAACCAAGGTATCCCCAACTATGGTGCCATCATCCAAGTACCAGACCTGCAGTCTCAAATCGAAAGAGTCCCGGATCTTACAAACCAAGGGATGTAACACCAAAGAAAAAAGCAGAGGACCCAAAGGATCACCCTGCTGAACCCCTGACAAGACCACAGGCTGTGCTCACCATAATATAATCGGGCAGGACTAGAATAACGAAATTCCACCCACCGGGAGAGAACAGGGCAGTGGAAACGAACCTCTCGTAACATGATTTCACGATCAACCATGTTAAAAGCGTTCTGAAAATCCACCAAGAGCATGGAAAGACCCACCTCATCACCCCGATCCTCAACAAGCCGGTTCAAGGCATGCAAAATAGCCTCGCCCCCCCCAGATACCCAAACTCCAAACTGAAGACCAGAAAAATAGCTACTCAGCGTCGGGCCGATCAGGAAAGCACCAACCTTAGAGACAAGGCGTCTCCAAATCGTACCAACAGCAATAGGACGAATACCGCCACCGGGCTTAACAAGCGGAGTAAGCGGAGCACTAGGAATATACTCCCCGAGGACCTGCGGGCAGCTGCCCTCGAGAAAGAGATTAACCACCCGAGTGACAGAAGCGATCAAATCGTCCGAAACAGCAACTGCGGCCCCACTCAAACAATCCAAAAGATGTTGGGCACGAAAACCGTCCCTCCCACAAGAAGTGCCACGAGGAAACCCTCTAATCATATCCAAAACCACCGACGCGGATGCGACAAGGGAGTGGTGATTATCAGGCAAGGATGGCAAAGCGGGAGAAGGGATGACGGGGTGCTTATCCTTCAAAGCCACTAGAGTATCATCGGTGTAAGGAGCGACACCAGAAGAAGAAAGCACACGAACAGCAGCAGTGTAATGCCCATCACAAATCTTCCTACGACACTGCCTAATATTGACCTCACTCAAGTCGAGATCCTCATTCACACTAAAAGAAGGAGCAACCTCAGCCAGAGTATCCTGCAGAAGCGACAACCGACCACCCGGCTCATCCCAACAATGAATGGCACTAGAAATACTCTCCTTCTGACGCTGCCGTCGAATAGCAGATCGACACTCAAGGTTACTCCGAGGGGAGAAAGTCTTAAGTATGCAAAGAGGCAGCGCAAGCAAAGTGACCCAACACGTGAGATCACGAGGAGAGGCAGCGACATCATCAAGAGCCCCCCGAAAAACCCGAGAAAACCCTAAACGACAATTCGAAGGGATGGATTTAACAATACGTAACCCCTTAGCCAACAAGTGATCAAGAGAGGTCACGTTAAATCCAACAACCGGGGGATCAGCAACACCACAAGAAGACAAAACTGTAGGGGCAGATGGTCGGGGAAACCATAAAGAACATAACGGATAACACCATCACCACAATTAGGGGCCTCAACAGAGGGCTCTGCGTCGTGCCGACAGCCTTTGTTATGAGTATGTTTCCGAAAGCAAACCCCACACAACCAAATACCCATCCGCCGAAAAGTAGACTCAGCAGCCAAAAAAATAGGTAAAGAAGCAAGAGATTGTCGCGTTTCATCCCGGGCACCTTCCTTACAGTGATGATCACGGAGATGGAAAAGCAGAGAAGTTTTAACAAAACCCTTACCCCAACCATCCTTACACCTACCGAGGCCCACAAAAGGACAGTGGAACCGCACAAGGTCAGGCATACCGAGACAGAAGCACCAAAACGCAGAGGCAACCCAAAAAAAAGAAAACCAAGCAAAAGAAACCAACCGAAAACCAAAAACCGAAAACGAGAAAGGAAACAGAATCCTAACCGAAAAGGACCCACACAAACCGAACCCCGGCAACGAACCCGAAACCACGCAGCAGCACCCTTCTGAAGGCAGGTGCCCGGCACAAGCCGGCTAGGAACCGGCAGCACGCAAGACAGTCCAGGTGTTAGGCGCAAAACAGAGGAGCAGCCCCTCTCCTCCCTCAAAATCGAACGCCGGAAAAGGGTGGTTGCCGGCGCGCGGTGGTGGTGGCGTGAGGCCTGTGGCGGCGTGAGGCCAGAATTGGGTTGGTGATGGCGGTGGACAAAGAGCACTGCGACTGTGCCCTAACCGCACCCCCACGAACTCCTCTCCTCTACGGAGGACAGGGAGGCGGACAGGGACGGCGGACCAGGACGGACAGGGCCGGCGAGCCGACGCCGGCGGACGCGACAGGCAGCGCACACGCACACCCCTGCAACACTCAGTGCCCAAACCGCACCCCCACGAACTCCTCTCTTCTCACCCAAGCCAGGCGCCGACGAAGGAGGCGGACAGGGAGGGACAGGGCCGGCGAGCCAACGCCGGTGGACGCGACGGCAGGCAGACCTAACCGCACAATCGTAGCATCGCACAATCGCAGCAGGCGCTCTCCAGTTTTTTATTTTATTTATTATTATTATTATTATTATTATTACTATATTATATTTGTTGTTGTGTCTTATTAGTCGCCTCGGTTCCTTATCCGTTTCCGTCCTAAGTCAGATCCGTCCTGCTGCTACTTTTGTTCCCATCGTTACTGTCCGCGTTATTTTTGATGAGCGTCCGTTGTTCTTTTATTACTCCATTTCCATAAATTGTCGTCTCTTATCGTTTTAGTCCTTTCCGTGCATCTCTTAATTTAATGGGTAATTCGATTACCTATTTCTCCTCTTCCGTTCTACTCGCGCTATATGGTATTTTATACCGTATGTTTCTGTTTCGTAGGATTTCGGGAGCATCTTGACGAGGACCTGTGTGTTGAAGATTATAGCATAGTGGGTAACCTAATCTAACCCTTCGGTGTTTACCCACTGTGATATTTTATTTAGGTTCTCTAACTAACACATAACATCATGTTTAGGATTAAATCACTAGACCACCAAGTTGGAATTATTTATGTATTGTTTTATCACCTAAATAAGGACTCTAAAATGGTTTATAATATGTTTGTAATGTTTCAACAAGTTTATGTTATTTTTATACTAAGATTATATTCATGTGTTGTTTTGTTGTGTAAGTGAATACCGTAAAATGAGTTATACTATGCTTATAAAGTGTGAATAGTATTTTGTTACTTTTGTGTTACAATTTAGCATGACGACCTAATAAATGACAATATTCATATTAACATGTATAATGTAGTAACAGTAAATAAATGATAACTATCGTCAAATGACCTGTTGATTAAATAATGTTGTTCGTAATGAAATATTTGTCTCTATGATGTGAATGAATTATATGTCAACCATGGTATCCTGTATGAAATGTCTAATTGGTTTTCATGAATTTGAGTGTTTACGTTTACAGTTATATTAATCGTTTTTGTTTGCTCAGCCCTAGAAATAAATAATGTAATCTCATAAAATATAAAGAATCTGAAGATAAGTCATTGTGCAAGTAATACATTATATTAAGAGTTTATAAAATGATTTCGCGTCTTTCCTGTTAGTAATAGCATTTTAATAGAATACATATAAGAGGTATTATTCAACCGATTTATGAAACCATTTTATTTAAAGATACTAAAATTCACTACTTCTGCAAATGAGTGTAGTTTTGTAAATATAACTCGTAAAAGCATCTTCACAAATTATTTCTGATTACTGTGAGTAACTATTGAAAAAGAGCTTATCTTGTATTTTAAGTAAAATAACGGTTTCAGAATTACTTAATGTTATTTTTTTGAAAACTAATGTTTTGTTAGAGATTGTATAAAGGAAGTCAACAATGATCGTAATATCTATTTTAAATTTATCTTGGTTATGGAAATAGTTTACTATCGTATACAAAAGTTTATAAAACTTAATACAATTGCACAAATACGAAATCATATAAAATACTAAATACATATACTTGGTTTATAAATATACGTGTACTTGAATGTATCTAGTACTAAAAGACAAAATGATGGAAGTACAAAGTTAATCTTATTTACATAGTTAATTATCACTTAACTTTATATATAATAAGCACTTAAGAACTAATTAGTGACTAAGTCAAATTGACTAGTTCATCTTGGTCAAACTTTGTCTTTTTAAGTCAACATAGACCAAGTCAAGATAAAGGAATCCATCTTAAATAATGTACTTAGAAATAATTGAATCTTTAATCAAATATCAACTAATGAACACTTCAAATAATACATCTCAAATAAAATGTTCCAAATCTCTTATATCAGTATACTAAAAACTATCAGTTAAGATAAATTTTACGACGATTGATCATGTTTGTTAATCTTAAAATCGACACACTTAAATTCCATAGGAACAACCGTACTTCTAGTTGGTGTGTTACCTAAGCCGGTGATCAGACACGTTTTCACGAACGATGTTATCGACATCAATCATGGTGAAAATGAACATGTGCCCTGACAATACCCTCTGAGTCGTCTTCACCATTCCATGTTGTAATGACTTGTTCCGAGTCAATACACAGCCCACAGACCGGTCATCCTTATGGAACTCGATATTGTTTCATCCCTCTGGTCATCAGACATGTGGCCCACGATGACCGCTGAGCTTGATATTCCAGAGACTCTGTCTTTATAAGACACCCAAATTCAGCCTACGTTTCGTGTTGGGCGCTATCTTGGTAAAGTTTAGAAGGCGATGCGATAGAAGATAGCTTCAAAATTAGACTACGACACTCGGAGTCACTGCTCATGGGAGGCCATGATGCATCCTGCCAGTGCGAGAAAATGCTAAGAAGTAAATGGGCAGCCAGCTCTTTATGAGTTTGTCGGTAGAGTAGTAGTCGTCCAGTTGCCATTGAGGTGCTCGGTTGTGTAAAGGTTCTCTTTCCCGAGACCAAGAGTATGGATTGGGTGTGTGCGCATACATAGACAAGGGCACTGATCAACTCTCACTCTCTATATCAGATATCTTTGGGGGCGGAATACCTTCCGACCTTTGCCTTAGCAGTGTCTAGGACATGTTCGGTTTAGCGGGGCCTCTGAGTCCATGCACTTGCAGTCCTTCTTCTCCGTATGTCAGTAGACTAAACCGAGTCAATTTAGGTGTTCGATCCTATTGAGCACTAGGGGTGAGATGTAAACTTCCTAGTATCGATATGATTGGCGGGATTGATGTTCCCATCCGCACTTATGGTGAGATGCAAGCCTTAAGTGTGCATGAGATATTAGTAGTCACGTCCCGTGCAGTATGTGAAAGGAAACCATTGTTTTTAAAAGTAAATGACTACAGTTGTCTAAATCACATGTTTTAGTATGCTTCGTTACTGTTCTATACTCTTATGACTAATGATGTGATTGAAATGCTTGATAATGGAAAGTGATGTTTTGTTATATGTCTCGCCTAATTATTGATCACGATTGATATTATGTTTCATATGATTTGTATTATGCATGTCTTACTCTATTTTACTCACATGACACTTCTATGAATCCATGATTTATGCCGTATTGTGTTCTATTCACATGATACTCATATGATGTATGTAGTACTTTATTCAATATAACCTACATGTCTTATATATTTTATTTGACTCGCATGATGAACAAAAGTCACTTCATGTGTGTCTCACATTGTATACTTGTCGATCTTTAATGTGGCATGCTGCTTATATGTTACTTAGATAGCTTGAATATTATATTGCATGGTATCGGCCATTAGAGAAGGACGATTAGGTTACTCCCCTAAGTGGGACAGTTGTATATTTAAATATGCATTCAGGTTGATGGATCTTCAAGGCTGGACATGGGGGCATGCATGAGTGCAAGAGTTACAGTTAGCTGATGAGGGTGTCAAAGTATAAATCTTGTAACCAAAATTTTGTCAAATTATTTTTATTTAAACCAAATTGTAATCCGGTTTTTAATTGTTGTATATTAACAAACGGTTCATTTATCAGTAAAAGACTCACTCTGAGTCAATGGTTTTAATTTTTACCACTTTTTACGACTTAATTATTTTCCGGCTTGTTAATTAATGTCATTGGAAGAACCGGGTTGTTACAGTGTGCGAGCAAGTAAAATGTTCATTAAGTACCGTAGATGAAAATTTTAGAATCTATTGATAATATGAGACAGCAGATGCTGCACAGAATTTTTGTACTCCGTGATAAACAGATTCAAGTCTGTGAGGCCAGTATAATACAACAACAACAACAACAACAACAACAACAATACCCCAATCACATGGATTAAGATGTTACCCAAAATTTCTGCACTCCAAGATAAGATGTAATGGGGCCAAAACCAATATAATACCAGTAATAGAAATAGTGTGAATTGGAGCAGCCTGGCATTGCTTGAAGACAGTCGTATAAAATGAAATAAGACTATTTGAATAAGAAACAAAAGACGTTGACTCACCAACTTTACATTGTTTTTGTTCAGATACAACTCCCAGTCGTCTTCGCAGTCGATGAACGAATATCTGCCATGTTCTACTGTGTGATCTTTTCTGTCATCTTGGTGAAAAGGAGCCTGATAGGACAAGTATATGGGTGCCCCTGAAGGAAACGACCAGACTTCTTTACTAGAATCACTATGTACGAAATAAACGGTGCCATTAGGGGCTGCTACTAGCTTCACATCTGGTGTAATGTAATGATCCAACATAAAAGCAACAAAAGTGGTTAAGTTTATTTTGTAACCCAAAGGCAGAGTGAGAGGCAGATCTTTCTTTACTGTGGAGGGTCTCGGTTGCTGATGCCTTCTTATGATCGTGTACAGTTTAATACCCTCTCCCTCCCATATACGAAGTATATTGGTCATTAGCCCATTTATATACCTAATAATAAAAATAATAATAGCAACTTTTCATGCACTTCCTTTCCATCCCCCATTTTGGTACCCAAACACAATCTGCAAATTCAATTAATCTAGGATCGCGGGAAAAGAGCACTAATCTTAACGTCATCAACACTTTATAATCAAGGCAAGTACGATTATGAAAGTTCACTACCAAACAAGAGCAATACCTTGAAGGAAACATGGGGTTGGATTTTATTTTATTCTTTACGGCACTCCTAACCTGTTTACATAACAAGGTCATTTGTACATCAGATTATTATTGGAATAAGGTGAAATAGTAGGCTAGTCAGCTTCAAATGGCTTAAAATAAAAAAACAAACTATTTAGTGATATACTCCCCTGCCTTCTAGTTCGTAATTTAAACATTGTAACTAATGTTATCTTTTCTTCATATAAGTAAATATATTTCCTTGGGTATTTGGACTTCTTATATCAATACAAATCATGATAGAACACCCATTTAATCCCAACTTAGATAGAAATTTTTGTTTTATAAATAGACAGAACATTTGACATGATTGAGTAAAATAGTTACATATAGAGATTACATTAAGAAAAAGAACAAGGAGAGACTTGATGTCACGGAACTAATGAAATGCATTGGCTAATACTGAAAACAAAAGTAAAAATGAAAAGCATACTTTGACATGACAGTTGTTGTATTATATAGAAACTACGGGATGATATGATCTCTCAAACAGGTGGAACTGGATCACAAAACTAAGATTAAAAGGGTATTACTAATAGCATGGTGTTGAAAAACGTTGAAAATTCTAGTAATGAAACTGCGAATTTCTCATAATAATATTCAAATTATCACCAAAAAGAATATTACGCATATATATATCGTTAGCTTGAAGAGTCTGACCTATTTTAGTTTGTTCATCTATAGGAGTAAGAATATTTTGACGATATATATCCTAAACACTCAATACTTTTTAGCATAGGATAACACTCTGGCAATTTGGTGGGTATCCCTTGTCCTCCATCCCACACTGTTCTGCAACACGTTGTATAAGGAATTTACACAATGCAAGATCAAGCATAAACAAAAGATAATAACTTGAATCTAATGTCCAAAATTCAAAGCAAGTGATAATTGTAACACCCCGGTCCAAACTAGGACCGGAAATGTTAGTCGCGGTAGCCCGTCAGGCTTTGTACTGGTCCCACAGACCAACACGAGTCCTTTCCAGCGCATTTTGTCCTCACTCATGAGCATCCCGAAAACCATCCCAGGAGGTCACCCATCCTTAGACTACTCTCAGCCAAGCACGCTTAACTGTGGAATTCTTTTGCATGGACAACCAGAAAAGAAAGTGCACTTTGTTGATATGAGTAGTATTTCAAATCCCTTTAAGCAAAGCTCATAAATAGGACATCTTCAATAAATGTGGGGTGTTTCAATCACTCCCACTTGAAGAACGCAACGTCCTCGTTGCGCCTGGCAACATAACCGCTAACCCAGAATCCACCCCTGCTATGTTCCAAATGCACGGTCGCAGGGTTGCTCTGATACCATTTGTAACACCCCGGTCCAAACTAGGACCAGAAATGTTAGTCGCGGTAGCCCGCCAGGCTTTGTACTGGTCCCACAGACCAACACGATTCCTTTCCAGCGCATTTTGTCCTCACTCATGAGCATCCCGAAAACCTTCCCAGGAGGTCACCCATCCTTAGACTACTCTCATCCAAGCACGCTTTACTGTGGAGTTCTTTTGCATGGACAACCAGAAAAGAAAGTGCACTTTGTTGATATGAGTAGTACTTCAAATCCCTTTAAGCAAAGCTCATAAATAGGACATCTTCAATCAATGTGGGGTGTTTCAATAATTGATTTAGTTCGAAGTAAATAATAAAGAAAATTAAGACGTAATTTGAAGAAGATCGCAAAAAATTGATTTTTGATCTTTTTGTTGGGTGGTTTGGATCCAAGAATTCTTCACCTGTTCATGTTGTAGACTTCCTGTAGCTGTTACTAATATGCCTCTTCTGCTGGTGACGTAGGAACTAGAGGCTTCTCCTTACCTTTCTTACCATCGGTCAACAAGTAATGCGCAAAGTCGAAGTCCATGGCTGATGTGTTTTTTTAGGTAAAATGTAAGTGATATAAATCAAAATCAACGTACAAGCAAAGTATATCAAGACCTATATCATCTACTTCTATTCTAGAACAAGCTTAGTTCAATGTTTGTCTCTATCATTTAATGCTCCTCTAATAAGCCGTTTAATACGAAGTGTGACGTCTAGTTTAATTTGAGTAGCAACCAGTACAGGGTGCCTGATAACTCCCTCCAACTGGCTCTTATTACGCTGAAACTAAATGAAGTAAAACATAGCACTGAAGACAGACCTGATAACCCTCCTCTAAAGCTTTGTACCTAGCACTTTATGCTGCCATAGAAACAGATCACCAGTACAATGCACCTGCAACCAATCTTCAAAATGCTACACTCCCCCAGAATAATTGTGCACTGGCCTCATTATTGATCTCACATATGCAGCAAAGGCCGGTTGTTTGAACACCAATATGCAACAATCTTTCCCTAGTAAGTTGATCATTCTTGAACACGAGCCATGAGTTGATCTGATGCTTAGGTGCAACCCATCTGTTCCACACAACTTTTGCCAAAGGGGCTGTAGGCTCTAGAGTATGCAACAACTCGCCGTCAGCTATGGTTGATCTGTTTGGTATAAGCCTATCGAACTGATAAGATGATAGGGGAATTCAGTTCGGAAAAGCAAGTGAACAAGGCCACAAGAAAAAGTGGAGAAACAGTGATAAATAGGTAATTGGTTTGCAGGGTTCTCCTTACCTTGCTTACCATCAGTCATATAACAAACATAATGGAAATTTGGCACAACAATCCTAAGTAGGCATAGAATATCACTAAGTAAAAATATATCCTCAAACTTAACGAGATAGAACCACGAAATCCATCGTCAATCCTAAAATGTCCATTAACATCCGATTAGAAACAAATGAGCAGGGAACAAAAAGATCCAAAGAATAATACAAGACTAATTACATAAAAAACAAAGCAAATATCCATAAGAAAAAGACCAAATCAATTGATCATACAAGAACCAATCATTGCTAGACTACTTCCATTCAACCGTAATTAAGAAAATCACTGGAAGAAAGAAAAAGACCATCTATCTAATTGAAAATTACCTCCAACCGTAGAGCAGAAGAGATCAAGCAAACTCTAAATTTCATATCAGAAATGAAATTAGGGCTGAATTTCAGCAAGTACGATTCTTGAATCAAACCACCCATCAAGTTGATCGACAAGTTCAACTGATTAATCATCAAATAGAATAGACATGGAAATTAAATTCGTGTTGACAAGGGGAGTGATATTATAAGATTATTTTGGGGGAAAGAATAATTTTCAGTTTTTAAGTTTTCAACGGACGCGCTTATTTTCATAGAACGAAAAAAAAGCGGGTATTGGGATAGGGTTAATATGAAAATAAGATGGAAGGAGGAGTATTAGGGCGACGCTTCTAGAAGTGTCGACAGGAAAGCGTCATCAAAATAAAGTATTTGTAGTAGTGTTTCCTTCCTTAGATAGAAAGGCTATTCCCTGGTTTGGCCGGCCATGAATAGCCTGAAAAATTGGAAGAACAGTTTTTTGTATGTCCATAGCGAGAAGGGTGGAGAATTCCCCGACACTTCAGGAACCACGTTCATACCCGCCTGGAGACCCATGAGGAATACCACCTGAGGTTGGCTGGAAAGCTTTTGAAGTTAAGCTGTGCAGCAAAGACGAATCTTTGGTGGAACAGTTTACCTGTGTGAAGGATGGGAAAAGCGTATACGGCCCCACTATCTGTCTCCCTCATGCATACCTTATATCAACCGACGAATATCTGACCCCTTTGGGTTTGAATCTTGGTCTTACCTCATGTAGTTCAGGGGGTTTGGCGTTTAATAAACTCTTCTTGGGATGCTTCTACTGTGTACTTACTTAGTTTGCTTTGCCCGCAGAGTACCAGAAAAACGCTTGGACGAAGAAACAGTTAAAGCACCTCGGACTAGATACGGACCGCAGGCCTCTCACTGCCCGCCCTGCTCTTCCCCCTGGTTTTAAGAGAGAGACTCTTATGGGTCATGTGAAGAGTATCACAGCCAGCAGAGCGAGGCTTCCTCCTCCTCCCAAGCCAGCTGCTAAGCGTTTCTCACCTTCAACTCCTGCTCCTAAGGTGGCAGAGGGAGGAACCACGTCAGAGGCTACCCTTTCGCCGGTTGGCAGGCATGGGGGCTCCTGGGGCCCGCCCCTCCGTGGTGGTATGGCCCTCACCCTCTGAGGAGACCAGGGAGAGTGTCCCTCTTGTTAGTAGGAAGAAGAAGGAAAAAGAGACTGTAAACGCGGACCAGGTGGTAGATTTGGAGGCTGATGACAACACTCCTCAGCCAAAGCGCCCTGCTCCTGACCTTCCTGAGACCTTGTTCACTGAGGGGAATGTTGAGTTTAATTTCGCGGTTGGCGATAGTTGACAGGAGGGTTTTGCCGTGGGTCCCACCGGTCAAATAATAACCGACTAATCCTAAGCTAGGTAGCTAGGGTAAGTCGAGTCGATCCACAGGGACAGGAGTTCAAAGCAAGAGGATGCTATGGTCCAAGACTAGGTTCAAGGCTAACTAAACTAGGACGATGGCTAAGGTGAACTAAGGACAAAGCTAAACAAACAACTAATGACAAAAAGAAGAAGTTAATAAATCGATAAGAAGGAAACTAGGGGTAGGTCGGGTTCATGGATGTCAAGGAGATCAAAAAAGGGAAACGGGGGTTACTAGCATGCTTTCGTAGCCTAGGTTACGATCGGGCTCTTGCTACTTAAACGGCCTAGGGGTCATCCTCACCACGCTCTCGATACTAATGAGGGAACCAAACCAACCAACCAACCAAACACTTACAAGAGAAGAGGCAAGAAAAACAAGGATTGATCATCACAAGTCTCACAAGCATTACATCAAACATGTGGAGTGCAAGGTATATTGGAAACAACAAAACCAACAACTAGCACCACCCATCTCACCCTAATCATCTCTAATTACACCCAATACTCCTACTAACCCTAGAGAAAAAATACTCACACATAACTAAACTTAAACTAACACAAACATGAGAAACAAACACAAGAACAATCACATACATGATGGGGAACTAACAAGGATGATGAACAAAACAATAAACAAAAGATAAAGAATGAAACTTGAATGATAAAACAAGATTAAGATAAGGGAAAAGAGAGATTATACCAACACTAGTGAGGAGGAAAGATTGAAACTTGTAATAATAAGAAAACCCAAATACATCAACCAAGGTTGTCAATCTTGGTGGAGATCTTCAAGAATTCCCATAATACAAGGATTAAACTAGATTAAGGAGTAATTAAGGACTAATCTAAGCTAATCTAACCTAAAGTATTCTAGGGTTTAGTGGGTAATGAAAAGTAAAGCATAAGTCCTTAAACAATACAAGAGGGGAGGTATATATAGGGTTTCACGGGTAAGGGAAGCGAGAAAAGCGAAAACAGCCTGAACTGGGCCCATCCCAGCCGGGAAGAGATGATCCCGGTCGGGAAGGGACCCATCCCGGTCGGGAAGCTCATCATCCCGGCCGGTAAGGCCCTCCAGAAGCGCAGCTTTCCTCGTCTCTTCATCCTGGTCGTGACGGATGTGTTCCCGACCGGGATGGGTCTTGTAGGCTTCAAATATGGTCTCATAGGTCCCCACTTGCTCTCCTTAGGCTTCTTATTGATCCTTCGTGCTCGGGAATGGGTCCCGAGGGCTCGGGATCGAGTCTAAGCCACTGGGTGATCGTCGCTTCTCCTCGTTGGCTCCAAATGTGTCGGAAACGAGTTGGAATCGTTTTATCTCTCCAATAATGGTCCTAGGAACCTAAAACAAGCTAGAAGAAGCGTAAGTAGCCTCGAAACCGCTCCAAAGAGCGATTCCACAAGAGAAACCGGGACCAAACACAAGGAAAAAGCACTACAAAACACACTTATCATCTCCCCCACACTTAACCCATATTCGCCCTCGAGTAAGCACGAACTAACTACTAAACTAAACTAAAATACTAGCCGAGCGGGTATTAGTGCACCCTACGCCCTTTCAACACACGAGAGAACACTTAGAGGAAAAGTGCTCTCCGCAAGGCAAGTGAGGTCTTGCGATAAAACTGTGGATACAACCGAACACGAAAACACGAAAACACACAAACACACAAACAAACAAACATACAAATAAACAAACAATCGGTTGTCTTGAGCGCACACCATCACACAACAACCTCCAAACTCCACAAAAAGGAAAAAAGAGATGGAAATGAAGGGATATTACCGGATGTCTTGAGCTTTTTGAAACTTGTCGACGATCGCGCAACCTACAAGAAATTCGGGGGAGCAAAACACACAACACAACAAATATACGGCACAAGGACACAAAAGAAAAAGACACAAAAAGAAAATCTCTTTGGTTTTTATGAAAATTTTCAAATTTTTGAGGATTTTTAAGATTTTTTCGAAAAAACTACGAAAATAAAGCTAAACTAGACTAGGATATCGCTCCCCCACACTTAAACCGAGCAATGTCCTCATGCTCGATCTGTAGTGTGTGCGGAGACACTAAAAAGAAAAGAAAAATGGGAAATAAAACGAAAAATCAAAAATGAAAGTGAAGAAAGGGTCGAATGTGTTCGGCCGGGGTGTAATCAAGTCACCAAAGGTCGAGAGGAGAAAAGATATGGATGAGGGAAGAAATAAAAAGAAGAAATAAAAAGGAAATGGGAGGGGAGGGCTAGGTGTAATCAAGTCACCTAGCCCGGATTCCGCCCGAATCCGACTAAATCCCACCAAAAAAAATGAAAATAAAGAAAAGGTGGAAAGATTTGTAAGTTTGGATTTTTCAAAGGACTCTCGATGTAGTCATGTCATCGAGAATCGGGAGCAATTACCACATGGGCCCCGAGGGCCACCACGACACCAAAATGCTAAAGGGAAGGAGAACAAACGAAGGAAGACTAAGCAACAAAAGAGGGAAAAGAAGGAGAGTCGCCTTACCAAACGGTTAGCAACTCAATCAACTCCATCGTCTCCATGATCGTTATCGACACCTTGCTAGTCTTCATCATCATTATTCCTCTTCCTCAATGTAGTCTCAAGTATCGGGCTTGCATAGGTGTAATGAGGTTGGGATTTTGGGAAAACTCGGTGTAAAAGGGTTTAGAAGATGATATGAAGGTGTATAATTGAAGTGTAAGGATGAAATGATAGCGGCAATGGTTAGTAGGGAGGTTGGGTGGGGGTATAAAGTGGTTGGGTGGTGCTTAAATGAAGGAAAGAAGTCGAAAGGGGATGTTGTAGCCCATCCGGGCGAGAAGGAGCTCATCCCGGGCGGGAAGGCACCATCCCGGGCGGGAGGACCTTGATCCCGGTTGGGATGGCACGTCAGGGAGCCCATTTTTCAGCACAACTCATCCCGACCGAGATGGCCTCCATCTTGAGCCCTAATGCCTTCATTCAATACTAGTTCCACCCAAAAGACAAGTAATACCTCGGGATCCAAAATCCCGTCCCCAAAAGCTTGTACCAAGCTCAAAAACCGACTTCCTCCACCAAGCCTTTAAGCTTCTATCATCAATACCCCTCTCTAGTTCTTCATCTTCACTTCAAACCTATCAAGTAATCTCAATGAACACATCAAAGATCCCTCCCTCACATCGCTCAAGAAAATTCCAAATTACAAGAATTCCACAAAAAAAACTAACAAATCCTAGAAACCAAACTATCCAATCAATCATATACAAAGACAAAAGCTAAAAATAAAAGGAAAAGATATTTACAATAAGATACTCTCACCATCTACGCCTTCATAGCCATCAAGAGCTTGGAGGAGTAAGTCAAATGCTCAAGCAACATCTTTGTTAAAGCTCATGTGGCCGATTCTAGCCATCAACAAGAGTTTCCAAGTCGGAGTCGAGAAGCAATCATCTAATCCATTACGCTCGGGTTTCTTGTGATCTTCCGGGTCTTCCGAACCATCATAGCAACGACTCTTATGACCATCCGGTAGGTATTGTGGCCTAAAGTCATGCTTGGCGTTGTGATTTGGGAGATCAAATCCTAAGGGTGTTGCTTCTTCTACGGGGTCAAGAGTAGCACTATTTTCCACCGTCCGACAAGGATCCTCTTCATCAACCGTCTCACAAGACAAGGGACTCGAAATCATGTGCGGTAAAGGAGGTGAAGACATCAAGTTTTCTTCATTGGAGGCTTTAGGGGGACCTCATCGTTGTCCTTACTAGAATTCTCACCATGAAGAAACTCAAGGCCCTTGATGGCAGCCTCAATTTCTTCAACGGTTTGGTCTAGCATAGCATCTCCAAATCCCCTAATCGGCTCCTCCAATTTCCCATTCAAGGTAAGTTCTAAGGCATCTATCTCTTCCTCCCAAGTGTTACCTTCCTTCTCACTCACCTTGTCAAGTTAGCCTAGAGGAGTCTTGTCTTCACTTGGCTTTGGATTGTCAAGATCCGGCTCATCATGAAGAAAATCATACAAATCCAATCTGATAGCCAATACATTGGCTCCCCAAGAGTATCCTTGAGAATCATGTTCAATTCCCTCCTCATTGTCGACCCTTGAAGCTTCAACTTCCTCCATTCTTCCCATATCTTCACCATCCAAGCAACACTCAAAAATGATCTCTTGATTTACCCTCTCTTCTTCATTCGTGGCTTCATGATCGGGTTGATTTCCTTGTGGAGACAACCAATCTTCTTGCCGAAATGAACCTTCCTCAACAAATTGTGGAGTTCGAGTGGCCAACATCGTGAAACAAGCCATGAGTGCATTGATTCGAGCATCTTGCACCTCTATTTGGGCCTTGAACTCCTCTTTATCCCTATGCATTTGAATCATCATCTCTTGTTGATTCTTATGCAATTGAATCATCATCTCTTGTTGACTCTTTTGCATTTGAATCATCATTTGACAAGTCTCAAAGTTGGGGATTTTTGGTTTTGGGTTATGTGAGGGTATTTGGTAGTTGTTAGGATGTTGGAATGATCCTTGACAACTTTCATGGTAGTCATATGAAGAGGGTTCATAAGATTTTTGATGATATTGGTAAGGTTGGTAAAGTTGTGAATTTTGGCAATTTGCCCCATGATTGTCCCATGATGATTGATGGTAGCTTGGATGCCACATTGTCGTAACATTGCCTTGATACATTGAATGCACTAGAAGCACTTGAGCAAACGTTAGTAGCCTAGTGCTTTTGAGGCACTAGGATGAGAGAATAGCATACAAGAAGTAGAACGACGATACACAAGGAGAAGAAAACACAAAACTCAAGAACAAAGTCTAAAACAAAGCACACAAAAGTCTAAACTACGCCGTTCCCGACAACGGCGCCAATTTGACGGGAGGGTTTGCCGTGGGTACCACCGGTCAAATAATAACCGACTAATCCTAAGCTAGGTAGCTAAGGTAAGTCGGGTCGATCCACAGGGACGGGAGTTCAAAGCAAGAGGGTGCTATGGTCCAAGACTAGGTTCAAGGCTAACTAAACTAGGACGATGGCTAAGGTGAACTAAGGACTAAGCTAAACAAACAACTAATGACAAAAAGAAGAAGCTAATAAATCGATAAGAAGAAAACTAGGGGTAGGTCGGGTTCATGGATGTCAAGGAGATCAAAAAGGGGAAACAGGGGTTACTAGGATGCTTTCGTAGCCTAGGTTACGATCGGGCTCTCGCTACTTAAACCGGCCTAGGGGTCATCCTCACCACGCTCTCGCTACTAATGAGGGAACCAAACGAACCAACCAAACAAACACATACAAGAGAAGAGGCAAGAAAAACAAGGATTGGTCATCACAAGTCTCACAAGCATTACATCAAACATGTGGATTGCAAGGTATATTGGAAACAACAAAATCAACAACTGGCACCACCCATCTCACCCTAATCATCCCTAATTACACCCAATCCCCCTACTAACCCTAGAGAAAAACTACTCACACATAACTAAACTTAAACTAACACAAACATGAGAAACAAACACAAGAACAATCACATACATGATGGAGAACTAACAAGGATGATGAACAAAACAATAAACAAAAGATAAAGAATGAAACTTGAATGATAAAACAAGATTAAGATAAGGGAAAAGAGAGATTATACCAACACTAGTGAGGAGGAAAGATTGAAACTTGTAATAATAAGAAAACCCAAATACATCAACCAAGGTTGTCAATATTGGTGGAGATCTTCAAGAATTCCCATAATACAAGGATTAAACTGGATTAAGGAGTAATTAAGGACTAATCTACAATAATCTAAGCTAATCTCACCTAAAGTAGTCTAGGGTTTAGTGGGTAATGAAAAGTAAAGCATAAGTGAACCGAGAAAAGCGAAAACAGCCTGAACTGGGCCCATCCCGGCCGGGAAGAGATGATCCCGGTCGGCAAGGGACCCATCCCGGTCGGGAAGCTCATCATCCCGGCCGAGAAGGCCCTCCAGAAGCGCAGCTTTCCTCGTCTCTTCATCTCGGTCGTGATGGATGTGTTCCCGACCGGGATGGGTCTTGTAGGCTTCAAATATGGTCTCATAGGTCCCCACTTGCTCTCCCTAGGCTTCTCATCGATCCTCGGTGCTCGGGAATGGGTCCCGAGGGCTCGGGAATGGGTCCCAAGAGCTCGGGATCGAGTCTAAGCCACCGGGTGATCGTCGCTTCTCCTCGTTGGCTCCAAATGTGTCGGAAACGAGTTGGAATCGTTTCATCTCTCCAATAATGGTCCTAGGAACCTAAAACAAGCTAGAAGAAGCGTAAGTAGCCTCGAAACCGCTCCAAAGAGCGATTCCACAAGAGAAACCGGGACCAAACACAAGGAAAAAGCACTACAAAACACACTTATCAATAGTGTTGACATCTCTGCCATATTTTCTGACTCTAACTCCACATCCTTCAACCAGGCTGCTAAGTCCTTGACACGCTCCTGTAATCAGATAACCCAGCTTCTCCACCCTTGTTCGTTGGTCTTTCAGGCTTCCGCGGGGTTGGCGGCCCTCAATCGTTTAAGTGATGAGGAGCTAACCACTGCCACTGGAAGCTCCCATTCTCAGCGCGTAGCGGAGGTTGAGAGAGATGTTGCCCTCATCAACAATCTGAGGCTGCAGCTGTCCATGTAACAACCCGGATTTTTAAAAACTTTAAATAATATAAATAGTATAAATAATAGGGTCAAGGGTGGCGGAAACACCCGACCAAATCCGAATCGTCACTATCTCGACATTCAACTAATATATAATTCAAAAGTGTTCAAACTGAAAATTAAAGACTTAAATAAAGGGTCTCTCTCTCCACAAGTCTGCCCCAACAACGAAGTAGTCAATAGCATCCTGAAAGACCTGAAAGGGGGGGTCCACAGTCAGTGGGGAGTAACTAGATGCTCTCCCAGTCGTCTTTACAATAGGATGAAAGCATCTAATAATAAAAAATTAATGAATAATACGGATAAGGAATACATGAAAGCATTATCATACTCGACCAATTAGGATCATACAATTACGAAGAAATTCCAACATCCAAACCGGACTGATTACTCACAATTAACCTTCTTACACTACGTCTAGGGTATAGAGCGAACACCGGCTCGAGTGTATAACTGACACTCTCACCTGCCAGAGCATATAACTGATACTCTGACGGACGGGTCGTATAACAGACTTCCCATCGGTGTGGAGCATATAACTGATACTCCACGGTACTATGTATAGCCGTATAACTGACAACTATATGTCTAAGCCTCGCTAGGGCTCTAGATGCAATAACCGTACACCGAACGACACACGGGACCCAGAGCGTATAACTGACGTCTCAAGGCACGCCCGAACATAGACCTTTGGCATTTGGCGCTTTTTCATTCCGATTGGTATATAACTGATACCGCACGTCATCTATACAACTAGCTTTCGTGTAACTGTACAATATAACTGACTGTACAAGACTCTCGTGAATAACATCACGACTCCAATCTTAGTACAGTACAACCGACTGTACTAAGTTGCAACCCAACTTAGTATAGTATAACTGACTATACAAGGTAGTAATCTGACTTAGTATAGTGTCACTGACTATACCAGGGAAAATCAAGCCCTAGATAGTGTAACTGGCTATACCAAGTGTTACTCCAATCCAATATAGTGTAACCGACTATATTAGATACCAATCATGTCTCAAACATAGGACAATTAACTGAGTGAACTATGAAGAACATACATAGCAATAACCTTCCAACTATTACGTGAATAATAGATAGTACAACTAACTATAACCATAGAGTTAACCTCACATATCTAATGCCTAATAGTACCCAAGGTTAAGGTTCGTTGACTATAACCTTGTCTACTAAGTTGAGGTTGACCTAACCTCAACCATAACCTCGTGGAGTTCCATCAACTGCAACAAGATTATGATGCTACGACGATGTTACATTAACCTCAAGTGAAGTGGTGTAGTAACTTCTCAATGAAGGTACATTAACTTCAATCAAGGTCACATTAACCTCGGCTATAACATTAGCTTCTTGTTAAGGTTATATTAACATCGGCTATAACCTTAACTCTTGTTAAAGTTACGTTAACCTTAGTTATAACCTTAAGTCCACGCTAAGGTTACCTTAACCTTCGCCCTAACCTTAACTCTAAGTTAAGGTTACATTAACCTTGACTATAACCTTGCGAGTTCGGGAACCTCGACAAGATTATAACCCCGTGCTGAAGTTATCTTAACCTCAAGTGAAGTTGCATAGTACTTCTCAACGAAGTTACATTAACTTCAAATAAGGTTATATTAACCTCAACCCTAACCTCAACCACCGGGTGATGGTAGGTTGAGTCATCATTGAATCTAGGGTTATAACTAAGGTTAACATAACCTTCACAAGAGTTAAGGTTATAGCCGATGTTAATATAACCTTAATAAGAAGCTAATGTTATAGCCGAGGTTAATGTAACATTGATTGAAGTTAATGTACCTTCATTGCGAAGTTACTACACCACTTCACTTGAGGTTAATGTAACATCGTCGTAGCATCATAATCTTGTTGCAGTTGATGGAACTCCACGAGGTTATGGTTGAGGTTAGGTCAACCTCAACTTAGTAGACAAGGTTATAGTCAGCGAACCTTAACCTTGGGTACTATTAGGCATTAGATATGTGAGGTTAACTCTATGGTTATAGTTAGTTGTACTATCTATTATTCACGTAATAGTTGGAAGGTTATTGCTATGTATGTTCTTCATAGTTCACTCAGTTATATTGTCCTATGTTTGAGACATGATTGGTATCTAATATAGTC
This sequence comes from Agrostemma githago, assembly GCA_958450325.1. Lineage (NCBI taxonomy): Eukaryota > Viridiplantae > Streptophyta > Magnoliopsida > Caryophyllales > Caryophyllaceae > Agrostemma > Agrostemma githago. The sequence goes on from OY288246.1 coordinate 33,026,624, forward strand.
GGTTACACTTTATTGGATTGGAGTAACACTTGGTATAGCCAGTTACACTATCTAGGGCTTGATTTTCCCTGGTATAGTCAGTGACACTATACTAAGTCAGATTACTACCTTGTATAGTCAGTTATACTATACTAGGTTGGGTTGCCACTTAGTACAGTCGGTTATACTGTACTAGGATTGGAGTCGTGATGTTATTTTCGAGAGCCTTGTACAGTCAGTTATATTGTACAGTTATACGAAAGCTAGTGGTATAGATGACGTGCGGTATCAGTTATATACCAATCGGAATGAAAAAGCGCCAAATGCCAAAGGTCTATTTTCGGGCGTGCCTTGAGACGTCAGTTATACGCTCTGGGTCCCGTGTGTCGTTCGGTGTACGGTTATTGCATCGAGAGCCCTAGCTAGGCTTAGATATATAGTTGTCAGTTATACGGCTATACATAGTACCGTGGAGTATCAGTTATATGCTCCACACCGATGGGAAGTCTGTTATACGACCCGTCCGTCCGAGTATCAGTTATATGCTCTGGCAGGTGAGAGTGTCAGTTATACACTCGAGCCGGTGTTCGCTCTATACCCTAGACGTAGTGTAAGAAGGTTAATTGTGAGTAATCAGTCCGGTTTGGATGTTGGAATTTCTTCGTAATTGTATGATCCTAATTGGTCGAGTATGATAATGCTTTCATGTATTCCTTATCCGTATGATTCATTAATTGCTGATTATTAGATGCTTTCATCCTATTGTAAAGACGACTGGGAGAGCATCTAGTTACTCCCCACTGACTGTGGACCCTCCCTTTCAGGTCTTTCAGGATGCTGTTGACTGCTTCATTGTTGGGGAAGACCTGTGGAGAGAGAGAACCTTCATTTAAGTCTTTAATTTCAGTTTGAACACATTTGCATAATGTATTAGTTGAGTGTCGAGATAGTGACGATTCGGATTCGGTCGGGTGTTTCCGGCACCCTTGACCTTATTATTTATACTATTTATATTATTAAAAGTTTTTAAAAATCCGGGTTGTAACACCCCTGATTTTATAAATTAAATTAATTTTAAATTATATTCGTATTTTTATTTTGTTTACGATTTAACTCGTAATTCTTAAAATTATTATAAAATGAATTTAACGTTTAATCGTTTCAAACTCCTAAAATTCTATTTGACCCGATAACCCTTCTTATATTTTAAAACATATTTTATTTCCATTTCGATTCATTCTATTTAATTTAATTCTTACCGAAAGTCTATTTCGACGATTTAAATTCTATATTCTTTTCATTTATTTATTTTTAAGCTCGAATTTCTATTTTCGGTTTGAAGTTCATTTATTTTAAGTTTCGTCAAAATAATTATTTTCTTTCCTCGGGAAATCAATTTAATTCACTTTATCGAAAATTTATTATTTATCGGGAAATACTATTTGGTCGTCTAATTATTTATTTCTATCAGCTTCATTTTCGTCTCGAGTGATTTATTTACTCATTTTATTCGACGGCCCGATTATTTATTAATCTTTTTAACTCGTTTTAATTCGATTCGTGGGTCAGTCAACTTATCGTTACGGGATTCGTTTAATTCGTATTTTCCTACCTGATTCATTTCTGAATCCGGACACTTTTTCTTATTTGTTGAGTTGAATCCAACCCTTTATATTTCTGAATTCGGCCCCCCTTATTACTGTCATTCATACTCCTTCCTTTGCTTTACCTTCCTCCACCGCTTCACTTTTACCTTTCTGTATTCAACGTTTAGTTTTCCCTTTCACTCCTCTATATCAACATGTTTATCATCTTCATTTCACCCCCATCGTCTGCCTTCTTCGTCCTTCTTTCGCACCACCATTTCTCTTCTGTTTTCGCTATTGCTACTACTTCGTACTGCTGTTGCCATGTTAAGGTAGCCTTCTCCTTCATCTTCTCTTCACTTCCCTTTTTCTTCTTTTCCCCTTCTTCGTTTGGTTCGCTGCTACTGTTCAGTTTCGGTTCGGATGATCCGTTTTGCTGCTGCTGCTGCGTGTCTCACTTCTTCTTATTCTTCTTCCTCCTTGCTACTGTCCTTGATTGCTGTTGTTCTTTTCCTTTTCTCCTTATTCTTCTTTTGCGTTTACTACTCCGTACTTTGCCGATTCCTTCGATGTCATTGTTGTTCGCCTTCCGTCCTTCCATTTCATGTCACCGTTACTCTTAATCTTCCTGTTTTCTTCTTTTGGTTATGCTGTTGTCAACTTTGCTGCAACTGTTTTACGCTGCTCTCGCTGCTGGTTTGCATTGTTGTTCTGTATATTTGTATTGCTGTCCGTTCGGTCTCAAATTTCTTCTTATTTCTCCCCTTCTTATTGTCGTTGTTGTTCGATGCATATGTTGCTGTCATATTTTGTTTTCCTCGTTGTTTCCATACCTGGTTAGTCGGCTTTCCCTAATCTTCTTCTTCCTCTCTTCATTCGTGCTGCTGCTGCATTTTGTATTGATGCTGTGCTGTGATGTCTGTACTATCCTTCTCTTCTTTCGTTTTCCTTGTTTTCGTTCGTGGTTTGTCTTCTCTCCTGTACTCCTCTGTCTGTCTTCTTCTTCTTCTTCTTCTTCTTCTCCTTCTTTTTCTTACTGTCGGGATTTGCTGATGCTTGGTCGTTCTACTGCTGCTGTCGCTGTTTCTGCTCCATTTCTGCTGCTACTTCTGTGCTGTAACGCTGCTACTATTCATTGCTTCTTCTTTCCTTCTTTTTCTTCCTCATCTTTCTGCTTTTCTCATTGTTGCCGCTGCTACGATCTCTTTGTCCTGCAGTGGCCATGGTCACCTGAACTTTTTCCGAGACTGTGTTCTCATTCCCGTTGGTGCATCGGGGTTTAATGAAGAACAAGTTCCCGAGACGATTTTTGGGCTATTGAAGTTTGTGGGTTTGGACTAATCAGGTTGAGTACGTGATCATTTCGGACGCCGGCCGAAGGTAACTTTAGGACGTTACTCGATTTTATATCGTATGTTTGAGTAGTAGTATGTAGTAAATATTTTAACTTTGATTTTCTATTTTAGCTATATATTATTGCTAATTATATTAATTTTAAATCATACGCCTTTCTATATTTTTATAACTTTCGATATCGTTTTATAAATCGTTAATAATTTTATAAATTGTGATCGTTATAATATTTTGTTAGTTATCGTGACACTAGTAACTAAATAATATCGATTTCATATTTTTGTCATATTTCGTCTATTTATAATTTTAACTAAAAATCATATTTTTATATTATAATCGAGATTTGTATACTTGTTTAATAAATTAATTTCCGTTTTACGATTTATACTAATAAATGAGGAAATAGTCGATTTCGTTTTAAATATATTTTTAGTGGAGACCATTTTCACTAATAATTTCTTATTTGTTTACAATTGACTATTTTTATTAAAATTCGTATTATTCATTAATAAAGGCTGTTTGCTAAAAATAAGTTGAAATCTTTCTAAAATTTATTTCATTTATAAAACTTGTTGACTCAATTAATTTTGAGATCGTTTTTCTTAAAACATCTCTTTTCTAAAATTTATAGTTTTAACTCGATTTCCTAATTATTTATTAAATACTATATTGACTTATTATATTTATATTTTGAGTAACGAATTTAGAAATATATTAAAGTTACGATAACGACGATAATAATAAAATATTAATTTCGTTGGAAATGCTATTCTATACATTTCACTAATTTTAATATCTTACGTATTTTCTATAAGACTATTTTTAGCAAGTTTCTAAAATTAGTAAGTTTCTATTTATAGAAAGTTTCCCTTTTAATATAAAATGGTTATTTCTTTTATCCATATCATTTATATTGATTATATCTTTTGAATATCGATAATGGCTGTTTTGGAGTTATGGAATAAAGAGAAGTGTGGGGTTAGAGTAATATAGTCTGGGATGTACATTTTTGCCATCAACTGTAAGGCTGGTGTGTCTTTATGGGGCACATTGGTTGTTGAACTGAGCATGGTTTGTGCTCAGGAGTGTGTATATTTTGACCTTAAACTTAGATATCGCATCGTGTAAGTCGCCGTCGGGTTGAACTGGATTACGGTTGGTGTCCAGGAGGGGTGTACATTACTTAAGCCAGGACCTCGCTGCACGCAGTCCTGTTATAGTTGAGTTGCCTAGTTAGAGACTGGATTCTGTTATGAGTTAAGTCTACAGTTCTCGAAGCTAGTTTCCAGTATTATCCTAGTGAAAGTCTAGCCTTGTGCACACTGAACGAATTTCCATAATGCCATTTTTGAATATTATTATTATCGATTGATTTTGACTTGCAGGTTGGCAAGTGCTTTAAGTTATCTTCGAAAGCTTATTTTTATTATATCGTTTTAATGTTTTCTCTTTTTAATTATTTTGATATAATAATACTATTATTTTTCCATATGATATAATATGGCTGGGAGAACGTCCGAGTTACTCCCCACTGACGTGGCTGTTATGTTTATAACATGACAGGTATTTGCTGCTGGGTTTTGGGTGTGAGCTAGCGAGTAGCGTGGATCCTACTCTTTCTACATTTATGTAATTTATGGATTTGTATAACCCGTTTGGTGAATTTTCTCTTTAGCCCTTTTGTAAAAAGAGGCCTTTGTATTGACTTACCATTTCTTTTAATAAGATATAGTTTGTCAGTGTGTTTTAATCCCAACTCTACAGTGTTTCCGCCACTGTATTGCGTTAGAATTTCTAGGGGTTTACACGGGTTGTTACAGTTGGTATCAGAGCGAACACGCTCCCAACTCTCGCCTAGTAATAAAGAATAACTTGACTTAGTAATTGAGTGAGAGTAAATGGGGGTAGAAACAATTAAGGACTTATTTGTTTATGCCTTAGTGTTTCATATCGTTATTAATTGTATTACAAGTGTTGATCATGTACTTGCTTCTTTATGCTTTAATGTCCCGTCTTGTTATTAATTGTATTACATGTTTTGATCATATACTTGCTTCTGTATGTTTTAAGGTTTCGTCTTGTTATTAATTGTGTTACATGTGTTGTTCATGTTTTAATTATTCGTGCCTGAATGTTTATCGTTAATAATTGTATTAAGTGCATGGTTCGTGGAAAGACTTTTTCAAGCGTGCTTTGTTGATTTAAATCACGGTTATTTTTGGAAAAATGTCTCTTTAATGTTACATACGCATCGTACGTTTGGTTACATGTTTGTCAAAACTCTTAATCCTTGATAACCCGAGCTTTACTCTTCTCGTACTGTTATCCTCTTGGATCACTTGGTGGTGTCGTCCCTTCTTAGGGTAACTTTGAGAGTTTTCCTGTTCTGACTTAGTCTTGAGTTAATAAGTTAGAATTGATTGTATTTGGAGATTTTCAAGTATGAAAGAAAAGAACGATTATTATCAAGAGTTTGGTCGCAAAGAAGTCTAATTTGGGATTAAAGGTTGTGAGATGATGTTTCCTTTGGGATTAGATTGAGATGAAGTTTACTTTGGGACTAGAGTTTGTTAGATGATGTTTCCTTTGGGATTAGATTGAGATGAAGTTTACTTTGGGAATAGAGTTTGTTAGATGATGTTTCCTTTGAGATTAGATTGAGATGAAGTTTACTTTGGGAATAGAGTTTGTTAGACGATGTTTCCTTTGGGATTATGAGTGTTATGTCCTTTTATTTTTGAGGAAATCTGTATTGATGATATTGGGTGTTTGTGTATGGTGTAAGATGTACGACTATGGTCTCTGGATTTTTCAAGGAGTGAGACACATGATGAATAGATATATTTTCTGGTATATTATTCGGGAGTATCGCGACTTATGCCTGTAATTAATAGAATTATTGAATTCTGTCTTAAGGAAATAAGTTATTTATGGATTAAGAATACAGGATGATACAAAATTGAATGTTATTGTGGATTTAAGATTAAAGGATGAGAATTTTGGGAACTATGCTTGTCTTTAATGAGAATATCATATTCGAGGAGTAAGAAACGTTAATGGCAAACAGTGTGTGATGAAAAGAATTTATGATTTATCTATTGAGGAGTTATTTAATGATCATACCTTTTAAGGACCGAGTGAAAGAGAGTAATATGAGTTATGAACTTATGACGTATTAATGTTTAGATCTTGATTTCGTAAACTCCCATATTGAAGATGGAGATAATGAATCGTGGTATTTGTCTTTTTAAGGATGTAGAGGATTCTATGGTTTTATTCATTATATATGACTAGATGAAGGTATTGGGATTTAATAGTCTAGAGAATGATTTTCTGAGGAACATAGTGATGGTAAAGGGACAATTACATAGTGATTTGTCTGTCTTGAGGTAGTATGGTAATATGATTAAAGGATGTTACGAGACAGAGATACCTTGAGTGATGATTGTACGAGAATTGTAAGACATTGGTTTTTTGTGCTTTACTTATATTATTAAGGTGTCGTCTTTGGGTAGATAAAACTGTTTTGAGTTGTTTTCTTGTCTCCTTGATCGTATCAACCGTACCTCTCATATTTTCATACCAACCAAAAGTTTCCTTTTATATTTGTCCTTTTATGTTTGATCTTTCGATACCCTCTATTTGATCATTATTTGAACTCCAACTTTCTCTTCCTTCAACTTTTTGTAATTTCTCTTTCGCCTTAATGTCACCTTGTGCTGCAACTTTTCAAACTTTTTACCTTGTGGTATTGCTAAAAAATATTCCCTTTTTAGCTTGCGTGCTTTATGCTCTTTTATGGTAATGTGAAAAATTTTGATTCCTTCTTCATAACTACTTGTGATCATCTCATAGTGGAAGTTTGGATCCTTTGACGAAATGTTTATACATCGAGTTTGAGGTTGGGTTAATTGATGTTGAGAGCATAGAACATAGTATATGAGTATGAATTGGGGTAATATATGGTGTTTTGGAAGTGTTGTATTTAAGGTCTTATATCGAGCTTAGAAAGTTTGAGGATGGTATTACATGAAGGGCACGTGGATGCTAATTCGTTCCATCAAAAGCTATGTAGAAAATTTTGGAGATAAGGTGTTTCATTTAAGTGCATGAGTCATTTATTGAAGGACATAGATTTAAGCGTTCCTTTGATGGATTTTTAAGGTTAAAATATTTATTGATGAATAGCAAATTGTAATTAAAAATTGAGGGTATAAGCTTGGTCGTTATATTGATGATGAGATTTCTATGGTGATATTATGATTCAATGCTTTTGTGGAATTGCATTATCAATGGACTAGTATATTGTGGTACATTGAGTACTAGCTTAACTAAAGGTGTATGATTCTTTGGGTGCCTAGGAATAGCGTGATCAGATGTGTTCAAAGGAAGTGATTGGATTTTCTTGTGCGTGTGACTAATAATTATGTCATGAGATTGAGGCTGCATTGAGTTTGTGATAGTTATAAATAAATTTAAGGTCTTAAATTTATGGATTTGGACAGTAATACATATATCAAGAAGATTTGCGATATTATATTAAAGGATTTCGAGCATTAGAGTTGTGGATGATAGTAATCACTACTTGCTTTGAGGATATTAAACTAGTGATAGTTCTAATGGATCTAGTGAATATTAGACTTTTCTAATTCGGAAGATACAATTTGTTTAGAGACTATTTATATGGAGTTTTGTCGATTTCATATCTTGTGGTGAATAGTGGACTAGAATGATTGAATCACTAGTAATGAGTTTGCAGAAATGATGAGAGAGCATATATTTTGGAATGATGGCTGATATTTGTGGATAATGTTTGAAATAAATGGAGTAGAAGTTGGTAATTCATGAGATAAGATGTTGTACATCGATGAGTATTACTTAAGGGTATTGAGTATACTTGGTGGACGTAAGGGAATGATGCATTGATATTATGGTATACGAGATGTGATAGTATTTATGAGAGTTAATCACATGCTTAAGGTGATGCTGATGTGGAAATGTTGACCAGTTTTACTCGATAAGGTCATATCGTGATAAAATAGACGACTATTTGGAAGATGGTATTGATTTAGCGATTATTTTGGGTTGTGATTATTTGGGATTAATCTGATTGAGATTTTAGAATGAATAATGATTATTTAACATTGAGGACTTAAGATACACTTTGGTGGTTTGAGTGTTTATAAGGATCAGAGTGCGCAGCGGTTTGGATTTCGAGACGACTTGTGGTGATGATCACTTGTAATTCTTATCTTCTTTTGATCTTGTCTTTGAACTTCAAGTTTCGAGGACGAAACTTCTTTTTAGGGGGTTGGATTGTAACACCCCGTATTTTATAATAATATTTATTCGGAAAGTTATTTATTTAAAATAATTATTTTCGAGTTTTATAATAATATGCATTCTGTATTTTATTACCTCCATTGTCCGTTTTAAATAAATGTCTCGTTTTGACTCACTTTTAATGGGTTAAAATGTCCGTACACGATTTGACTATTTTACTATAATATGTACTTCACCTATATTGCTTCTCCAAGCGTTTTATCATGGTCCAATCTAATTTTTAATTGGATGATCCATTGTATGAGGTAATAGACCCAAAGCCCATTTGTTAATCTTCTTATAAAAAGGATTAACCTAGGAAGCAAGTAGGTCACTTCTTTTTCCTCTTTTTTCCCTGTCGCGGCGCATCCCCTCCCTTCTTCTCTTTGTTTCTCATTTTCTCCATTTAACTCCATTGTTATGCATCTATCTTTCCTCCAATCTCATACATAAATTATATTTTTATAATCTTGGCTCTTTCCTCTACAACATATTCATCTTCAATTAATTTTATGAGATTCATTTTTATGAACATTTAGACCTACCTTTAGGGTCCCTAATTAAGGAAAAATATACCATTCTTTTGGTCGTTTTGGAAGAGGATTTGTGTGGTACGATTTCCATCACATGTGTTTCGGTTTGTTTCTTCAAAGTTGATCTATGAGGATGGTGACACGTGTTGGAGACAAGGTTTTTGTTTGTCGGGTTCTTCATGGTGTTTCTTATTAATGTTTATCATTAATTGCCAAAAAGATAGCTAGATGTGTCTTTTAATCGCGTTTATGATATGTGAATGCCATTAATATGATGAATGAATGTTTAATATGATATTGGATGTCATGTGGTATTATTATGCATGTTTATTATTTCGTTGATAGATTGCACGATTTAATTATATCGTTAATTTTACTGTTAAGATGTTAATTACCGTTTTTTGCGAATTATAAAGTTGTGAGTCGTTTCGTGAGATAATTCTAGGACGCGCATGAACCGACCATGGCCTCCCTTAGTGGAGATGCTAGGGTGTTTCATCGATGCTTTTAGGGTTTGAAACCCTAGATTCAATGATGACTCAACCTACCATCACTCGGTGGTTGAGGTTAGGGTTGATGTTAATATAACCTTATTTGAAGTTAATGTAACTTTGTTGAGAAGTACTATGCAACTTCACTTGAGATTAAGATAACTTCAACACGGGGTTATAATCTTGTCGAGGTTCCCGAACTTTGCAAGGTTATAGTCAAGGTTATTGTAACCTTAACTTAGAGTTAAGGTTAGGGCGAAGGTTAAGGTAACCTTAGCGTAGACTTAAGGTTATAACTAAGGTTAACGTAACCTTAACAAGAGTTAAGGTTACAGCCGATGTCAATATAACCTTAACAAGAAGCTAATGTTATAGCCGAGGTTAATGTAACATTGATTGAAGTTAATGTACCTTCATTGAGAAGTTACTATACCACTTCACTTCAGGTTAATGCAATCTCGTTGTAACATCATAATCTTGTTGCAGTTAATGTAACTCCACGAGGTTATGGTTGAGGTTAGGTCAACCTCAACTTAGTAGACAAGGTTATAGTCAGCGAACCTTAACCTTGGGTACTATTAGGCATTAGATATGTGAGGTTAACTCTATGGTTATAGTTAGTTGTACTATCTATTATTCACGTAATAGTTGGAAGGTTATTGCTATGTATGTTCTTCATAGTTCACTCAGTTATATTGTCCTATGTTTGAGACACGATTGGTATCTAATATAGTCGGTTACACTATATTGGATTGAAGTAACACTTGGTATAGCCAGTTACATTATATAGGGCTTGATTTTCCCTGGTATAGTCAGTGACACTATACTAAGTCAGATTACTACCTTGTATAGTCAGTTATACTATACTAGGTTGGGTTGCCACTTAGTACAGTCGGTTATACTGTACTAGGATTGGAGTCGTGATGTTATTCACGAGAGCCTTGTACAGTCAGTTATATTGTACAGTTACACGAAAGCTAGTGGTATAGATGACGTGCGGTATCCGTTATATACGAATCGGAATGAAAAAGCGCCAAATGCCAAAGGTCTATGTTCGGGCGTGCCTTGAGACGTCAGTTATACGCTCTGGGTCCCGTGTGTCGTTCGGTGTACGGTTATTGCATCGAGAGCCCTGGCTAGGCTTAGACATATCGTTGTCAGTTATACGGCTATACATAGTACCGTGGAGTATCAGTTATATGCTCCACACCGATGGGAAGTCTGTTATACGACCCGTCCGTCAGAGTATCAGTTATATGCTCTGGCAGGTGAGAGTGTCAGTTATACACTCGAGCCGGTGTTCGCTTTATACCCTAGACGAAGTGTAAGAATGTTAGTTGTGAGTAATCAATCCGGTTTGGATGTTGGAATTTCTTCATAATTGTATGATCCTAATTGGTCGAGTATGATAATGTTTTCATGTATTCCTTATCCGTATTATTCATTAATTGCTGATTATTAGTTGTTTTCATCCTATTGTAAAGACGACTGGGAGAGCATCTAGTTACTCCCCACTGACTGTGGACCCCCCCTTTCAGGTCTTTCAGGATGCTATTGACTACTTCGTTGTTGGGGCAGACTTGTGGAGAGAGAGACCCTTTATTTAAGTCTTTAATTTTCAGTTTGAACACTTTTGAATAATGTATTAGTTGAATGTCGAGATAGTGACGATTCGGATTTGGTCGGCTGTTTCCGCCACCCTTGACCCTATTATTTATACTATTTATATTATTTAAAGTTTTTAAAAATCCGGGTTGTTACAGTCCAGTATGAGAGTGAGCTGGAGGAGGCCAGGCGTCAGGCTGCCAACTGGAAGGATCAGGGAGAGAAGGCTGTAAAAGAGGCGGCAGACTTGGAGGTGCAGCTGGACCAGGTCAAGAAGAATGCTGTAATACTTAGGGCAGTCGTCTTCTGAGGGTTTCTGTCCTTATCCTCCTACGCCTTTATTTCCCCGCTGAATTTGCTATCTTTTTGCGCACCAGACCCAGATGTGGCCGACTGCCGGCTTTGTAATCCTTATTTCTCTGTAACCAGATTTTATTGCTTGCCCCGCAAGCTTTTCTCCTGACTTTTCGCTTAATTTTATGGATACTCCCTTGCTATATGTTTGTTAATTTTATTGCTCTGTCTTAAGGGTTTTGCTTGATCCTTACTCCTGATATGTAGTCAGAGGGCCTACCCCCTGCCTGCCCAGAGGCAGGCGGGGGACTTAGCGTTTTTTATACAAGGTTGAGCGTGCCTCAGTCCTTGTTCGTTCGGCTCATGGGGCCCGGTCTGACTCTGACTCCCGATCCGGAGTTAGAGGGCTTGCCCCCTGCCTGCCCAGAGGCAGGTGGGGGACTTAGCGTTTTTTATACAAGGTTGAGCGTAGCTCAGTCCTTGTTCGTTCGGCTCATGGGGCCCAACCTGACCCTGACTCCTGATCCGGAGTTAGAGGGCCTGCCCCTGCCTGCTCAGAGGCAGGTGGGGGACTTAGCGTTTGTTATACAAGGTTGAGTGTGCCTCAGTTCTTGTTCATTCGGCTCATGGGGCCTGGCCTGACCCTGACTCCTGATCCGGAGTCAGAGGGCCTGCCCCCTGCATGCCCAGAGGCAGGTGGGGGACTTAGCGTTTTTTATACAAGGTTGAGTGTGCCTCAGTCCTTGTTCATTAGGCTCATGGGGCCCAGCTTGACCCTGACTTCTGATCCGGAGTAAGAGGGCCTGCCCCATGTCTGCCCAAAGGCAGGTGGGGGACTTAGCGTTTTTTGGTTGGGGGGTCCATTTTCCCTACGCTTTGCAACAAGGGGGCCCTCCCCCTATTGTCCCCTGCTCATTTGTGTATGAAGTGCTAATCTAAACAGACAACGAGTATGAATTTGGGAGTCTCTTTCATTCCTTGAAGTAAAAAGTTTAACATCGTGGTTGGAGCCGTCGGCATTTCAACTTGATCGTTCTCCAACATTTTTAGGGAAATGAAAATATTTTAACTCTTAATCTAAACATAGTATTTCTTCAGGTGTTTGCGTTCCAGTGTGCCGCCAGCTCCTGGCCTTTAGGGTTGGCAATCCTGTATGTTCCCGGTCCCATGATTTGTGTGAACTGGTACGGGCCTTCCCAGTTCGCACTTAGCTTGCCATGTTCTCCAGACTTTCCTATTGCCTGAGTTTTTCGTAGGACAAGGTCGCCCACCTAAAAGTTCCTCGTGTTTCCCCTTTTGTTGTAGCCCTCCTCATCCTTTATTGATAGGCTGCGATATTAGAGCAGGCCTCTAGTCTCATTTCTCCGACCAGATCGAGGGCTTCAGTCATTACAGCCTCGTTACTGGTTCTGTCAAATTGCTGAGACCGGAGTGTAGGAATCCGTGCTTCGATGGCTAGCAAGGCTTCGGCCCCATAGACTAAACTGAAAGGAGTCTGCCCTGTGAATTCTTTTCTTGGGGTTCTGATTGACCACAAGACACTCAGGAGTTCATCTGCCCATCTTCCCTTCAGCTCGTCTACCATCTTCTTCAGCCCATTCAAGATCTGTTTATTCGCTGCCTCGGCCTGCCTATTGGTCTGAGGGTGGCAGACAGCAGAGTAGGCGACATTTATACACTACAATAAAAAAGTTTTTTCGCGGCGATTATTTCACGACGATTATAAAATTGAGACAATTAATGCACGTTTACTCATATAATTGAACACATATTGTAACAAATAAAAATCAACGTTAATACCCCCACTTAAACGACGGGAAATACCTACTCTAGATTAGAGTTACTACTTACGACTCTAGAAAACCTAGAAATAAACCTTTACTGTAACCGCTAAACTTGAAACATACCCCGTAAATGAAATATGGTGTTAGCCTAGAATCAATTTAATTAGGGATTAGGGTTTCCATATTACCATCTGTCCATCTTTATTCACCGTCTCTCCAAGTAATAAGCGGACGACTAATGAGACTCAACAATCAGCATCATCAAGGTATTGTTTCTTATTATCTCACATGTTCATCTATATGAATGAATTAGATTTTTAATATAATCATGTAAACAATTTGTTCATATTTTAGATTTTTTTCACCAATTAAGAGTCTGGGTTGGAATTATTGTCAAATAGGGTTTTTTAGCATAATTATATTTAATTAGTCGATTTGTGTATTAGTAGTAATCGTATTGTTAATTTTTGAGTCTAATTCATTGTTTATCTTGTATCATGCTTTGTTGGAATGTGCATTTCTGTAGATTTTGTTTTTTTCCTTTCAAGATTATTTAGTTAGGGAGTATTAAATGCGGTAGGGTGTTTTGTATTTGTAGTCTGTCAATTGGTGTTGAATGCCCTTAAATGGTTAATCGATTTTTGACATGTTTCAGTATTTCATTATGATAGTCTGTAGAGGTAATCGTGCCAGCTTTTCGACTCAAGTTGTTCTCTATAACATGCTCAATCTCGTAGATCACACACAAGAAATCCTTCCTGAAAATGGTTAATTTGTCGCCTTGGAATCTCGTCTATCTCCCGAAGAAAGCTATGTTATTTTTTCTGAAGTATACAGTAATTAGTAATTATCCCTTGGGCCTCGATGGTGTTTGACTAAGAGATAGGTAGGTTGATTTTAATAGTTACATATCTTCGCTCTAGATACATGAAGGTGTTTAATAGTTATATAAACGAATGTACATTCTGATTATTTGTGGTGGTTGTGCACTTCATACTTATTGATTCAATATCTGATTGCTTATCAAATACTCGTTCAGTCACATGTATTTGAATTCGTGCGTGACCAACAACAACATACCACTGCCAAGCCGGGGGGAGGCTGCTACGATGCTCTTAAGCGAGTCTTGAAGACCAATCCTCAGTGTCTTTGCCAGGCTTTCCAATAAAGATCTCAATTCAGCGTCGTTATCAATGTTACCAAGACCCTTGCTTTACCTTTTCCTTGTGGTGTCCGATGTATCTACCTACCTACTCTTCCTTAATTACTTTCTCTCTTTCATTTTGTTTCAATTCTATCTTTTAATGATTTGTTTTTCGTGTTATTGTTGCTGCTGTTGGAATGCAGTGTCATCGCTGTCTCCTGCAGCTCCTCCGGGTATGTTTTCTCCTCACCATTTTTAGCAAGATTCTCAATCAAATGGAAATAATTAGTCGTATTCACTAAAAATCTAGCTAATAGACTTGAGGAGAGATGTAGGCTTAACTGAACTAAATGTTTGAGCAGATTCTATGTGCAGCTGGCGCAGTTGGTGTCGCTCTTGCTGGTGCAGTTGTTCTCGAAATTCCAAGTAACTTTAGCTGATAGTAAAATTAAACTGAGTTGCTGGGCTATTTGAGTTAAATGGATCGCTTATCGTCTACATATGCTTCAGCATGTTTCTTGCAGCTTCCCTACCTCAAATTTCACCCCATTTCAATAATGTCTTTTGGGAGCAATTCAACACATTACCCTCTTCCTCGAATGCTCGCTGTCGTTAAATCTCGACTTCTAAGGGAACTCATCCCACTAGAGATGTTGCAGTTGAGGCTGATGTAGCCACATCTGACGATTTATCTTCACCCATTTCGATCCATCTTCACCCATTTCTTCCCCTCTTAAAAAGGTAATCCTTTTTTAGGCTTATACATCCTATATTGCTATACTTTTACTCAGGGATGCAATTTATCTAAAACTCATTTTTGTCTTTGTTCCAAAGCCTCCTCCCTCATATAAAATTCATCCCTAACTGAGGTATCCTACCCTTTAAATACATATACTCCTATAATGAATTTTCAATTTTTCTCTCATTTAATTTAATGATTTGATTGACTACTTTTGATTTGTTGGAATTTGATTAATTGTAGGCACAAAAGAGTTTGTTTTGAGTTTAGGTGAATTACTACATGAGTACATATGGTTGAAGGAACAAAAGCTGATGGTATATCAATGAAAATTTGGATTAGCTCAAGAAGGCTCTAGGATTCAAACCCCTTTGCAAGAAGATGTCATGAATACCCATAACCTCGTTGTTGCTGCTGCCACCTGCTCGATGTCGTCACCTTTTGTAGCTTCTTCCATCTTAGTGCACGCGGATTTAATGCCTGCCAAGTCACCTTCTTCAGGTTCTTTTCTTATTCTTTTTCCCTTTCCTGTTTCATTTAAACATGATTTTGGGTTTACAAGATATCAGGTCGAATCAAATTGTTTTCAGGTTGGTTCGATTCGAGTGTCGGGTTAGACTTATGTCTTCATTTCAAGTGATGAGATTGATTCTCCTAAAAAATTAGAAGTGAACAAGTTCAAAAGCGCAACGGGTTATTTTATTTTACTAGTAGTCGCATAGCATTCTGTCGGTAGCTATCTGGTTGTCTGTCAGTCAGAAACAATGGATGTCAATCTAACAAGATTGATAGCAGCTATAGAGTTTCTTGAACCATCTTGGTCTTCTTTTACTCGTAATAGCACCGGAGGGTCTTCCCTCATCTATATCTTGATGATATATTCCAGCAAATCCCTTACCTCTTAAAGTGAAATAAAATGCTGATATAATTTGGTTTTAGGTCGAGAATCTCGCTTCTTTTTTTAGTGATCATCATAGTTTTGTACTTATGTGATCTATAACATGTTACATGTTAAAAAAATGGTCCATTAGATTTCATAAATTATAGCCTATTTTACATGGATACTTGCAGACATGTAAATTTCTTTACGATGTATGTTTCCTTGTTGTGGTGGATTGTTGTTATTAGTGTTCCACTCGTCAGTGACACTAAAGCTTTCGAAATTGAATGATTGACGTGTTGATAGCTAGCTTTATATTTTATCTAGTAGAGATGACGTACGTATTTGTTTTATTTCCGCAGGGAGCCATCAGTACTCATTTTTCACAGACTTAGCTGACAACTTGACGTGAATTTTAGTCTTTGTTTTAATTGATATACCTATTCCAATCTTTTTATACTAATTAAATTTGTTCAAACGCAGGAGGGGTTAACTAAGGAGGAAATTACGAGGAATCAATCTAAGGGGTTTTTTTAGGCGCGACATTTATTAGGTGGCCAAAGATGTACGGAGTAATAATTTTTTAGGTTGTCAAAAGATCGTTTGCACTTATTTTATACTTATTTTTATGTATTCAATTTCGTTGATGTTGGATATATATAATTTTTGGAATATATGAGTAATAAAAAGGTTCCTTGTTTTTTCTTTTTATTTTCGCACCGCATTTGAGACAGAAGGGTGATATTTCGTATCGAATGAAATTGATACCAAATTTACTGTATGGTTGCATTTAATAGTGTAACACCCCGGCCCAATCCTAGGACCGGAAATGTTAACCGCGGTAGCTCGCCAGGCTTTGTACTGGTCCCAAAGACCAACACGAGTCCTTTCCAGCGCATTTT
Organism: Agrostemma githago; assembly: GCA_958450325.1. Classification (NCBI taxonomy): domain Eukaryota; kingdom Viridiplantae; phylum Streptophyta; class Magnoliopsida; order Caryophyllales; family Caryophyllaceae; genus Agrostemma; species Agrostemma githago. Next base: position 33,043,236 of record OY288246.1, read on the forward strand.
GTCCTCACTCATGTGCATCCTGGAAACCTTCCCAGGAGGTCACCCATCCTAAGATTGCTCCCAGCCAAGCACGCTTAACTGCGGAGTTCTTTTGCATGGATGACCAGAAAAGAAAGTGCACTTTGTTGATATGAGTAGTACTTTCAATCCCTTTAAGCAAAGCTCATAAATAGGACATCTTCAATCAATGTGGGGTGTTTCATTCACTCCCACTTGAAGAACGCAACGTCCTCGTTGCGCCTGGCAGCATAACCGCTGACCCAGAATCCACCCCCGCTAGGTGCCAAATGCACGGTCGCAGGGTTGCTCTGATACCATTTGTAACACCCCGGCCCAATCCTAGGACCGGAAATGTTAACCGCGGTAGCTCGCCAGGCTTTGTACTGGTCCCACAGACCAACACGAGTCCTTTCCAGCGCATTTTTTCCTCACTCATGTGCATCCTGGAAACCTTCCCAGGAGGTCACCCATCCTAAGATTGCTCCCAGCCAAGCACGGAGCTTCTTTTGCGGAGTTCACACATCATTTTGTCCTCGCTTAACTGCGGAGTTCTTTTGCATGGATGACCAGAAAAGAAAGTGCACTTTGTTGATATGAGTAGTACTTTCAATCCCTTTAAGCAAAGCTCATAAATAGGACATCTTCAATCAATGTGGGGTGTTTCAAATAGTACTTATCGTGTCGAATGCAATTGCAACAATTGTCATTAAATAATATTTTATTGTACTTATCGTATCGAATACAATGGCTACAATTATTATTATAGGTGATATCAAATTATTTACTGCGTCAATAATAATCGACACAAAAATCGTCACTAAACCCCATCTTCTTTCGTGTCGGTTTTAAGGAGCTAACCCAGCGAACAGATTATTCGCCACGAAAGGCTACGGCAACGCCACCTACCTCAACGAATACACAATCGATGGGGAAACCTTTCCCGTCAAATAGAATCGCCACGAAATACAAAAAAAATCGCCGCGAAAAGTTGATTTTGTTGTAGTGATACCATGACTTTCCAGCCAGGCTCTTAGCGGGTCATTGTAGAATTGTCTGCCATGGTCAAAGACCAGCACCTTTGGCAGGCCATACCTTGTTACGATGTTTCTCCAGATTGCTTTCCTAACGGCTGGCTCTGTTATGCTTGGGACAACTTCAGCCTCAATCCATTTGGTGAAGTAATCGATTCCTACTATGAGGAATTTTACGCCCCCAGTTGCCATAGTAAATGGACCCAGAATGTCCATCCCCCATTGAGCAAAAGGGATGGGGGATAAGATCGACCTGAGGTCTTGAGCTGGGGCGTGTATTACAGGGGCGAAGAGTTGGCACTTTTTGCATTTTTGGTTCAGGTCCCTGACGTCTGCCAGCATGGTTGGCCAGTAGTACCCTGCCCTCAGGGCTTTGTGTGCCAGCGTTCGTCCCCCTACATGATGGCCACAGATCCTTGAATGTATGTCGTCCAATACTTCTGCGGCTTGTCCTGCCCTCAGGCATTTAAGCAAAGGAGCGGAAAATAATTTGCGGTACAATTCTCCATTGATTAGTATGAACCATGCAGGTTTGGCTGGCATTCTTCTCCTCTGAGCCGGGTCCTGTGGAAGGGTTCCGTATTTCTTGAACTGGATGATTGCGGTCATCTAGCTTTCAACCACCGCTTCTTCAATAACACTTATCAGCTGGCTGAGCGTTGTGGATTTTTCTTGTATAACATCTACCCACACGGACCTCCCGATATCCTGCAGGTTGGAACTTGCCAATTTAGATAGAGCGTCAGCTCGATTATTTTGCGATCGGGGGACCTGTCTAACTTCGTAGGATTTAACCCAGATAGCTCTTGTTTGACCTTCTCCAGATATGAGGCCATGGCTTCGTCCCTGGCTTCATATTCCCCATTGATTTGATTTGGGATGAGCTGGGAATCTGTAGCCAGGATGAGCCTTTCTGCCCCTGCTGCTTTGGCTAAGTAGATTCTCCTAGGACAGCCTCATACTCAGCTTCGTTGTTAGACGCATGAAAGGTGAACATGAGAGCATGCTCAAAGTCTGTCCCTTCGGGGATTGTAAGCACTACTCCTGCTCCCACACCATTGGCCGTGGATGATCCGTCGGTGAACACCGTCCACTCGCCGGCAGGTGGGTCGTCTTCCTCTGAGTGGGAGCATTCAGCTAGGAAGTCCGCCAGGGCCTGTGCTTTGATGGCGGTACTGGACTGATAGGAAATCCCTAGCCCGCTTAATTCTATGGCCCATTTCAATAGCCTCCCGGATTTTTCAAATTTTTCTAATACTTTCTCCAGGGGTTGATCGGTTGACACGACGATAGGGTCGGCGTCGAAATATGGTCTTAGCTTTCGAGCTGCTATAACTACCGCGTAGGCCGCCTTCTCGACGACCGGATAATTTTTCTCAGCCGCCCCTAGGGGATGGCTTACGAAGTAAATTGGCTGCTGAGAGCCTGCTTCTTCCCTTAGGATTACTGCACTTATAGTTGGATTTGTGATAAGTGTAGTTTGTAGTGCCTATTTTGTAGTATTTTGGTCCCATTTTCCTTGTGGAATCGCTCCTTGGGAGCGATTCATGGGCTACTTATGCTTCCTCTAGCTCGTTCCAGGTTCTCGAGACCATTCGTGAGGAGTTGGAGTGATTCCGACTCAATACATACACTTTTCGGAGCCAACGAAGCGGAGGAACGATCACTCGATGCCTTGGATTCGACCCCGAGTCCTTGGGACCCAATCCCGAGCCTCCGAGACCCGATCCCGAGTCTCGAGAATCGATGAGAAGTTCATGTGAGGCAAGGAGGAACCAAAAGGGTCATATTGGAGGCCTACAAGACTCATCCCCGACGGGTATGCACCTCATCCCGTCGGGGATGAAGTGCGCTTTTAGAGGGTTCACTGCCAGGCCGTCCCGGACGGGACCAACCCGTCCCGGTCGGGATGACCGGCCGTCCCGGTCGGGATGATCCCGTCCCGGTCGGAACCGGCGTGTTGTAGCCCGCAATTCTATTTTCCTTCTCCTTCATTCTTGTACCCCTATAAATACTTCCCTCTTGTATTGTTTATGTATCTTACCTTAACCTAGACTCTCTTAAGCCTCTCTACAAAGATTCAAACCCTAGATTAGTGTTCCTCATATTAGTTTTAATCTCTCCTTAATCTTAGTTTAATCTTAGTTACTTAGTTCTTATATTAAGAAGATTCTTGAAGACTCACCCAAGCTTGACAACCTTGGGGTTTTATTTGGGTTTCTTATTAATTCAAGTTCTCATCTTTTTCATCCAATTGTAGTGGGTATAATTTCTCTTCTCTTAATCTTTGTTTTATCATCAAGTTTTAATCATTGATTATTGTTTATTGTTCTTGATTGCTCACCATGAATGTTTGGATGTTTGTGATGTTGTTCTCTCTTTTCATTGTTGTAGTTAGTATGATTATGAGTGAGTAGTTTTCTTGTGGGTTAGTAGGGGGATTAAGGGTAGATTATGGATGATTAGGGTTTGATTGGGGGTAAAGGGTGAATCTTTGTTGTTAGTCACATATTTGGCACACCATGTGTTTGTTGATATGCTTGTATGAGTTGTAGTGGCCATGCTTCTCATGCTAGTCTTCCTCTACTCATTGTTTGTCTTGTGTGTGGTCATGTTGAGGATAGTGTTGAGTATAGTCTAAGTTGCGAGAGCCCGGACTTACCTTGACTAGAGTCTAAGTAGCGAGAGCCCGGACTCACCTCGACATCGGTCTAAGTTGCGAGAGCCCGGACCGATTCTAGCAATTAGGAAACACCTACACCCTTGACCACCTAAGTCACCCTACTACACTTATGAACCCGACCTAACCCACTTCTTCTTCATATTTGATTCATATTATTAGTTAACCTCATTTCTTTAGTTTGCTAGTTGGTTTGTGTTTAGTTATTCTATCTTAGCCTTGTTTAGCCTAGTTCATTGTTAGTCTATTTCCTTCTTCTCCTCTCATCATAATCCATCAATTAGCATTTCTTTGTGTTTGTCTGGTAGCATAGTCCCGTTTTAGGCCAACCTAGTCTAAACCTTGCGACACCGTCTCCGTGGACACGACCCGACTTACCCTAGCTACCCGTTAGGTCTTAGCCGGTTATTATTTGGTGGCGGGATCCACGACAAATCCCACCATCAATTTGGCGCCGTTGCCGGGGACGGTGCATTGTTTAGACTTAGTTTGCTTATAGCTAGACTTAGTTACCCTTCTTTGTGCCCTTCTACCTTCTCTTGTGCATATTTCCTAGTTTTTCCCGTTTTCTTTGCTTTCTTTTCTCTTTGTCTCTCGTTGTGCTTGTTTATTGTCGTTACCTAGTGCCCATAAAGCACTAGGTGTTCTCACGTTTGTTCTAGTGTGTAGTGTATGCCTAGGCGGGGAGGCGAATCCTTTCTCTTTAATCCAGAGCCAGAGAGGCTTTTTCGAGCTTTTCGCCAACGGACGATTAACCGGGTTAGGATCTCTCAACCAAGTGCAAGCAATACCCATCAAGAACAAGCTCAAGGAAGGGATAGTGAGGAAGCATCTCGAGAGACGGCCGAAGGGAATTTCACCAATCCCTTTGGAGATTCTAGTCCTAGTTCCCCTTCTACATCTACTTCAACTCCGTCTACACCATCTTCTCCCTTACATCCAATAATGCCGAAATTTTCCTCTCACTCTACATTCACGGAAGACGTCTTGCCGGGACCTAATGCTCTACCGGCCACTTATGCCGGAAATTTTATGGCTAAGACTCACTTCATACAACTTGTGGAAAGGAATCAATTTAGTGGTTTGCCCACCGAAGACCCGCACCAACACATGGAGACTTTCTCCGATTATTGCGACGCTATCTCTCAACCCGGGGTTACACAAGATCAAATCCGATGGGTATTATTTCCATTCTCATTAATTGGAAAAGCGAAGCAATGGATCAAGAGTCTCGATAGGGCAACCATGGGGATCGATACTTGGAATAAGCTTGCCTTAGCGTTCTACCAAACATTCTACCCTCCGGAGAAGACTAATTTGCTTAGGGCCTCCATCACCGGTTTCCAACAAAGGGATGAAGAGAGCCTATATGAAGCTTGGGAGCGGTTTAAGTCTTTGGTTAGATCGTGCCCCCACCATGGACTTTCACAATGGTTCTTAGTCCAACAATTTTGGAATGGTCTTTATGAGGACTCAAGAACTATACTCAACATGGGCTCCAATGGTAGGTTCACCGAGGTCGATGACGACCAAACTTGGGCGAGAATCGAAGAGATGACAGTGCATAATTCGCAATACTCTAGGCCTAGGAAGGCAAATCGAGGAGGTAGGCACGAGGTTGATGCTATTACTCAACTAAGCATTGACCTTGGAGCTCAATTGAAGACCCATATGGAGACCATCGACAAGAAGCTCCAAGGTCACCTCACTCAAGTTCAAAGCATTGGTTCCTCCAACCAAGCCTCAGTTCATGAAGTTAATGCTTTGGGATGTGCACCTCCTTTGCCTTATTATGGGATGTGCGACACTTGTGGAATCGTTGGTCATGATTCTATGAATTGTAGAGGAAGTATTGAGCAAGTGAATGCCTTTCAAGCATTCAAGCAAGGTGCCTCCTACTCTAATCGATACCAAGCTTCCAATCAAGTCCCCCAACAACAAGCCTTTCAACACCAACAACAACATCGTCCGTATGTTCCACCTCCCTTAAGGGACAACAACCAAGGTTACCAAGGCAACTCAAGGCCTTTCAACAACTTCAAGCAAAGTAACCAAGGTTCATTCAACAACAATCAAGGGTTCCAACAAAGGAACTTCAACCAAGGCTATCAAAACCACAACCATGGCAACAATCAAGGCCTTAATCAAGGCAATTCTCATGGGTTCCAAGAGAACCGTCAACAACAAGCAACTCAAGGCAATCAACAACAAAGCAAGCCTAGGAGCCGGTCTCCTATTCATGACTATGGTACTCCATTAGCCCTCACCGATACTCCGCATAATCCATCATCCCCACCACGGGATTTCGACATTCAAAAATCTATGATGGATATGCAAAAGAGTCAAATGGACATATCAAGAAACCATCAAGAGCTCTTTGCTTATATTCAAGGGGAAAACGCGTCAAGAGATTCCCGTATGAAGATGCTTGAAAGTCAAGTATCTCAACTTGCTTCGGGGAGCTCCTCAAGATAAAAGGGGCAACTACCTTCTCAAGGTGAAACACCGACATTTGAGCATGTAAATGCTATCACCACGAGGAGAGGTACATCTTATGTCTCCCCTCCGTTCCCTAGTGAGCAAGAGCCAATGCAAGAACCGACAAAGACAATGGCATCTCCAATTCAAGAAAGCTCAAGCTTTGATAATCCAATGGAGGAGCAAGTCTTATGGGAGATTGAGAAACCCCAACAAGACAAGCTTCCTCCACTTCAAGCAAAAGACAAGGGTAAAAGGAAAGTGTCGTTTGAAGAGTCCACCCCTATTGAGCAAAACAAGATCCAAATCAAATTGCCTTTCCCAACAAGGCAAATGAAGACCAAGGTGGATAGCCAATATGACAAGTTCCTTAGTATTGTGAAGAAGTTGGATGTGAGTGTCCCATTTACCGAGCTACTTACCCAAATCCCGGCATATGGAAAGTTTATGAGAGAAATCTTGGCTAGGAAGAGATCCATCGACAAAGAAGAGACCATTGCGTTCACAAGAGTGGTGAGCGAGCTCATTCAAGGTTCTACGCTTCCAAAGTTGAAGGATCCGGGTAGATTTTCGATCCCTTGCACCATAGGGCACTACAAGATCGAAAGAGCATTATGTGATTTGGGTGCGAGTGTAAGCATCATTCCCTATACTAGGTTGGGTTGCCACTTAGTACAGTCGGTTATACTGTACTAGGATTGGAGTCGTGATGTTATTTTCGAGAGCCTTGTACAGTCAGTTATATTGCACAGTTATACGAAAGCTAGTGGTATAGATGACGTGCGGTATCAGTTATATACCAATCGGAATGAAAAAGCGCCAAATGCCAAAGGTCTATTTTCGGGCGTGCCTTGAGACGTCAGTTATACGCTCTGGGTCTCGTGTGTCGTTCGGTGTACGGTTATTGCATCGAGAGCCCTAGCTAGGCTTAGATATATAGTTGTCAGTTATACGGCTATACATAGTACCGTGGAGTATCAGTTATATGCTCCACACCGATGGGAAGTCTGTTATACGACCCGTCCGTCAGAGTATCAGTTATATGCTCTGGCAGGTGAGAGTGTCAGTTATACACTCGAGCCGGTGTTCGCTCTATACCCTAGACGTAGTGTAAGAAGGTTAATTGTGAGTAATCAGTCCGGTTTGGATGTTGGAATTTCTTCGTAATTGTATGATCCTAATTGGTCGAGTATGATAATGCTTTCATGTATTCCTTATCCGTATGATTCATTAATTGCTGATTATTAGATGCTTTCATCCTATTGTAAAGACGACTGGGAGAGCATCTAGTTACTCCCCACTGACTGTGGACCCTCCCTTTCAGGTCTTTCAGGATGCTGTTGACTGCTTCATTGTTGGGGAAGACCTGTGGAGAGAGAGAACCTTCATTTAAGTCTTTAATTTCAGTTTGAACACATTTGCATAATGTATTAGTTGAGTGTCGAGATAGTGACGATTCGGATTCGGTCGGGTGTTTCCGGCACCCTTGACCTTATTATTTATACTATTTATATTATTAAAAGTTTTTAAAAATCCGGGTTGTTACAGTTGGTATCAGAGCGAACACGCTCCCAACTCTCGCCTAGTAATAAAGAATAACTTGACTTAGTAATTGAGTGAGAGTAAATGGGGGTAGAAACAATTAAGGACTTATTTGTTTATGCCTTAGTGTTTCATATCGTTATTAATTGTATTACAAGTGTTGATCATGTACTTGCTTCTTTATGCTTTAATGTCCCGTCTTGTTATTAATTGTATTACATGTTTTGATCATATACTTGCTTCTGTATGTTTTAAGGTTTCGTCTTGTTATTAATTGTGTTACATGTGTTGTTCATGTTTTAGTTATTCGTGCCTGAATGTTTATCGTTAATAATTGTATTAAGTGCATGGTTCGTGGAAAGACTTTTTCAAGCGTGCTTTGTTGATTTAAATCACGGTTATTTTTGGAAAAATGTCTCTTTAATGTTACATACGCATCGTACGTTTGGTTACATGTTTGTCAAAACTCTTAATCCTTGATAACCCGAGCTTTACTCTTCTCGTACTGTTATCCTCTTGGATCACTTGGTGGTGTCGTCCCTTCTTAGGGTAACTTTGAGAGTTTTCCTGTTGTGACTTAGTCTTGAGTTAATAAGTTAGAATTGATTGTATTTGGAGATTTTCAAGTATGAAAGAAAAGAACGATTATTATCAAGAGTTTGGTCGCAAAGAAGTCTAATTTGGGATTAAAGGTTGTGAGATGATGTTTCCTTTGGGATTAGATTGAGATGAAGTTTACTTTGGGACTAGAGTTTGTTTGATGATGTTTCCTTTGGGATTAGATTGAGATGAAGTTTACTTTGGGAATAGAGTTTGTTAGATGATGTTTCCTTTGGGATTAGATTGAGATGAAGTTTACTTTGGGAATAGAGTTTGTTAGACGATGTTTCCTTTGGGATTATGAGTGTTATGTCCTTTTATTTTTGAGGAAATCTGTATTGATGATATTGGGTGTTTGTGTATGGTGTAAGATGTACGACTATGGTCTCTGGATTTTTCAAGGAGTGAGACACATGATGAATAGATATATTTTCTGGTATATTATTCGGGAGTATCGCGACTTATGCCTGTAATTAATAGAATTATTGAATTTTGTCTTAAGGAAATAAGTTATTTATGGATTAAGAATACAGGATGATACAAAATTGAATGTTATTGTGGATTTAAGATTAAAGGATGAGAATTTTGGGAACTATGCTTGTCTTTAATGAGAATATCATATTCGAGGAGTAAGAAACGTTAATGGCAAACAGTGTGTGATGAAAAGAATTTATGATTTATCTATTGAGGAGTTATTTAATGATCATACCTTTTAAGGACCGAGTGAAAGAGAGTAATATGAGTTATGAACTTATGACGTATTAATGTTTAGATCTTGATTTCGTAAACTCCCATATTGAAGATGGAGATAATGAATCGTGGTATTTGTCTTTTTAAGGATGTAGAGGATTCTATGATTTTATTCATTATATATGATTAGATGAAGGTATTGGGATTTAATAGTCTAGAGAATGATTTTCTGAGGAACATAGTGATGGTAAAGGGACAATTACATAGTGATTTGTCTGTCTTGAGGTAGTATGGTAATATGATTAAAGGATGTTACGAGACAGAGATACCTTGAGTGATGATTGTACGAGAATTGTAAGACGTTGGTTTTTTGTGCTTTACTTATATTATTAAGGTGTCGCCTTTGGGTAGATAAAACTGTTTTGAGTTGTTTTCTTGTCTCCTTGATCGTATCAACCGTACCTCTCATATTTTCATACCAACCAAAAGTTTCCTTTTATATTTGTCCTTTTATGTTTGATCTTTCGATACCCTCTATTTGATCATTATTTCAACTCCAACTTTCTCTTCCTTCAACTTTTTGTAATTTCTCTTTCGCCTTGATGTCACCTTGTGCTGCAACTTTTCAAACTTTTTACCTTGTGGTATTGCTAAAAAATATTCCCTTTTTAGCTTGCGTGCTTTATGCTCTTTTATGGTAATGTGAAAAATTTTGATTCCTTCTTCATAACTACTTGTGATCATCTCATAGTGGAAGTTTGGATCCTTTGACGAAATGTTTATACATCGAGTTTGAGGTTGGGTTAATTGATGTTGAGAGCATAGAATATAGTATATGAGTATGAATTGGGGTAATATATGGTGTTTTGGAAGTGTTGTATTTAAGGTCTTATATCGAGCTTAGAAAGTTTGAGGATGGTATTACATGAAGGGCACGTGGATGCTAATTCGTTCCATCAAAAGCTATGTAGAAAATTTTGGAGATAAGGTGTTTCATTTAAGTGCATGAGTCATTTATTGAAGGACATAGATTTAAGCGTTCCATTGATGGATTTTTAAGGTTAAAATATTTATTGATGAATAGCAAATTGTAATTAAAAATTGAGGGTATAAGCTTGGTCGTTATATTGATGATGAGATTTGTACGGTGATATTATGATTCAATGCTTTTGTGGAATTGCATTATCAATGGACTAGTATATTGTGGTACATTGAGTACTAGCTTAACTAAAGGTGTATGATTCTTTGGGTGCCTAGGAATAGCGTGATCAGATGTGTTCAAAGGAAGTGATTGGATTTTCTTGTGCGTGTGACTAATAATTATGTCATGAGATTGAGGCTGCATTGAGTTTGTGATAGTTATAAATAAATTTAAGGTCTTAAATTTATGGATTTGGACAGTAATACATATATCAAGAAGATTTGCGATATTATATTAAAGGATTTCGAGCATTAGAGTTGTGGATGATATTAATCACTACTTGCTTTGAGGATATTAAACTAGTGATAGTTCTAATGGATCTAGTGAATATTAGACTTTTCTAATTCGGAAGATACAATTTGTTTAGAGACTATTTATATGGAGTTTTGTCGATTTCATATCTTGTGGTGAATAGTGGACTAGAATGATTGAATCACTAGTAATGAGTTTGCAGAAATGATGAGAGAGCATATATTTTGGAATGATGGCTGATATTGTGGATAATGTTTGAAATAAATGGAGTAGAAGTTGGTAATTCATGAGATAAGATGTTGTACATCGATGAGTATTACTTAAGGGTATTGAGTATACTTGGTGGACGTAAGGTAATGATGCATTGATATTATGGTATACGAGATGTGATAGTATTTATGAGAGTTAATCACATGCTTAAGGTGATGCTGATGTGGAAATGTTGACCAGTTTTACTCGATAAGGTCATATCGTGATAAAATAGACGACTATTTGGAAGATGGTATTGATTTAGCGATTATTTTGGGTTGTGATTATTTGGGATTAATCTGATTGAGATTTTAGAATGAATAATGATTATTTAACATTGAGGACTTAAGATACACTTTGGTGGTTTGAGTGTTTATAAGGATCAGAGTGCGCAGCGGTTTGGATTTCGAGACGACTTGTGGTGATGATCACTTGTAATTCTTATCTTCTTTTGATCTTGTCTTTGAACTTCAAGTTTCGAGGACGAAACTTCTTTTTAGGGGGTTGGATTGTAACACCCCGTATTTTATAATAATATTTATTCGGAAAGTTATTTATTTAAAATAATTATTTTCGAGTTTTATAATAATATGCATTCTGTATTTTATTACCTCCATTGTCCGTTTTAAATAAATGTCTCGTTTTGACTCACTTTTAATGGGTTAAAATGTCCGTACACGATTTGACTATTTTACTATAATATGTACTTCACCTATATTGCTTCTCCAAGCGTTTTATCATGGTCCAATCTAATTTTTAATTGGATGATCCATTGTATGAGGTAATAGACCCAAAGCCCATTTGTTAATCTTCTTATAAAAAGGATTAACCTAGGAAGCAAGTAGGTCACTTCTTTTTCCTCTTTTTTCCCTGTCGCGGCGCATCCCCTCCCTTCTTCTCTTTGTTTCTCATTTTCTCCATTTAACTCCATTGTTATGCATCTATCTTTCCTCCAATCTCATACATAAATTATATTTTTATAATCTTGGCTCTTTCCTCTACAACATATTCATCTTCAATTAATTTTATGAGATTCATTTTTATGAACATTTAGACCTACCTTTAGGGTCCCTAATTAAGGAAAAATATACCATTCTTTTGGTCGTTTTGGAAGAGGATTTGTGTGGTACGATTTCCATCACATGTGTTTCGGTTTGTTTCTTCAAAGTTGATCTATGAGGATGGTGACACGTGTTGGAGACAAGGTTTTTGTTTGTCGGGTTCTTCATGGTGTTTCTTATTAATGTTTATCATTAATTGCCAAAAAGATAGCTAGATGTGTCTTTTAATCGCGTTTATGATATGTGAATGCCATTAATATGATGAATGAATGTTTAATATGATATTGGATGTCATGTGGTATTATTATGCATGTTTATTATTTCGTTGATAGATTGCACGATTTAATTATATCGTTAATTTTACTGTTAAGATGTTAATTACCGTTTTTTGCGAATTATAAAGTTGTGAGTCGTTTCGTGAGATAATTCTAGGACGCGCATGAACCGACCATGGCCTCCCTTAGTGGAGATGCTAGGGTGTTTCATCGATGCTTTTAGGGTTTGAAACCCTAGATTCAATGATGACTCAACCTACCATCACTCGGTGGTTGAGGTTAGGGTTGATGTTAATATAACCTTATTTGAAGTTAATGTAACTTTGTTGAGAAGTACTATGCAACTTCACTTGAGATTAAGATAACTTCAACACGGGGTTATAATCTTGTCGAGGTTCCCGAACTTTGCAAGGTTATAGTCAAGGTTATTGTAACCTTAACTTAGAGTTAAGGTTAGGGCGAAGGTTAAGGTAACCTTAGCGTAGACTTAAGGTTATAACTAAGGTTAACGTAACCTTAACAAGAGTTAAGGTTACAGCCGATGTCAATATAACCTTAACAAGAAGCTAATGTTATAGCCGAGGTTAATGTAACATTGATTGAAGTTAATGTACCTTCATTGAGAAGTTACTATACCACTTCACTTCAGGTTAATGCAATCTCGTTGTAACATCATAATCTTGTTGCAGTTAATGTAACTCCACGAGGTTATGGTTGAGGTTAGGTCAACCTCAACTTAGTAGACAAGGTTATAGTCAGCGAACCTTAACCTTGGGTACTATTAGGCATTAGATATGTGAGGTTAACTCTATGGTTATAGTTAGTTGTACTATCTATTATTCACGTAATAGTTGGAAGGTTATTGCTATGTATGTTCTTCATAGTTCACTCAGTTATATTGTCCTATGTTTGAGACACGATTGGTATCTAATATAGTCGGTTACACTATATTGGATTGAAGTAACACTTGGTATAGCCAGTTACATTATATAGGGCTTGATTTTCCCTGGTATAGTCAGTGACACTATACTAAGTCAGATTACTACCTTGTATAGTCAGTTATACTATACTAGGTTGGGTTGCCACTTAGTACAGTCGGTTATACTGTACTAGGATTGGAGTCGTGATGTTATTCACGAGAGCCTTGTACAGTCAGTTATATTGTACAGTTACACGAAAGCTAGTGGTATAGATGACGTGCGGTATCCGTTATATACGAATCGGAATGAAAAAGCGCCAAATGCCAAAGGTCTATGTTCGGGCGTGCCTTGAGACGTCAGTTATACGCTCTGGGTCCCGTGTGTCGTTCGGTGTACGGTTATTGCATCGAGAGCCCTGGCTAGGCTTAGACATATCGTTGTCAGTTATACGGCTATACATAGTACCGTGGAGTATCAGTTATATGCTCCACACCGATGGGAAGTCTGTTATACGACCCGTCCGTCAGAGTATCAGTTATATGCTCTGGCAGGTGAGAGTGTCAGTTATACACTCGAGCCGGTGTTCGCTTTATACCCTAGACGAAGTGTAAGAATGTTAGTTGTGAGTAATCAATCCGGTTTGGATGTTGGAATTTCTTCATAATTGTATGATCCTAATTGGTCGAGTATGATAATGTTTTCATGTATTCCTTATCCGTATTATTCATTAATTGCTGATTATTAGTTGTTTTCATCCTATTGTAAAGACGACTGGGAGAGCATCTAGTTACTCCCCACTGACTGTGGACCCCCCCTTTCAGGTCTTTCAGGATGCTATTGACTACTTCGTTGTTGGGGCAGACTTGTGGAGAGAGAGACCCTTTATTTAAGTCTTTAATTTTCAGTTTGAACACTTTTGAATATTGTATTAGTTGAATGTCGAGATAGTGACGATTCGGATTTGGTCGGCTGTTTCCGCCACCCTTGACCCTATTATTTATACTATTTATATTATTTAAAGTTTTTAAAAATCCGGGTTGTTACAGTCCAGTATGAGAGTGAGCTGGAGGAGGCCAGGCGTCAGGCTGCCAACTGGAAGGATCAGGGAGAGAAGGCTGTAAAAGAGGCGGCAGACTTGGAGGTGCAGCTGGAGCAGGTCAAGAAGAATGCTGCCGAGCTGGAGAGTCGCCTTGGGGAGTATGCTACTCAGCTAACCAAGGCCGACTCTGACCTTAAGGCAGCCCAAAATGAGCTGAAGGTTCAGGGTGAAAAATGGCTCAAGGAAAAAGAGGAGATCATTCAGGAGGCTAACACAGAGGTGGATAAGGCCTTTCAGTCAGGGGCCTCTTCCTCTTCTGAGTATTATGGAAGTCATCCGGGAGATGCTGCCTGACTTTGACGAGGATGCTTTTGGGGCGCTTTATGCGGCCAAGAATGACGCCAGGGCTAGCAAGTCACCTGAGGATGGTTCTGGGCCTGACCAGAGTGGCCCCACCGCATAATACTTAGGGCAGTCGTCTTCTGAGGGTTTCTGTCCTTATCCTCCTACGCCTTTATTTCCCCGCTGAATTTGCTATCTTTTTGCGCACCAGACCCAGATGTGGCCGACTGCCGGCTTTGTAATCCTTATTTCTCTGTAACCAGATTTTATTGCTTGCCCCGCAAGCTTTTCTCCTGACTTTTCGCTTAATTTTATGGATACTCCCTTGCTATATGTTTGTTAATTTTATTGCTCTGTCTTAAGGGTTTTGCTTGATCCTTACTCCTGATATGTAGTCAGAGGGCCTACCCCCTGCCTGCCCAGAGGCAGGCGGGGGACTTAGCGTTTTTTATACAAGGTTGAGCGTGCCTCAGTCCTTGTTCGTTCGGCTCATGGGGCCCGGTCTGACTCTGACTCCCGATCCGGAGTTAGAGGGCTTGCCCCCTGCCTGCCCAGAGGCAGGTGGGGGACTTAGCGTTTTTTATACAAGGTTGAGCGTAGCTCAGTCCTTGTTCGTTCGGCTCATGGGGCCCAACCTGACCCTGACTCCTGATCCGGAGTTAGAGGGCCTGCCCCTGCCTGCTCAGAGGCAGGTGGGGGACTTAGCGTTTGTTATACAAGGTTGAGTGTGCCTCAGTTCTTGTTCATTCGGCTCATGGGGCCTGGCCTGACCCTGACTCCTGATCCGGAGTCAGAGGGCCTGCCCCCTGCATGCCCAGAGGCAGGTGGGGGACTTAACGTTTTTTATACAAGGTTGAGTGTGCCTCAGTCCTTGTTCATTAGGCTCATGGGGCCCAGCTTGACCCCGACTTCTGATCCGGAGTAAGAGGGCCTGCCCCATGTCTGCTCAAAGGCAGGTGGGGACTTAGCGTTTTTTGGTTGGGGGGTCCATTTTCCCTACGCTTTGCAACAAGGGGGCCCTCCCCCTATTGTCCCCTGCTAATTTGTGTATGAAGTGCTAATCTAAACAGACAACGAGTATGAATTTGGGAGTCTCTTTCATTCCTTGAAGTAAAAAGTTTAACATCGTGGTTAGAGCCGTCGGCATTTCAACTTGATCGTTCTCCAACATTTTTAGGGAAATGAAAATATTTTAACTCTTAATCTAAACATAGTATTTCTTCAGGTGTTTGCGTTCCAGTGTGCCGCCAGCTCCTGGCCTTTAGGGTTGGCAATCCTGTATGTTCCCGGTCCCATGATTTGTGTGAACTGGTACGGGCCTTCCCAGTTCGCACTTAGCTTGCCATGTTCTCCAGACTTTCCTATTGCCTGAGTTTTTCGTAGGACAAGGTCGCCCACCTAAAAGTTCCTCATGTTTCCCCTTTTGTTGTAGCCCTCCTCATCCTTTATTGATAGGCTGCGATATTAGAGCAGGCCTCTAGTCTCATTTCTCCGACCAGATCGAGGGCTTCAGTCATTGCAGCCTCGTTACTGGTTCTGTCAAATTGCTGAGACCGGAGTGTAGGAATCCGTGCTTCGATGGCTAGCAAGGCTTCGGCCCCATAGACTAAACTGAAAGGAGTCTGCCCTGTGAATTCTTTTCTTGGGGTTCTGATTGACCACAAGACACTCAGGAGTTCATCTGCCCATCTTCCCTTCAGCTCGTCTACCATCTTCTTCAGCCCATTCAAGATCTGTTTATTCGCTGCCTCGGCCTGCCTATTGGTCTGAGGGTGGCAGACAGCAGAGTAGGCGACATTTATACACTACAACAAAAAAGTTTTTTCGCGGCGATTATTTCACGACGATTATAAAATTGAGACAATTAATGCACGTTTACTCATATAATTGAACACGTATTGTAACAAATAAAAATCAACGTTAATACCCCCACTTAAACGACGGGAAATACCTACTCTAGATTAGAGTTACTACTTACGACTCTAGAAAACCTAGAAATAAACCTTTACTGTAACCGCTAAACTTGAAACATACCCCGTAAATGAAATATGGTGTTAGCCTAGAATCAATTTAATTAGGGATTAGGGTTTCCATATTACCATCTGTCCATCTTTATTCACCGTCTCTCCAAGTAATAAGCGGACGACTAATGAGACTCAACAATCAGCATCATGAAGGTATTGTTTCTTATTATCTCACATGTTCATCTATATGAATGAATTAGATTTTTAATATAATCATGTAAACAATTTGTTCATATTTTAGATTTTTTTCACCAATTAAGAGACTGGGTTGGAATTATTGTCAAATAGGGTTTTTTAGCATAATTATATTTAATTAGTCGATTTGTGTATTAGTAGTAATCGTATTGTTAATTTTTGAGTCTAATTCATTGTTTATCTTGTATCATGCTTTGTTGGAATGTGCATTTCTGTAGATTTTGTTTTTTTTCCTTTCAAGATTATTTAGTTAGGGAGTATTAAATGCGGTAGGGTGTTTTGTATTTGTAGTCTGTCAATTGGTGTTGAATGCCCTTAAATGGTTAATCGATTTTTGACATGTTTCAGTATTTCATTATGATAGTCTGTAGAGGTAATCGTGCCAGCTTTTCGACTCAAGTTGTTCTCTATAACATGCTCAATCTCGTAGATCACACACAAGAAATCCTACCTGAAAATGGTTAATTTGTCGCCTTGGAATCTCGTCTATCTCCCGAAGAAAGCTATGTTATATTTTCTGAAGTATACACTAATTAGTAATTATCCCTTGGGCCTCGATGGTGTTTGACTAAGAGATAGGTAGGTTGATTTTAATAGTTACATATCTTCGCTCTAGATACATGAAGGTGTTTAATAGTTATATAAACGAATGTACATTCTGATTATTTGTGGTGGTTGTGCACTTCATACTTATTGATTCAATATCTGATTGCTTATCAAATACTCGTTCAGTCACATGTATTTGAATTCGTGCGTGACCAACAACAACATACCACTGCCAAGCCGGGGGGAGGCTGCTACGATGCTCTTAAGCGAGTCTTGAAGACCAATCCTCAGTGTCTTTGCCAGGCTTTCCAATAAAGATCTCAATTCAGCGTCGTTATCAATGTTACCAAGACCCTTGCTTTACCTTTTCCTTGTGGTGTCCGATGTATCTACCTACCTACTCTTCCTTAATTACTTTCTCTCTTTCATTTTGTTTCAATTCTATCTTTTAATGATTTGTTTTTCGTGTTATTGTTGCTGCTGTTGGAATGCAGTGTCATCGCTGTCTCCTGCAGCTCCTCCGGGTATGTTTTCTCCTCACCATTTTTAGCAAGATTCTCAATCAAATGGAAATAATTAGTCGTATTCACTAAAAATCTAGCTAATAGACTTGAGGAGAGATGTAGGCTTAACTGAACTAAATGTTTGAGCAGATTCTATGTGCAGCTGGCGCAGTTGGTGTCGCTCTTGCTGGTGCAGTTGTTCTCGAAATTCCAAGTAACTTTAGCTGATAGTAAAATTAAACTGAGTTGCTGGGCTATTTGAGTTAAATGGATCGCTTATCGTCTACATATGCTTCAGCATGTTTCTTGCAGCTTCCCTACCTCAAATTTCACCCCATTTCAATAGTGTCTTTTGGGAGCAATTCAACACATTACCCTCTTCCTCGAATGCTCGCTGTCGTTAAATCTCGACTTCTAAGGGAACTCATCCCACTAGAGATGTTGCAGTTGAGGCTGATGTAGCCACATCTGACGATTTATCTTCACCCATTTCGATCCATCTTCACCCATTTCTTCCCCTCTTAAAAAGGTAATCCTTTTTTAGGCTTATACATCCTATATTGCTATACTTTTACTCAGGGATGCAATTTATCTAAAACTCATTTTTGTCTTTGTTCCAAAGCCTCCTCCCTCATATAAAATTCATCCCTAACTGAGGTATCCTACCCTTTAAATACATATACTCCTATAATGAATTTTCAATTTTTCTCTCATTTAATTTAATGATTTGATTGACTACATTTGATTTGTTGGAATTTGATTAATTGTAGGCACAAAAGAGTTTGTTTTGAGTTTAGGTGAATTACTACATGAGTACATATGGTTGAAGGAACAAAAGCTGATGGTATATCAACGAAAATTTGGATTAGCTCAAGAAGGCTCTAGGATTCAAACCCCTTTGCAAGAAGATGTCATGAATACCCATAACCTCGTTGTTGCTGCTGCCACCTGCTCGATGTCGTCACCTTTTGTAGCTTCTTCCATCTTAGTGCACGCGGATTTAATGCCTGCCAAGTCACCTTCTTCAGGTTCTTTTCTTATTCTTTTTCCCTTTCCTGTTTCATTTAAACATGATTTTGGGTTTACAAGATATCAGGTCGAATCAAATTGTTTTCAGGTTGGTTCGATTCGAGTGTCGGGTTAGACTTAAGTCTTCATTTCGAGTGATGAGATTGATTCTCCTAAAAAATTAGAAGTGAACAAGTTCAAAAGCGCAACGGGTTATTTTATTTTACTAGTAGTCGCATAGCATTCTGTCGGTAGCTATCTGGTTGTCTGTCAGTCAGAAACAATGGATGTCAATCTAACAAGATTGATAGCAGCTATAGAGTTTCTTGAACCATCTTGGTCTTCTTTTACTCGTAATAGCACCGGAGGGTCTTCCCCCATCTATATCTTGATGATATATTCCAGCAAATCCCTTACCTCTTAAAGTGAAATAAAATGCTGATATAATTTGGTTTTAGGTCGAGAATCTCGCTTCTTTTTTTAGTGATCATCATCGTAGTTTTGTACTTATGTGATCTATAACATGTTACATGTTAAAAAAATGGTCCATTAGATTTCATAAATTATAGCCTATTTTACATGGATACTTGCAGACATGTAAATTTCTTTACGATGTATGTTTCTTTGTTGTGGTGGATTGTTGTTATTAGTGTTTCCACTCGTCAGTGACACTAAAGCTTTCGAAATTGAATGATTGACGTGTTGATAGCTAGCTTTATATTTTATCTAGTAGAGATGACGTACGTATTTGTTTTATTTCCGCAGGGAGCCATCAGTACTCATTTTTCACAGACTTAGCTGACAACTTGACGTGAATTTTAGTCTTTGTTTTAATTGATATACCTATTCCAATCTTTTTATACTAATTAAATTTGTTCAAACGCAGGAGGGGTTAACTAAGGAGGAAATTACGAGGAATCAATCTAAGGGTTTTTTTAGGCGCGACATTTATTAGGTGGCCAAAGATGTACGGAGTAATAATTTTTTAGGTTGTCAAAAGATCGTTTGCACTTATTTTATACTTATTTTTATGTATTCAATTTCGTTGATGTTGGATATATATAATTTTTGGAATATATGAGTAATAAAAAGGTTCCTTGTTTTTTCTTTTTATTTTCGCACCGCATTTGAGACAGAAGGGTGATATTTCGTATCGAATGAAATTGATACCAAATTTACTGTATGGTTGCATTTAATAGTACTTATCGTGTCGAATGCAATTGCAACAATTGTCATTAAATAATATTTTATTGTACTTATCGTGTCGAATACAATCGCTACAATTATTATTATAGGTGATATCAAATTATTTACTGGGTCAATAATAATCGACACAAAAATCGTCACTAAACCCCATCTTCTTTCGTGTCGGTTTTAAGGAGCTAACCCAGCGAACAGATTATTCGCCACGAAAGGCTACGGCAACGCCACCTACCTCAACGAATACACAATCGATGGGGAAACCTTTCCCGTCAAATAGAATCGCCACGAAATACAAAAAAAATCGCCGCGAAAAGTTGTTTTTGTTGTAGTGATACCATGACTTTCCAGCCAGGCTCTTAGCAGGTCATTGTAGAATTGTCTGCCATGGTCAAAGACCAGCACCTTTGGCAGGCCATACCTTGTTACGATGTTTCTCCAGATTGCTTTCCTAACGGCTGGCTCTGTTATGCTTGGGACAACTTCAGCCTCAATCCATTTGGTGAAGTAATCGATTCCTACTATGAGGAATTTTATGCCCCCAGTTGCCATAGTAAATGGACCCAGAATGTCCATCCCCCATTGAGCAAAAGGGATGGAGGATAAGATCGACCTGAGGTCTTGAGCTGGGGCGTGTATTACAGGGGCGAAGAGTTGGCACTTTTTGCATTTTTGGTTCAGGTCCCTGACGTCTGCCAGCATGGTTGGCCAGTAGTACCCTGCCCTCAGGGCTTTGTGTGCCAGCGTTCGTCCCCCTACATGATGGCCACAGATCCCTGAATGTATGTCGTCCAATACTTCTGCGGCTTGTCCTGCCCTCAGGCATTTAAGCAAAGGAGCAAAAAATAATTTGCGGTACAATTCTCCATTGATTAGTATGAACCATGCAGGTTTGGCTGGCATTCTTCTCCTCTGAGCCGGGTCCTGTGGAAGGGTTCCGTATTTCTTGAACTGGATGATTGCGGTCATCTAGCTTTCAACCACCGCTTCTTCAATAACACTTATCAGCTGGCTGAGCGTTGTGGATTTTTCTTGTATAACATCTACCCACACGGACCTCCTGATATCCTGTAGGTTGGAACTTGCCAATTTAGATAGAGCGTCAGCTCGATTATTTTGCGATCGGGGGACCTGTCTAACTTCGTAGGATTTAACCCAGATAGCTCTTGTTTGACCTTCTCCAGATATGAGGCCATGGCTTCGTCCCTGGCTTCATATTCCCCATTGATTTGATTTGGGATGAGCTGGGAATCTGTAGCCAGGATGAGCCTTTCTGCCCCTGCTGCTTTGGCTAAGTAGATTCTGCTAGGACAGCCTCATACTCAGCTTCGTTGTTAGACGCATGAAAGGTGAACATGAGAGCATGCTCAAAGTCTGTCCCTTCGGGGATTGTAAGCACTACTCCTGCTCCCACACCATTGGCCGTGGATGATCCGTCGGTGAACACCGTCCACTCGCCGGCAGGTGGGTCGTCTTCCTCTGAGTGGGAGCATTCAGCTAGGAAGTCCGCCAGGGCCTGTGCTTTGATGGCGGTACTGGACTGATAGGAAATCCCTAGCCCGCTTAATTCTATGGCCATTTCAATAGCCTCCCGGATTTTTCAAATTTTTCTAATACTTTCTCCAGGGGTTGATCGGTTGACACGACGATAGGGTCGGCGTCGAAATACGGTCTGAGCTTTCGAGCTGCTATAACTACCGCGTAGGCCGCCTTCTCGACGACCGGATAATTTTTCTCAGCCGCCCCTAGGGGATGGCTTACGAAGTAAATTGGCTGCTGAGAGCCTGCTTCTTCCCTTAGGATTACTGCACTTATAGTTGGATTTGTGATAAGTGTAGTTTGTAGTGCCTATTTCGTAGTATTTTGGTTCCATTTTCCTTGTGGAATCGCTCCTTGGGAGCGATTCATGGGCTACTTATGCTTCCTCTAGCTCGTTTCAGGTTCTCGAGACCATTCGTGAGGAGTTGGAGTGATTCCGACTCAATACATACACTTTTCGGAGCCAACGAAGCGGAGGAACGATCACTCGATGCCTTGGATTCGACCCCGAGACCTTGGGACCCAATCCCGAGCCTCCGAGACCCGATCCCGAGTCCCGAGAATCGATGAGAAGTTCATGTGAGGCAAGGAGGAACCAAAAGGGTCATATTGGAGGCCTACAAGACTCATCCCCGACGGGTATGCACCTCATCCCGTCGGGGATGAAGTGCGCTTTTAGAGGGTTCACTGCCAGGCCGTCCCGGACGGGACCAACCCGTCCCGGTCGGGATGATCCCGTCCCGGTCGGAACCGGCGTGCTGTAGCCCGCGATTCTATTTTCCTTCTCCTTCATTCTTGTACCCCTATAAATACTTCCCTCTTGTATTGTTTATGTATCTTACCTTAACCTAGACTCTCTTAAGCCTCTCTACAAAGATTCAAACCCTAGATTAGTGTTCCTCATATTAGTTTTAATCTCTCCTTAATCCTAGTTTAATCTTAGTTAGTTAGTTCTTATATTAAGAAGATTCTTGAAGACTCACCCAAGCTTGACAACCTTGGGGTTTTATTTGGGTTTCTTATTAATTCAAGTTCTCATCTTTTTCATCCAATTGTAGTGGGTATAATTTCTCTTCTCTTAATCTTTGTTTTATCATCAAGTTTTAATCATTGATTATTGTTTATTGTTCTTGATTGCTCACCATGAATGTTTGGATGTTTGTGATGTTGTTCTCTCTTTTCATTGTTGTAGTTAGTATGATTATGAGTGAGTAGTTTTCTTGTGGGTTAGTAGGGGGATTAAGGGTAGATTATGGATGATTAGGGTTTGATTGGGGGTAAAGGGTGAATCTTTGTTGTTAGTCACATATTTGGCACACCATGTGTTTGTTGATATGCTTGTATGAGTTGTAGTGGCCATGCTTCTCATGCTAGTCTTCCTCTACTCATTGTTTGTCTTGTGTGTGGTCATGTTGAGGATAGTGTTTAGTATAGTCTAAGTTGCGAGAGCCCGGACTTACCTTGACTAGAGTCTAAGTAGCGAGAGCCCGGACTCACCTCGACATCGGTCTAAGTTGCGAGAGCCCGGACCGATTCTAGCAATTAGGAAACACCTACACCCTTGACCACCTAAGTCACCCTACTACACTTATGAACCCGACCTAACCCACTTCTTCTTCATATTTGATTCATATTATTAGTTAACCTCATTTCTTTAGTTTGCTAGTTGGTTTGTGTTTAGTTATTCTATCTTAGCCTTGTTTAGCCTAGTTCATTGTTAGTCTATTTCCTTCTTCTCCTCTCATCATAATCCATCAATTAGCATTTCTTTGTGTTTGTCTGGTAGCATAGTCCCGTTTTAGGCCAACCTAGTCTAAACCTTGCGACACCGTCTCCGTGGACACAACCCGACTTACCCTAGCTACCCGTTAGGTCTTAGCCGGTTATTATTTGGTGGCGGGATCCACGACAAATCCCACCATCAATTTGGCGCCGTTGCCGGGGACGGTGCATTGTTTAGACTTAGTTTGCTTATAGCTAGACTTAGTTACCCTTCTTTGTGCCCTTCTACCTTCTCTTGTGCGTATTTCCTAGTTTATCCCGTTTTCTTTGCTTTCTTTTCTCTTTGTCTCTCGTTGTGCTTGTTTATTGTCGTTACCTAGTGCCCATAAAGCACTAGGTGTTCTCACGTTTGTTCTAGTGTGTAGTGTATGCCTAGGCGGGGAGGCGAATCCTTTCTCTTTAATCCAGAGCCAGAGAGGCTTTTTCGAGCTTTTCGCCAACGGACGATTAACCGGGTTAGGATCTCTCAACCAAGTGCAAGCAATACCCATCAAGAACAAGCTCAAGGAAGCAATAGTGAGGAAGCATCTCGAGAGACGGCCGAAGGGAATTTCACCAATCCCTTTGGAGATTCTAGTCCTAGTTCCCCTTCTACATCTACTTCAACTCCGTCTACACCATCTTCTCCCTTACATCCAATAATGCCGAAATTTTCCTCTCACTCTACATTCACGGAAGACGTCTTGCCGGGACCTAATGCTCTACCGGCCACTTATGCCGGAAATTTTAGGGCTAAGACTCACTTCATACAACTTGTGGAAAGGAATCAATTTAGTGGTTTGCCCACCGAAGACCCGCACCAACACATGGAGACTTTCTCCGATTATTGCGACGCTATCTCTCAACCCGGGGTTACACAAGATCAAATCCGATGGGTATTATTTCCATTCTCATTAATTGGAAAAGCGAAGCAATGGATCAAGAGTCTCGATAGGGCAACCATGGGGATCGATACTTGGAATAAGCTTGCCTTAGCGTTCTACCAAACATTCTACCCTCCGGAGAAGACTAATTTGCTTAGGGCCTCCATCACCGGTTTCCAACAAAGGGATGAAGAGAGCCTATATGAAGCTTGGGAGCGGTTTAAGTCTTTGGTTAGATCGTGCCCCCACCATGGACTTTCACAATGGTTCTTAGTCCAACAATTTTGGAATGGTCTTTATGAGGACTCAAGAACTATACTCAACATGGGCTCCAATGGTAGGTTCACCGAGGTCGATGACGACCAAACTTGGGCGAGAATCGAAGAGATGGCAGTGCATAATTTGCAATACTCTAGGCCTAGGAAGGCAAATCGAGGAGGTAGGCACGAGGTTGATGCTATTACTCAACTAAGCATTGCCTTGGAACTCAATTGAAGACCCATATGGAGACCATCGACAAGAAGCTCCAAGGTCACCTCACTCAAGTTCAAAGCATTGGTTCCTCCAACCAAGCCTCAGTTCATGAAGTTAATGCTTTGGGATGTGCACCTCCTTTGCCTTATTATGGGATGTGCGACACTTGTGGAATCGTTGGTCATGATTCTATGAATTGTAGAGGAAGTATTGAGCAAGTGAATGCCTTTCAAGCATTCAAGCAAGGTGCCTCCTACTCTAATCGATACCAAGCTTCCAATCAAGTCCCCCAACAACAAGCCTTTCAACACCAACAACAACATCGTCCGTATGTTCCACCTCCCTTAAGGGACAACAACCAAGGTTACCAAGGCAACTCAAGGCCTTTCAACAACTTCAAGCAAAGTAACCAAGGTTCATTCAACAACAATCAAGGGTTCCAACAAAGGAACTTCAACCAAGGCTATCAAAACCACAACCATGGCAACAATCAAGGCCTTAATCAAGGCAATTCTCATGGGTTCCAAGAGAACCGTCAACAACAAGCAACTCAAGGCAATCAACAACAAAGCAAGCCTAGGAGCCGGTCTCCTATTCATGACTATGGTACTCCATTAGCCCTCACCAATACTCCGCATAATCCATCATCCCCACCACGGGATTTCGACATTCAAAAATCTATGATGGATATGCAAAAGAGTCAAATGGACATATCAAGAAACCATC
Source organism: Agrostemma githago (assembly GCA_958450325.1). NCBI lineage: Eukaryota > Viridiplantae > Streptophyta > Magnoliopsida > Caryophyllales > Caryophyllaceae > Agrostemma > Agrostemma githago. The sequence goes on from OY288246.1 coordinate 33,068,456, forward strand.
AAGAGCTCTTTGCTTATATTCAAGGGGAAAACGCGTCAAGAGATTCCCGTATGAAGATGCTTGAAAGTCAAGTATCTCAACTTGCTTCGGGGAGCTCCTCAAGATAAAAGGGGCAACTACCTTCTCAAGGTGAAACACCGACATTTGAGCATGTAAATGCTATCACCACGAGGAGAGGTACATCTTATGTCTCCCCTCCGTTCCCTAGTGAGCAAGAGCCAATGCAAGAACCGACAAAGACAATGGCATCTCCAATTCAAGAAAGCTCAAGCTTTGATAATCCAATGGAGGAGCAAGTCTTATGGGAGATTGAGAAACCCCAACAAGACAAGCTTCCTCCACTTCAAGCAAAAGACAAGGGTAAAAGGAAAGTGTCGTTTGAAGAGTCCACCCCTATTGAGCAAAACAAGATCCAAATCAAATTGCCTTTCCCAACAAGGCAAATGAAGACCAAGGTGGATAGCCAATATGACAAGTTCCTTAGTATTGTGAAGAAGTTGGATGTGAGTGTCCCATTTACCGAGCTACTTACCCAAATCCCGGCATATGGAAAGTTTATGAGAGAAATCTTGGCTAGGAAGAGATCCATCGACAAAGAAGAGACCATTGCGTTCACAAGAGTGGTGAGCGAGCTCATTCAAGGTTCTACGCTTCCAAAGTTGAAGGATCCGGGTAGATTTTCGATCCCTTGCACCATAGGGCACTACAAGATCGAAAGAGCATTATGTGATTTGGGTGCGAGTGTAAGCATCATTCCCTATTCCATTTGTGAGCGACTTGGGATGAAGGAGCTCAAGAGTACTTCTATCACACTCCAAATGGCCGATAGTTCATTCAACCGACCATTGGGGATGCTAGAGGATGTGCCGGTGAGAATCGGTAAGTTCTTCATTCCGGTTTACTTCATCGTGCTCGATATGCGGGAAGATGCAATCACTCCCATTATTCTTGGGCGCCCATTTCTACATACCGCCGGTGCTATGATCGATGTGAAGAATGGTAGGATCACCTTCGAGTTAGGCGAAGAGAAGCTAGTGTTTGACCTCCAAGGTAACACTTTGCCTACTAATGATGAGTCATGCAATATGATCCAAGCCAAGAAAGACATTGATCTAGAGGTTGAGTTGGGACAAAGCTTGAAGAAGAGCTCTTGTGAAATTGAAGATGATGACTCCGAGATTGGAGAGGATGAGTGCCCATGTCATGGGCTTGATGACAAATTGAAAAGCAAGGAGAAGGATGAGCCTCCCTTGGAGCCACATGAGGACCGGTGGACGTTCGGGTATGTCCCCAAAGACCAAAAGTACAAGTTGAAATCGTTGAACTTGGAAGATCGGGATGCCCTGGGAACGTCAAGGCAAGGCCATGAAGAGCCTTGGTATGTGGTTGGTTATATCTCGAGCTTGATTGAAGACTTTGCTAGGGCCTTCGACTTGTTCCTTCGTGCCCTTGATGGAGATGGAACTAGTTTTGGTTGTTGAAAAAGGTTGAAGAATGTACCACCTTGGTTTGACGGAGTTCCACAAGAACCGTCTCTTTGTATATATCTCTTTCCCTTGTAGTTTGTTTTGTTTGGTGAATTTCTTGATTACTTGGATTGATTGATGAGCGATGTAAGGGAGGGAATTTGATGTGTTATTCGAGTTTATTGTGATAGGTGTGAAGTGAAAGTGCCTCCTAGGGAGGAGTGGTCATTGTTTGAACTTGGATCGTGTGAAGGGAAGTCGGTTTTTGAAGCTTGGAACGAGCTTTTGGGAGCTATAGAGGGTTAGGAGACTCTTCCCGGCCTAGAAGAGGTCATCCCGTCCGGGATGGAAGGCTCATCCCGACCGGGAAGGATGTCATCCCGTCCGGGATGAAGTGCACAAAAGATGGGTTCACTGACAGCTCATCCCGATCGGGACGAGGTCTTCCCGACCGGGACGAGACGGTCATCCCGACCGGGACCCCCCATCCCGACCGGGATGGACCCCCTGTCCTCCTTTGGCCTTTTCTTCGTCGTTTGAGCCCAACCAACCACTTTATACCCCCTCCCAACCTCCCTACATGTCCTTACCCTCATTATATGACCCCTACACCTCACATACACATTCACCTCACTTTCTCGTCACTTTAAACCGACTTTCACATCAATACCCACCCCATTTTACTTTGGTGCCCCAACCATGGAACCGTACTGCGATTGGGAAGGAATAACGATGACGACGACTTGCTACAAGCCGATATTGATTTATGAGACGATGGAGCGAGTGAGTTGCTAACCGTACGGTACGACAACTATCCTCACTTTTCCGTTTTTATAGCTTGTCTTCATTTGTTTACTCCCCTTCCCTTATACCATTTGTGTCATGGTGGCCTTCGAGGCCTTAGTATGGTTGCTCCCGACTCTCGATGACGTGACTACATCGAGAGTCATTTCAAAATCCAAATTTTCCAAGATTTTCACACTCTTTTGTAGGATTTAGGCGGATTTAGGCGGAATCCGGGCTAGGTGACTTGATTACACCTAGTCCTCCCCTCCCATTTCCTTTCATTTCTTTCTTTTTATTTCTTCCTCCATCCATATCTTTTCTTGTCTCGGCCCAAGGTGACTTGACTACACCCCGGCCGGACACATTCTACCATTTTCTCCACTTTTATTTTTGATGTTTAGCTTTATTTTCGTAGTTTCTTTTCTTTTTTTTTTGTGCTCCCATGCACTACGGTCGAGCATGAGGACATGGCTCGGCTTAGTGGGGGAGCGATATTCTATCGTAGTTAGTTTTATTTTCGTAGTTTTTCCATAAAATCTTTAAAAATCCTAGAAATTTGAAAATTTTTCATAAAAATCAAAAAGATTTTCCTTTTGTGTGTTTTCCTCTTATGTCGTTGTATCGTGTATTTGTTGTGTTGTGCGTGTTTTGCCTCCCTTTTTCCTTATAGGTTACTTGAATCACCGACATCTTTGGGGAGCTTTCAAGACTTCCGGTAACATCTTTATCCCTTTTTCTTCTTTATCTCTTGCGGAGTTTGGAGGAGATTGTGTTGCGGTGTGCTCGGGTGGAGCTTTGTAATGCTTGAGGTTGATTCGGTTGCTCATTTGGAAGATAGGGGTGGTGTTTGTGTTTTCTATGTGTTTGTTTTGTGTTGTTTTTGTTTTGTCGCTTTTGTTTCTTTTTCTTTCGTTTTCGTTGAGTCTGTGTTTTGTATTTTGTTGTGTGTCTTGTGTGTAATCCGTTTTCGGAAACCCGGTTTAGAGACTAGTGTGCGAGTGCTTAACTTCCCTTCCTAGTGGTATAAATCGAGTCTTGGACTTTAGTCTAGTAGAATGACCCTAAATCAATGATTTCGTTGGTCCTTTACCTTGAGTCCACCTAGCTTACTAGGGATTTACTACGGGATTTGCATTTTGACCATTTTGACCACCCACGGTGTGAAAAGGCCTTGGTTGCCGAGTCCCGTCCCCTAGGTGACCATGTTTGAAATTTGCTCGACTAGTCCAAGTTTTCCCCTTTTTTGTGGGTTTGAAGAGGGATCGCGACCCCCGACTTACCCATTTACCTACCTCCCACACATATCCACACAATAAGTTGCAATTTGTGGAATTCTCCCTTTCTTGTCATACAAACAAATGCCAAAAAGCTAAATCAAGCCAAAAGGGCAAAGAAAAGAAAAAGAAAGAAAATGAAAGAAAGAAAAGAATGAAGAAAAAGAAAAGGCACAAAAGCCAAAAAGAAAATAGAAAAGAAGAAAAAGAATGGCATGGCAAAACAAGGCAAAAATGCAAAAGAAAAGAGAAAATGCCAAAAGAAAACCCGATTCACAAAAATAACCCCTACCTCTCAAAATAAGCCTTTTTCTGACTTTTGCCGTGAAGAGCCTACCAAAGGACCGAGTCCCTAGGAAGGATGATAGCGGTAATGGTCGGTCTTCCCTCATTTTGCATATTTCCACCTTTTTAATTGGACTAGTTAGGCGGTTTCGGACACGGGACGACCCTCTTGGCTCACGCTGAAGGGAGCGGGGTCTCACTTACCTACAGTGTCGACTAACACCGTGATTCATCCCTTTTCCATCCCGCCGATCGTCCCGTAGTACGTTCTTAGAAGGTTAGGAGGAACCTAGGTAAATTACCAACGTTTTTGTTGCTTTGTCGTCATACTATTAGGATTTAGTCCATCTTGGTTTGTATTGCTAGCTTGGGAACGTTGTCACTTACCTTGAGTCCTAAACCGGCACTTCTTTCACCGCTTGTTTGAGGCAAGCGGTATTTCTTTTCTCTTTTGGATGCAACCTTTTGTGTGTTTGTTTGTGTGCTTGTTTGTTTATGTGTTTTTGTGTCCCGTTGCATCCACGGTTTTGTCGCAAGACCCCACTTGCCTTGCGGAGTGCACTTTTCCTCTAAGTGCACTCGCGTGAGTTGAAAGGGCGTAGGGTGCGCTAATACCCGCTCGGCTAGTTTAGTAGTTAGTTTGTGCTTACTCGAGGGCGAGTAAGGGTTAAGTGTGGGGGAGTTGATAAGTGTAGTTTGTAGTGCCTATTTCGTAGTATTTTGGTCCCATTTTCCTTGTGGAATCGCTCCTTGGGAGCGATTCATGGGCTACTTATGCTTCCTCTAGCTCGTTTCAGGTTCTCGAGACCATTCGTGAGGAGTTGGAGTGATTCCGACTCAATACATACACTTTTCGGAGCCAACGAAGCGGAGGAACGATCACTCGATGCCTTGGATTCGACTCCGAGACCTTGGGACCCAATCCCGAGCCTCCGAGACCCGATCCCGAGTCCCAAGAATCGATGAGAAGTTCATGTGAAGCAAGGAGGAACCAAAAGGGTCATATTGAAGGCCTACAAGACTCATCCCCGACGGGTATGCACCTCATCCCGTCGGGGATGAAGTGTGCTTTTAGAGGGTTCACTGCCAGGCCTTCCCGGACGGGACCAACCCGTCCCGGTCGGGATGACCGGCCGTCCCGGTCGGGATGATCCCGTCCTGGTCGGAACCGGCGTGCTGTAGCCCGCAATTCTATTTTCCTTCTCCTTCATTCTTGTACCCCTATAAATACTTCCCTCTTGTATTGTTTATGTATCTTACCTTAACCTAGACTCTCTTAAGCCTCTCTACAAAGATTCAAACCCTAGATTAGTGTTCCTCATATTAGTTTTAATCTCTCCTTAATCCTAGTTTAATCTTAGTTAGTTAGTTCTTGTATTAAGAAGATTCTTGAAGACTCACCCAAGCTTGACAACCTTGGGGTTTTATTTGGGTTTCTTATTAATTCAAGTTCTCATCTTTTTCATCCAATTGTAGTGGGTATAATTTCTCTTCTCTTAATCTTTGTTTTATCATCAAGTTTTAATCATTGATTATTGTTTATTGTTCTTGATTGCTCACCATGAATGTTTGGATGTTTGTGATGTTGTTCTCTCTTTTCATTGTTGTAGTTAGTATGATTAAGAGTGAGTAGTTTTCTTGTGGGTTAGTAGGGGGATTAAGTGTAGATTATGGATGATTAGGGTTTGATTGGGGGTAAAGGGTGAATCTTTGTTGTTAGTCACATATTTGGCACACCATGTGTTTGTTGATATGCTTGTATGAGTTGTAGTGGCCATGCTTCTCATGCTAGTCTTCCTCTACTCATTGTTTGTCTTGTGTGTGGTCATGTTGAGGATAGTGTTGAGTATAGTCTAAGTTGCGAGAGCCCAGACTTACCTTGACTAGAGTCTAAGTAGCGAGAGCTCGGACTCACCTCGACATCGGTCTAAGTTGCGAGAGCCCGGACCGATTCTAGCAATTAGGAAACACCTACACCCTTGACCACCTAAGTCACCCTACTACACTTATGAACCTGATCTAACCCACTTCTTCTTCATATTTGATTCATCTTATTAGTTAACCTCATTTCTTTAGTTTGCTAGTTGGTTTGTGTTTAGTTATTCTATCTTAGCCTTGTTTAGCCTAGTTCATTGTTAGTCTATTTCCTTCTTCTCCTCTCATCATAATCCATCAATTAGCATTTCTTTGTGTTTGTCTGGTAGCATAGTCCCGTTTTAGGCCAACCTAGTCTAAACCTTGCGACACCGTCTCCGTGGACACGACCCGACTTACCCTAGCTACCCGTTAGGTCTTAGCCGGTTATTATTTGGTGGCGGGATCCACGACAAATCCCACCATCAATTTGTTACGGCTATGTAGAGAAAAAAGTTTCTCTCCTGCCACTGACCTTGCCAGGGTTGGTAATTTCTTTAGGTGTTCCTTCAATTGCTCGAAGGCTTCCTTCTGCTCTGCCTCCCATTTGAACTGTTTGTTCCCCTTTAGTATTTTAAAGAAGGGTGTTGACTTGTCAGCCAACCTGGCGATGAACCGTGCCAGGGTAGCCATCCTACCAGTTAGACGCTGGATGTCTCTGATTGTTTTTGGTTCTGGGAAGTCTAGAACAGCCTTGCACTTTTTCCGGATTTGCATCAATTCCGATGGCACTGACCAGGAAACCTAGGAATTTTCCAGAGCGAACACCAAAGGTACACTTTTTCGGGTTCAACTTCATCTGGTAGGCGCGCAGGGAGGAGAAGGTTTCTTGCAAATCTTTCAGGTGCTCTTAGTCCCCCTTGATTTTTACTATGGTGTCGTCTACGTACGCCTCCAGGTTCCTGCCCTTCTGGCCTTCAAATACTTTGTCCACCAGCCGCTGGTAGGTTGCTCCTGCGTTCTTGAGGCCAAATGGCATCATCTTGTACATGTATGTGCCTGCACTTGTGATGAACGCACACTTGACCCTGTCTGGTTGCCAGAGGTACACCTAGTAGTAGCTAGAGAAGGCATCCAGGAAGATGAGCATAAAGTACCCACTGGTGGCGTCTACCAACTGGTCAATCCGTGGCAGGGGGTAACAATCCTTGGGGCATGCTTTATTAAGATTGGTGAAATCCACGCACAACCTCCAGGCCTTGAGGATTTCTTCACCATCACTACTTTGGTGAGCCACTCAGGGTAGTGACGGCTCCCCAAATCGGATCGGTCATTTAGCGAAGGATGGGGGGTCAAACAATATTTATAGACTCGTAATAACACAAAAACTACTAGAGTAATCGTGGTAAGTCGAGGTCAGTCCACAGGAAACGGAATGTTGTATCGAGTTAAAAGCGATGTGTTTTGGAATCTAGAGGGGGGTTCTAAGGGTCGAGTCTACACTAGAAAAATAACGATAGCTAGAAATAACTAGAGATAACCAATCTAGGAAAAGCTGTTAGGGGGAAGTTGGGATTCAGGCATTGGAGTCTAAGAAAGTCGGAATCGGGTTTTTGTCACAACATTGATAAAGAGAGAATGCCACCTTTCGGTTTCTTCACCCAACCCACCTAAAAACCCACTTTTGCGGCGAAGAAGGGCAAGTCTCAAGTTTAAGGTAATTTCTACCCCGAGTTTCCCCATATTGATAGAAATGAGTCAAGGTCGGTCTAGTTGGCCGGACTAAAACAACAATGACACAACAACCACAAACAAGATAAACCAACAAGCAAGCAACCCACCAACATCTCTTAATTCAAATAATCCAAGTCCTTATCCCTAAACCCTCCAACAAGAAATCTACTCACTAATCATAATGGAAAACAACAAAACATCAATAAAGGAGAGATTAACTAAAGCATGCATAATAACTAAATCTAAAGAAAATGACAACAAAACAATATGGAAACTATGATCTAACAAAATAAACAAGGGAATAATATAGAACAACATAAATAAAATCTAGAGATTAGAGAGTGGTAGAGAAATGTACCAACTATGAAGATCTAAAACAATAAGAAAGATTGCATAAATAAAGGTTGAATCTTTGATGAAGAGGATGAAGAACTTGTCACTAATCCTTCAATAATCTCCACAAATCTTCAAATAAAACTTGAAATAATAATCTTCTACAAACTTGGATGGAGAATCTAGAGAATTGTTGATAAAAAACTTGGAAGATCTACTACTAAATTACTATGTAAACTACTAGAATTCTAAAGAATTACTAATAGAGTATTAGATGGTGTTACTACAATAATGGTGGATGAAGTAGGATTGTAATGTGGGATGCCTTGGGCACCAAATTAGGGTAGATATATATATATATATAGTAATGCCTTAATGGGTTATTAACCTAAAGCCCAAATCCAACTTTTTGCTCCATTAGTGAGACAATCACCCTTTAATCTTCATGTGGTGGAATTTCATCCTATCGTGCACGGACCAATACCGCCGGGTGAAATTTCGCCCGGTGGTTTCACCCGGCGAACTTTTTCCAGTTTTGCAGTTTTTGGACACTTTCACCATCGGGCGAAATTTCACCTTGTCATTTCGCCAGGTGGAGAAGTCTCGGAAAATCTTCGGGGAGGCAAATTACCGTCGGGCGAAATTTTGCCCGGTGGTATTTCATCGGGTGACGTTTCACTCGGTCATTTTTCTGGCCTCTTTTCTTGTCTCATTCTTCGTCGATTGATTGGATGGCTTTGAACTTTAAGTTGTGTGCTATGCTCTTTGGACGGTGTTCCCTTCTCTTGTGCTCGTAGAAGCTCGATCGTGGTTTCGGTGCCAAATCCTTTCAAAATTGATAGAAAAACTACCAAAAATATGTAAAACGCACAAGAGGGACGCTAATGCGAAAAATACTCAAAATATGGCGATATTCGCACTCTAAACTCCCAAAACGAGGGGAAAATGGGTTTAAATGAGGGGAAAAATGGTCTAAATTTAGCACACAACAATTTCCCCACACTAAACCGTTGCTCATCCTCGAGCAAAGACCCAAAAAGAAATTACAAACTACTACTACTAGCTAGACTATGCTAAGCCGATACGGGGCAATTAATGGGCCCGCTCCGTCCCTTCAGCTCACATCGAAATACTCATGAGGTAGAGTACTCCCATGCATGGCAAGTTGGGGCTTGCTTAAAATGGTGGATGCGACTAAACACACTGATAAGTGTAGTTTGTAGTGCCTAATTTGCTGTGTTTTGGTCCAATTTCCTTGCGAAATCGCTCCTTGGGAGCGGTTCATGGGCTACTTATGCTTCCTCTAACTCGTTTCAGGTTCCCGAGACCATTCATGAAGAGTTGGAGCGATTCCGACTCAATACATACACTTTTTGGAGCCAACGAAGCGGAGGAACGATCACTCGATGCCTTGGATTCGACCCCGAGACCTTGGAACCCGATCCCGAGCCCCTTAGGCTCGATCCCGAGACCCGATAGTCAATGAGAAGTCCATGTGAAGCAAGGAGGAACCTTAAAGATCATATTGGAGGCCTACAAGACTCATCCCCGACGGGTATGGCCTCATCCCGTCCGGGATGAGGTGTACAAAAGAGGAGGGTACTGTTTGAAGCTCTTCCCGACCGGGAGCAGGTCATCCCGGTCGGGACCAACCCCATCCCGACCGGGACCACCTCATCCCGGCCGGGACGGCCTAGTGGCAGCCCGTGAATGCATTGTTTCTTCTCCTTTCCACTTGGAACCCTATATATACCCTTCCTCTTGTATTCCTATGTTATGTTCTTCATTACCCACTAAACCCTAGACTACTTTAGACTAGATTAGCTTAGATTAGTGTAGATTAGTCTTTAGTTTATCGTTAATCTTAGTAATTAGTCTTGTATTAAGGGAATTCTTCAAGATTCATCCAAGATTGACAACCTTGGGAGATTATTTTGGGTTTCTCTCATTAATGCAAGTTCTTATCTTTTCATCCTCTTCTAGTATGGTATAATCTCTCTTTTTCCTTCTCTTAATCTTGTTTTATCATTCAAGTTTTAATCTTTGTTCATTGTTTTGTTCATTGTTCATAGTTTTCACTAGTTTCATTATGTATGTTTTGTTGTTTGTATGGATTTCTCTTGTTTATGTTAATGTTTGTTTAGATATGTGTGAGTAGTCTTTTTGTGGGGTTAGTAGGGTGATTAAGTGTTGATTATGGATGATTAGGGTTTGATTGAGGGTAAAGGTTGATTCTTTATTACTAGTCACATATTAGGCACACTATGTGTTTGTTGAAATGCTTGTTAGAGTAGTAGTTGCAAATGCTCCTCTTGCTTGTCTTCCTCTTCTCATTGTGTGATTGATTTGTGGTTGAATCCTTGTGTATTGGGTAACATCTTGCATAAGTATTTGGGTTTTGTCTTTGACACGAGAGTGCGGACATAGGCTTTGACGCGAGAGCGCGGACCAACCTTAGTAACTAAGTGAACCTTGCACCATCGATCTCCTAACTATCCTACTACACTTATGAACCCGACCTAACCCTACTCTTTCCTTATTTGATTTATTCGTCATCTTAGTTAGTCATTGTTCCTTAGTTGACCTAGTCTTGTATTTGGGTGACCTTAGTCTAGACACCTCATACCGTCCCCGTGGATTCGACCCGACTTGCCCTATCTACCCAGTTAGGATTAGTTGGTTTTTTTTATTGATCGGTGGGGATCCACGACAAATCCCTCCCATCAATTTGCTAGGGATCCGTCGGGGATGAGTCTTGTAGGCCTCCAATATGATCTTTAAGGTTCCTCCTTGCTTCACATGGACTTCTCATTGACTCTCGGGTCTCGGGATCGGGTCCCAAGGTCTCGGGGTCGAATCCAAGGCATCGAGTGATCGTTCCTCTGCTTCGTTGGCTCCGAAAAGTGTATGTATTGAGTCGGAATCGCTCCAACTCTTCATGAATGGTCTCGGGAACCTGAAACGAGCTAGAGGAAGCAAAAGTAGCCCATGAACCGCTCCCAAGGAGCGATTCCGCAAGGAAATTGGACTAAAACACAGCAAATTAGGCACTACAAACTACACTTATCACACACAAAAACACATAACACGAAAGAATAGACGCATCCAAAGCAAAAATAAAACACCGAATCCCTAATTGAGACAGCGGGGAAGACACCGATTACTTTCCTAAAACAAGAATAAACTTCCAAGATAAATCACCCACATAAACAAGGACCAAAGCTTAATACTATAACAATTAAGCAATAAAGATGTTGATAACTTAGGCAGGTCCTCCTAATATTCTAAAGGGGTACTACGAGGCGTAAAACGGAGTGGAAAAAGTGAACCATGGATTTGTTCGACACTGTAGGTAGGTGCAGTCCTGCTCTCTTTGGCTAAGCCAAGAGGGTCGTTCCAAACTCGAATTTTCTAAATTAGCCCAAATGAAGAGGTGGAGTGTTTATAATTATTGGGGTGGATCGACTAATCACCGCTATCTTCCTACCTCGGGACTCGGTCCTCTAGTAGGCACTTCACGGCGACAAATCAATCAAAGGGCTTTTTTTTTAAGGAGACGTTTTTGATGATACGATTTTCGTTTGAAGCTCCTTTCGACTCCTTTTGCTTTTCATGTTTTTGTGCCCTTTTCTCTTGCTTTGGTTTGCCCTTTTTGGCTTTTTGACGTGGTTTGAAGCCAAGCTTGGAGGTTATTTTTGTGTAAACTTATTGTGGTGATGTATAGGTGGAGGAAAATAGGTAATCGAGAACGCACGCCATTTCCGGATAACCCATAAAGAGGCGGAAGAAATTTGGACTAAAGGTGCAATGGTCATTCGAGCAAGGTCACCTAGAAAACAGGATGCGGGAACCAAGGCCTAACTCCTCCATGGGTGGTCAAGGTGGTCAAATGCAAACCCCAAAGTAAACCTCTAGTAGAAAAGGTGGACTCAAGCTAAAGGATCAACAAGTTCATTGATTTAGATTCATTCTACTAGATTAAGGTCCAAAATCTACAAAGGGATATCTACAATGGAATGTAAACTCTTGTAAAAGGTTTGTAATCGGGTTTTCGAAAAGTTTTAGTCCTAGACACACTATACAAAAGCAAATGGAACACACGAAAAAGAAAAGGAAAATAAAAGAAAACACAAGTAAGGTCATGTACTCCATACTCCATCGTCATTAAAGCACAAAATCAACCACAACACCCAAAATGCTCACTTCGAGAGCCTCCAATAGCAACAACCTAACTCCTCTACGAAAGTAAAGAAGAAAGAAGGAAGGAAGTTACCAAGCGGAGTGCTTTCATAATCTCTTTAAATCGTGCTATCAAGGTGGTGGTTACCTTTAAGAGTAGAGAACAAAACCATACACGGGACACGAAAACATAACGAGAAACGAGAAAGGAAAAGAAAAAGAAAGGAAAAATGTTTTTGGTTTTTCAAATTTTTCAAATTTTTATGGATTTCGAAAAGATTTTTGAAAAATAAAAGATAGTAGATCCCCCCCCCCACACTAAAACTGTACATTGTCCTCAATGGACAAGTAGGGGAAGATAAAAAAAGACGGGGAAGAAAAATCTTTTTGGATTTATATGATTTTTCAAATGTTTTTGGATTTTTTGAAATTTTTGAGAAAAGAAAAAGGAAAAGAAAATAAAGAAAGAGATAATATAGTGGCGGGCCTAGGTGCAATCACATCACCTAGACCCTAGCCAAGTGGCTAAGAAAAATGAAAATGAAGTAGAAGAGAAGAAATAAAAACGAAAATGTGAAAAATTGGGCGTAGGTGTAGTCACGTCACCTACCCCGGATTAAGAAAAATTTGAGAAAATGAATAAAATTTGGATTTTTCGAAAGGGTCAATGGCGTAATCACATTGCCAAAAGACCGGGAGCAAAACCAAGGCCGCTTCGGCCACAACAATCGGGTTAGTGGGACAGCTTGCAAATTTTGTTAGAGTTAGAACAATCACAATGATTATAGTAATGAAGGGACAAGGAACAAGGAACGAAATTAATCCAAAGACATGCAATTAAAGATGATTAAAGACTCACTAACACAACCCGCACACACACACACACAACACACACACACACACACACCACTACCTACCGACTCCGGGAGAGGGTCTAAATTGGGTAATCGTTCGACGCGCAAGAAGCTGTCGGAGACCCGAGGTTGGTTCTAACTCACAAGGGTCGTAGATTATACGACCTTCGGGTAACGTGTAGTGCGCATACTCCCAACCTTACCTTCCTCCTGACTCAGTCTCGTTCAGTCGGAATTCACCGGGACCTAAAGGTAGATCCCAATTGTGGCAATTAAAGATATTGGTTCGGTGTGCGTTGGGGACTATTAAAGCACGGTCATGGCTAATGGAGACGAGGCAATGATCGGGTACATGAAAGATCCAAGTGGGAAGATAGGCCTCGTCAAGCCAGACGGAATTGTCTAGTGGGGTAAGATGGTTGGTTGCATAACCCAAATTGGTCGCAATTAAGGTCACAAGACCTCCACAGTCTACAAAGAGGCGTTGGGCAACAATAATACGGTGAAAATGCAATGCTACGACAAGTGGTAGGTCTAAGGGGTTAGCGTTACCAAGCAAGGAGTCACAAATCAATTGCAAGACACACACATCAAGATTAATAATATTATCGGTCGAGAGTAACAAGCAGTTGGAGAGTATCTCGGAGAAGTAACGAATTGCGGGGTTACGGATTTCAGAGGTAAAGTTTGAAGCAGGCTCGTAATCCCGTTGACCACGTGATATGCACTTCCAAAGGTCTCTTCTAGACGCACTAGCTTGTAAATCACTCGGAGGTTCACTAAGTCCGGTACCCGATGAGGGTAAGCGTAAAGCTAAGCAAAACTCGGAAGTAGTCAAACAATGGGGTTTACCGAATAATTTAAATTTAAACACTCTTGGTGTGGTCGGATTATTAATAGTAAAGGTTCCTAGGAACTCACAAGTCAAGTCTTTACATGTAGAAGTCGCGAAACTAAGAAGTCCGCTAGTTCCGGTCCTAGACGATAACTCTTTAATATCGTCCTCTATTCCTAAATTTTCCATTGTGAAGGGGCAAGGCCACCTAGTACTCTGAAAGGTCATTTCAGAGAAGGTTTGAGCCAAAGGGGTATTAGGACAAGGTAAAAGTTTAGGCTTAGAACATTTAGAAAGTGTAGAGGTTGAAGCCATACCTTGTTCTCGAGAGGCTCGCTTAGCTCTTGTCTCCACAGAAATAATTTGCAAGAATGATCCCAAAACTTTGGTTTTCCTTCTTCAAAAACCCAATATTATTCACCCAAGATGGAGATGAAATTATGAATGGAGGTTTGAATGTGGTTGGGGTATGGAAGATGGTGGTTTGATGTTTTTATGAAGGGTGAAAATGTGGAGTAAATTGTGAGGTAAAGGTGATATAAATAAAGGTAGTTGAGGAGGGAAAGTGAAAATTTTAAAGTGGGAGATAAAATTTTGGCGTAAGAATTTTGGAGGGAAAGTTATGTGTGGTAAATGTGAAGGAGGGAATTGATAGTGTTATGAATAAATAGCATAGAGGTGATCAGCCATGTCGTCGGGTGGAATTTCACCCGGTCGAGCACCATCGAGTGAAATTTCACCCGACGGTTTTTTCGTCGTGAAAATCATTTTGCCAACTTTTTCCACCGAGCGAAATTTCACCCGGTAAAAATCTCATCGGACGAAATTTCGCCCGACGGTATTTCCGTCAATCCTGGCAAATTCTGGCAATTCTGGGATTTTTTTATGGGGTGAAATTTCGCCCGGCGGTCTTGTTTGCTTTGTTTTCCGCCTTGTCAACCATGGCTCTTCAATAATCACCTAGAGATTCAAATATCGACTCGACTCACATTACATAATCAATACTTCCCACAAACATGCTTGTGGTCTTCAATTTAGCTCCAAAACTTCTCCAAAAGGTTGATCTTCATCCAAATAAATGCTCCATGGTGAAATCCAAGTTCGACCAATCTTCTCACGCTAACAAAACTAACAAACTCAAAGAAATATGATACATATGTACAGGGTGGTTGTTGAGGATACCACCAAACCTACTTCAATTTCGAGAGGGGTTTAAACAAGGCTCCCCAATGGGAGCTCACTGAACTTCACAGTAGAAAAGGTCTCACGAACGTGACCGGGATGATAAATCTTCAAACGTTGGCCATTAACCATAAATTTCCCGGTTTCCGGGCTTGATATCTCTATTAATCCATATGGTTGCACCTTGGTCACTTCCAATGGACCCGACCATTTTGATTTCAACTTACCGGGGAAGAGCTTAAAGCGAGAGTTGAAGAGTAATACCTTATCACCAACGGAGAAGTCCTTACGAAGTATTCAAGAATCGTGCCATTGGCGAGTTCATTCTTTGTAGATCTTCGAATTTTCATAGGCTTCAAGTCTTAGTTCTTCCAATTCTTGTAGTTGGAGAAGACGGTTATCTCCTACAACACTCTCATCGAAGTTTAGCTCTTTGATCGCCCATTTGGCTTTGTGTTCTAATTCCACCGGTAAATGACAAGCTTTACCATACACAGGACGATAAGAAGTGGTTCCAATCGGCGCTTTGTAAGCCGTTCTTAATGCCCAAAGGGTGTCATTCAACTTTAATGACCAATCCTTTCGGTGTGTATTTACAACTTTCTCCAAAATTTCTTTGATTTGAAGGTTGGAGATCTCGGCTTGCCCATTTGATTGAGGGTGGTAGGCTAGGGACATCTTGTGAGTGATACCATATTTCCCAAGAAGGTGTTCAAAGATATCTTTCCTAAAATGAGAGCCTCCATCACTAATTATGGCTCTAGGCATACCGAATCTCGGGAAAATGACATTCTTGAAAAGCTTGATTACAACCTAGGAGTCATTGGTGGGGGAAGCTACGGCCTCGATCCATTTTGAGACATAATCAACCGCTACTAGAATGTATTTGTTACCAAAAGAGGATGTGAAAGGACCCATGAAATCAATGCCCCAAACATCGAACAATTCAATTTCTAAGATGGGTTGAAGGGGCATCTCATTTCTTCTTGTAATATTGCCACTTCTTTGGCAATCGTCGCATGTGAGAATGAAAGCTCGAATGTCCTTGAACATGGTAGGCCAACAAAACCCGCTTTGGAGAACCTTGGCAATTGTCTTTTGGTTGGCCAAGTGTCCACCATAAGATGTCGAGTGAAGGTGCTTCACAATATTGTATCCGTAATACAATATTGAACCTTGGCCTTCATTGTCCGTAACACATCGTCGGTAAATTCTATCTACACAACAGCGGAATAAATAAGGCTCGTCCCAATAATAGCGTTGGGATTCATAACGTAGTTTCTTCCTCTCTTGCTCGGAATAATCGTCCGGAATATAATGAGATACTAAGAAATTGACGATATCGGCATACCAAGGTGTAATAGTTTCAATGGCCATCAAGGCCTCATCTCTCATAGCTTCATTGATGGGTATACCATCTTCTTCATTGCTTTCTTTACTAACCGTTAGTCTACTAAGATGATCCGCTACCTGTAGACACCCAGATTTGGACCTGGTGGCTGCAGAGGTGCCCAACAAACACCCGATGACGATAGGACTGCAACGCGACGCGGGTTCGCGATGTTTTAGGTAGTTTTTCTGTAGAACGGATCACATAAATTACTCGGAAAAAATTAAACTAACATGATGGCAGCCTTAGTCGTGTCGTTATGATCGCATAGACACTAATTAGAGTCAATTCTGACACCGGGACCCCGAGTCGGTCTCGAAACTCAAACCGATTCAGCATCGCGCCAAGTAAACCTCGGGATGCACACCCGAGGCCCACCAAGTTCACGGCACTAGGATAAACACGGGAAGCCATAAGCCCTAGGATATGCATTATACTCTCCCTCTCGGTTTTGGAAAGTATCAAAATCGCATATTCAAAATTCCAACCGCCTCACCTCACACGTCTTAGACTCCCCGCGCCTAAGCCCAGGCGCCTGAGTCTTGGTGCGCCTCAACTCAGGCGTCCATATGGGCGACGAGGGCAGAAAACACCTATAAATGCCCCCTTTGGCCTCATTCATTTGACACATCTCAACTCTTCTCTTCTCCCTCCATTAGGGATGACAACGGACCGGATCCGGACCGGATCCGCATGGATCCAGATCCAGATCCGCACTCCTAGTAGCGGATCCGGATCCCAAAAATGTAAATCCAGATCCGGATCCGCCAGATCTGGACCGGATCCGGATCCGGATTGGATCCGCGGATCCAATTTCTTACTTAAATTCTACAAATTTTTTAATTGATACGTATTTGCGACCATATTAATTTTCATAATTTTACAAATAAAATTCAATATAAGATTTATAATCAAAGATTAATAAATTAAAAGAAAAGAGTCTTAAAAATAACCAAAAAAACACAAATTAAAGTTCTAAGTTTTTTTTTATTATTAATTTTTTAATAAAACGGATTTGCGGATCCGGATTTATTTATTAAGATCCAGATCCGAATCCGTTTAAAGATAGAGGATCCGGATCCGGATTCATATCCAACGGATCTCAAAACTTATGATCCATATCCGATCCGTGCGGACCGGATCTTGCGGATCCGGATCGGATCACGGATCCGTTGCCATCCCTACCCTCCACATTCTCGCTAAGGGCTCGCACTCTCACACCCGCGGCAAACGATCCACTTGATCGTAGTTCCGATAAAAGCAACATCGACGCTACTCCTCACCTTCAAGCACCTCACTCGAAACCGAGGTGCCTGTGTTCGACTAGCTCAAGTCTAGTAGCGAAGCTCTGCTGGATTAGCCGCAGAACCGGTCCATAGTAACGAAGCTCTGCCGGAGTAGCCGCAGGAAGGGTCAACGGTAACGGAGATCTGCCGAAATCACTAGGAGGATCCGCCTTGAAGTCGAATCGTCACTAGGTTGTCATCTAAACAAAACTTTCCATATTTGTACTTTCTTTTATTATGTACTACGACAACACTAGATGTGGACACTAGGTCCACAAACATCTACTAAAACACGTAACGTCCCAACTTCAACCGCAAATACTAAAATACACTAAATAGACCCGAGTAATTCCGAGATCTGTTCCTAACTATCTATGCTTCGTGTCCCGTTTAGTGTATACTCCGAGGGTGCAACTCCTTATAATGTGATTTACTTACATTCGCATTTACAGGTTCTCATGTGATTTACCGCTTATATGACATTACAATCGCATGCTAAATCACCTAAACACGAAATTCAAAACGTAAATCAACTAAAACTGAACAAAGTGATGGTCGGGTTCCGTATTAGTCCAGGTGCTCGCCTTATTAGGTTCGACGCATCTCTATTAATACCAAGCCGACGCATCTTAAGCAGAATACCAGGTAAGGTATATCACGAGAACGACTAATATCCGTATTATCACGTTAAAACTGATTTGCTAATACGTATAATATTAGTACTCTCTACTCTCCTACGTGCATCTTTTCATGGCCTGCTTGTCACATGAAATTGCATGCAAAGAATGTAAATACAACTACTTTGACGACAAAACTTACTTGTCCTTAAACAACCGACGTAGTAAAAGGTATAGGGTGAAAACAACGAATGTTACAGTATTTCCGCCACAACAAAAGAACTAGGTTATCAGCCCACCGATTGATTAGTAGAGGTCGCTATAGTGCGGGCGGGATTGGGTGTTGACATCTATCGGATTTTGGCTTCCCAATACGTACCCTCACCCCTTACTCAGAATCGACGGTTTCCGGATGTCCGAAACCATTGGCAATGAGAGTCATTCCAGGCATGGAGTGCTTAAGGGTACAAGTCTTTATCTTTAGGTCCCGTGCCCCTCAACTTTGAGCCGGCTAGGGATCAAAGTTGACTTGATCGGTTTCCGAGTCCCCATAATTAACTCGGTGGCGACTCCACAAATCGCCAACGAATTCAGTTAACTAAAAAGGTCGCCTTACCAAATGAATCGGCCTTTAAACATTTACAACCACGACTCGATCGATTCCAAACGGAAACACGGGTGCCCGCACCCGTCTAGTACAAGTCCAGATCGTCATCCGAATCGAGGTCCGAGACATCGCCCCGTACGCGAGATCGGACCAGCCCCCGAGAGGGAGAGTGCCGCGTGGGTGGCCGCCACCACACGTTGAAATACCGGGTCGGTCCTGCGCGGGCGCGCGCGGGGCGCCGAGCGGTGCGGACGGACGTCCACAGTTTGGCGACTCCGCTGGGGATTTGGAAACAAATTTCCAGTGGTGGTGTAACTTGAACAAGGTCGGTAAAGCTCATTTCCTAGTTCCTAGTTGTGGTCACTACAGGCTTTGGCCCTAAAAAGCCCACCCTAACCGATATCAGGACGAATCGACCTCTTCGCAGTAAGATCTGTAGGGACACGCGGAGAGATCCTCGATTGACGCTCCGGCCGCCTAAAGCGTACCCCGCGAGAATAATAAGCGGATAGTTTCGAATGGACGGTATGACACTCGTCTCCCTAGATGATTTGTCAATGCCTAAGTAAAGACTATTCGTGGGCGGTAGCCTACCCTAACCTACCCGTGTCTGCATCCCGCATGAGTGTATGCATTCCTAGTTATATGTAGCGTATTTGCAAACAACCCAAATAAAACACTAAAAATCTGGACTCAACCACGCCAACATATTCAACCGCACCTCCGTTTTTGAAAAAAAATACCTCCTCTTTTCAAGGCGACCTTTTTTAAACGCCGATACTCCGGTCAAATCATGATTTCTAAAAAGGGAAAAACATTTTTAGATGCCGTTATCATGGCAAATTTTACACTCGACACATTCAAAAAAAAATATATTTTCAATGTCATCACCTTGGCCAAAGTAAAACCCATCAACAACAAATACCGTTAATACTACCGAGACTCCTGATCAATGGGATCAAGGTACACCAAACGGTTACATTTTTATTTACAAAAAAAATGTTTTTACACACATACCGTTAACACAACCCGAAACTTCAATAAATGAAGACAAGGAACCCGAAATGGTTACACTTTCAAAACACTTTTTACAATACATCTTCCCACCGTAAATGCTAGTTAACGCAACCAACGAACGTGGGTCACTAGTTTTAAAAGTTCTTCTAAAAAAGGGAAATGTTTTCTAAAACATTATTCACCACGTAAATCCCTTAATAAGGACTTGGTCACATCTTTAAAACACCGTCATTAGACTTCACGCTCTACCACGAGCATCACGTACACCACGAGTATCGAACTAGCTAATTAATAGTAGTTTCGATAAAAGCATCACGTAATCATTCTCAAAACCGGCTCCTCTAAAGAACCGTGCTCCTTTCAAAAAAGAATATTTACATTTTTGTCATCGCCGGATTCCCGATGCACACATATAGCAACACACTTCCACATCACAAGCGATGTTATCCCGCCATCGTTACACAATTTATGCAAACTATCCTTTTCAAAAAAAAAAATTGTAAAAAATTGGTCGTTTTCGAAAGAAGCATATATCAAAATTCTTTGATCCTGAGCCGGGATCACGATCAATCTCTTATGTCGTACAACCGTGTGTTTAGCTGTCTGTGTTAGTTACTAGGATCACCTATACTCGAGATCTCACATTTTGGGTCGTCTCATCCCGAGAAGTCCTCTTTAATCCTCCCCTCCGAGGTTTGTGTCAAATCGTCTCGTGACAGAGACATAAATTCGTTTGGCGTTTCGCTGAATACACCAAAGAGTCTAAAGCACTAGAGTCCCTAAGCCAGTGACCGCACACACGCGCAAATCAGGGGTCCCATTTCCGCGTCGCTCGATTACGAGCATCCCACGAGTCTCTTACGTCGTCCGGTGGAACCGTTCTGATCTTTTGATCCTTTCCCACAGAATCTGTAACAACCCGGATTTTTAAAAACTTATAATAATATAAATAGTATGAAATATAGGGTCAAAGGTGGCGGAAACACCTGACCGAATCCGGATCGCCACTATCTCGACATTCAACTAATACATTATTCAAAAGTGTTCAAAATGAAAATCAAAAGAAACTTAAATAAAGGTCTATCTCCACAAGTCTTCCCCCAACACAGCATCACAATCAAAAGCATCTCGGAAGACCTGAAAAGGGAGTCCACATTCAGTGGGGAGCAACTAGATGTTCTCCCAGTCATGGTTATAACAAGTTGAACATGCATAGCAATGATAATGAAAGATAACATAATCAAACGACATATGAAGATATCAATACACGTGACCCACATGTTATTAGACACGATCAGGTAATTTATTGCAATCCATAATTAATCATAAAGATCGAGATAGATACTACGTATCCATCCATACAAGTCGGAGTAAGTAACAACAGACTTCATACAAAGATGTATAGGACATAGAATGAACACCGGCTAGAGTATGTAACTGATACTCTAACTAGTCAGAGCGTGTAACTGACCCTCTGACACGGAGCGTGTAACTGACCCTCCGTTTTGTGAAGTATGTAACTGATACTCCACGGTACTATGTATAGCGTGTAACTGACGACTATATGTCTAAGACCTGGCCAGAGCTCTCGACGCAGTAACTGTACGTCGAACGACACACGGGAACCCAGAACGTGTAACTGACGAATCTGGACCCACCGAACATAGACCAATTAAACCTCTTGCGAGCAGTATTGGTTCATTCCGATAGTATGTAACTGATACTACCGTCATCTATATCACTAACCATCAAGTACGTTGTATAGTGTAACTGACTGCCAACTGCGTTAGCAACCTAATGACTTCTACGTAGTACAGTGTAACTGACTGCACTATGTAGTAATCAGACTGAATATAGTGTCACTGACTATACCAGGGAAAATCAGGCCCTAGATAGTGTAACAGACTATACCAAGTAATAATCATTCGTGCTAAACATCACGACTCAAGGGTAGAACAATATAATTGATTGTTCTAAAGGAACGATTATAGAATTAATCGAACAACGATAACATAATGAAGTTATAGCACAACCGACTATAACCTTCAAATAGTGATAGAGTTAAGGTCTAACGGACTATAACCCTGAACATCTAACGTGTATTAGTATTCAAGGTCAAGGTAAGGTCACATTAACCTTGTCTACTAAAGTGAAGTTATGTATATAACGTCAACCCAAAGGTGGTGTCATAGTATAACCACTATAACGTCAACTTCAAGTTAAGATTACATTAACCTCGACTATAATCTTGTGAGGTTACACTAACCTCAGAGAGATTATAGCTTCGCACGGTGTTACGTAATCCTCAAGTGAAGGGTACCGTAAATTCCCATTGAAGTTACTTGACTTCAAGTAAGGTTACATTTACCTTGTTACAACCTCGTGAGGTCACACTAACCTCCGTGAGATTATAACACATGATAAAGTTGCATTGAGCTCAAGTGAAATTGTACAGCAACTTTACAATAAAGTCACGTAAACCTCAACTAAGGTTATATTAACCTTGATCATAACCTCGTGGAGTCACTTAAATTGAGCCCCAACGAGACTATAACCCCGCATTGAAGTTACCTTAACCTTAAGTGAAGTTGTATAGTAACTTTCCAATAAAGTTACATGACCTTCAATCAAGGTTAGATTAACCTCAACCCTAAACTCAACCACCGGGTGATGGTAGGTTGAGTAATCATTGAGTCTAGGGTTTGAAACCCTAAAAGCATCGATGAAACAACCCTAGCATCTCCAAACGGAGAGGCCAAGCGGCTCACGTACGAATTTTAGATGCTACAACGGATTAGATCTAACAATTCTAATATAAGCGCAAACGATAGTTATAGATCTAACGATAATAATAAATCGTTCAGTTAACATACTAATTAATTAGACTCTTTGAATCATGAATAAAGACACAACACAAATCAATTAAATCATGTTACAAATCATTAAAATCACACAACACATTCAAGATGCATAAACACGAAAAGAATCACATCTAGTTACCAATTTGCGATTTAGTCAACGATATTTTCTTCAACGATATAAACGTCTTCCCCCGGGCACATCTCCTTGTCTATACCATCATCAATCACGTGCCAACACCAAAAAAAATCCTAATTAAACACTACTAAAAACAATTACAAAAAACTAACGCGAAAGGGAGTCAAACTTAGGAAACAATGCGAACAATTGCGCTAGAATCGAATAGGCTTTAAGAGGATGATTAATAATGCATAATAGTGATGATGGAGGCACGAAAATATAGGTATGGAGGGTGTATAGGCGTGGCTAAGAGGAGAGGAAGAGAGAAGAGAAAGAAAACCTAGATTTAGGGTTTGCAAATGAGAAGGAAGGGTGAAATTCTCACCAATCACAGGTATATATAGGCAAGGATCATGGGAAAACACATGTGGAAAACAAGGATGGGCCCAAATCTCAATGCTTCATCATCAATCCACATGTGGAAAACAAGGATGGGTTAGCCTTGGCCCAAATTCCAAGCTAAACCGACAAAAGGTTAAAAGGGTACGATTTCCGGACAATTAAATCGGAAAAAGGGAATATCCGAATAGAAAAATGATAGGAATTAAATTAGATAAATAATTTCGGATATTAGAATATATGAAATGGAATAAATAATTATGTCCGAAAATTCGGGGTGTTACAGAATCACTCCCCAACATGTCGATAGATCCGAACACCATCGAAAGCATCCGCAACGATGTCAATACCCTAACCAAATTGGTTCGCAACATCCATACTTTGATAACCCGTCTGACTTCCTCCATCCGTCACATCGATAGCCGCCTCAATTTCCTTGAGAGTAGGGACACAAAAAGTGAAACGAACATCAATCCGGGCAATTACCACGCCCAAGAGCCTACCCAGGATAGATTATCCCAATGCTCCGCCAGATCAAAGCTTACCAAAGTCGATACGGAAAGAACACCAAGACCTTATAAGACCGCATCCAACAAAGTAGAAAGATCACCGAGAGAGTTTACCCCAATCAATTCATCTTACACCGAAGCTCTTAAGCACCTAGTCGATCGAGGGTTGCTCTTGCCCATGGGTTCCACTCCGGACCCACCAGTCGGCAGACGAGGCAAAAGTTGGACCCCTAATGCTTATTGCCTATACCACCAAGGTAATGGGCACGATACCGAATCCTGCTATCAACTCAAACATGTCGTACAAGACATGATCGAAAATGGGACGATTCCTCTCCACCCACTAGAGAAACCAAGCAATACCACAAACCCCTTTAGCATTCACGCAGTCTTTGACAACGCCATCAATTGTTCCCACCTTTACCCTATAGAGGAGAATGTCCGGGATATCGAGGAAGATCCTGACAACCCACGGGCATCCACCGAGACGAGTAAATCTGTGTCTGAGTTAGAGTCTAGTTCATCTTAGGGCCTAGACCTAATAGTATAACAAATGTCTTTTGTTTTTACATCGAGTCAGGAGGTGCGAGGGGATTTGTCCTACACCTCCCCGAAAACAGTATCTCGGGCACATAGCCCGCTTATTACTATCAATAAAAAGAAATAAACCTTTACTCCTTTATAATGCACCTCGACAAATGCTTGATTTTAAAATAACGCACCTTCTTGCTTACGACTCGGTACTATGCCATTTATCGATAACAATCATACATACCTCGAAACAATGAAGAAGTACAAGAACTGAGATCCCGTGTTCTTTTCTTTTTACCTATTCCATGTCTGGTATAGAAAGCCACAAACTATCCCTTAGAACGAGCATTCCCGAATCCTATGACAAATCTAGATAGTCTCTTAGCTTGTGAGCAAAGACGGAAGGCAAACCCATTTCCCCACAATAAATACCCCTCAAGTAAAGACCGACCAATTCCTACCATAGGTGCTAGTCAGACAAAAAAGAAAAAAGAAGTCTGAAATGGCCAAAAGGAGCCAAAGAAAAAATGAAACCAAGGCCAAACTAAACCGGCCTAATTCAATGATCAAGACCAAATTCAACAGTCAAAATGAAACTCCCAATCATTCAATTCGACATTAAGTGCAAAGTCCGAACAAAAAGCAAAAAAAAAAGAGAAAAAAAGAAAAATGAACAGACCAGTCAACTAGCACCCAAATACTAGCCTCCCTACATTACAACCTTTAAGACCTTCCTGAGACACTTGTTATGAAACAGTCCGGAATTTTGAGGATTCAAGCTCAATAGGATAATCCCAGCCGTTAGGGTCAGACATGGAAATCAGATCCCACGTAATTTACATCCTGCCCGATTGAAGTACTGAGTCATTTTTATTCAGCTTCCCCTTTCCTACCACATTACGCAACCTTAGCCCATAGTCCTAACTCCACAAAAATCAAGCTCCAGATTTTGATATATCGAAACCACTTACTACCTAGCTCCACATTCCAAAACCATCCAAGCCAGTCACCCCGACCCAAACATGGTATCTCGGTAGATGTCACTTTCAAGGGGTCACACCCAACCACTCCACCTTAGTTCTTTAACTGGGGTGAATACACTCTCAACATCTCACATCGATAATTGGCGTAACGAGTCTAAAGCAAAATCACTCACAACTATTAAAGAACTACGAACATGGTTTGATTCCGTCTAAACACGGATACGTAGGCAACCCTTCTTCGGGTACAACCAACCAAAATAACGAAACCGATTACTCGACTCACATGCAAACCGGAATCTCTCTCCACGCTCCGGGAATCTCTCTCCACGCTCCGGTTAATGAATGATTCCAATGACGAAGCACGAATGACGAGCCGAGGACAGAGTGAAAACCCGAAAGGGCGCTCCGGGCAAAATGAAGAAACGAGTTGCGAGCCGTCATAATAATAATAAAAAAAAAAAGACGAGCTGAGGACGGAGTGA
This sequence comes from Agrostemma githago, assembly GCA_958450325.1. Taxonomy (NCBI): domain Eukaryota; kingdom Viridiplantae; phylum Streptophyta; class Magnoliopsida; order Caryophyllales; family Caryophyllaceae; genus Agrostemma; species Agrostemma githago. The sequence continues at coordinate 33,094,038 of OY288246.1, forward strand.
AAACCCGAAAGGGCGCTCCGGGCAAAATGAAGAATCGAGTTGCGAGCCGTCGAAAAAAAAAGGACAAAAATAAAAGGTGAGCCGAGGACGGAATAAAAACCCGAAAGGGCGCTTCGGGCAAAATGAAGAATCGAGTTGCGAGCCACCACAAAAAAAGGAAAACAAAATTTAAGAAAAAAATGTGCTTCTCATTAATAAAAAAAATCAGTTAAATCAAGCCTTTGTCGAGGCCCTTCACATCGAGCATTTGAAATCCGGCCACCCCAGAAAATGACAATGTGTCAAACAAAACCCTACAAAAAACTAGTACTAATACGCCACATAATTTCAATTAATAGAACATAGTACTAAATGGCTGGGCTCTACCGATCTGACTTTCCCCCTTTCTTGCCATTCGGGTGTGCTTGTTCGAGTCTCTCACCATCGGCCCCTCCGAACACAAGGTTCCGCCGCCCTAGCTAAATGCGAGCCCAACCAATCCCACTTCCCCTCCTCATTCACATTCTCAATAAGGATCTTGTCGGTCTCGGCCCGTTTAGATGAACTGACGAATTCTAGGATCGGTAACGCCGTCTTCGGTCAGGCGCTTAGCGACATTAGCCCACATAGCTTCCTTATTTTGTAGTACGGTCATCTCCACAATCCTTAACCTTCTTCTCACACCTGACAATCCCGGACGTCAGGAACGACCTCCTGAAGTCGCTAAACCCTTTTCCAAAAGTCGGAATGTCCGCGCAAGAGTGACAGGTCCACGCGGACAATACATTACGTCCTTTGGGTCCAGCAGACTTAGACATTTTTTTAATATTATTTTTAGGAGGATAAGCTACCCCATCTAGGAGTGTTGTAGCACCGAATGACATCGTCAATTCGTGTCTGTAGTCCAGCACAAGTTTGTCACTAAGATATAAAAAGTGGTATAACTTCTTTTTTTGCCGCATTTTAAACATGAATGTCGAGGCAGTCAGACTTGTCTCCCAACATCGAACACGCACTCGGTTGATACACTTTAGCTGCAAAGCACTCTTTACGTTTCTGCGCGTCTTGAGTCAAACATTTTAATCCACATACTACTTGATCCAATTCCCGGCTCAAACTAACGCATTTCAAAAAGTCCAAAAAAAAACGTTTTCGTACTCTCACGCAACCTTAACGCGTTTAAAACATCCAAAAACTACGATAAGATCGCAAACAAACCGAAGCTGAAGTGATTACTTGTCAGTCTAAGTTAACATTTCACAAAACAAAAACGCAAAACTAAACAAATCAATCCGAATACTAAAAGTCTTAAAAATATACAAAATACAAAAAATCCATACGCAAACCGAGCTCACCGATGTTGTCATCCAAACCTAAATCCTCTAAAACAAAGGTATGAGACTCACTACCATCCATCCCCGACAGCATATCAAGAGTAGCTGTCTCGGAAACCCCTCCAACATTCTCGGCGATGCCCATCTCAACCCCTCGCCTAGCCTCACCCTGCGCGGAGGTCTCGCCCTGAGACCGAGCCAACCGCTCCTTAAGTTGAGCAATCTTGTCGGCCCGAGATTGCAGGAGCTGTCGCGCCTCAGCCGCTTCCACCTCAAGCTCGGTCACCCGAGTCTCCAGCTGTCCCACCATATTGGGAATGTCCTGCAAACATAACCCGCATTTGAGGAAAACACACAAACAATCTAAGAGCCAGCCCTAGGTACACGGACTTACCGATTGAGGTCCCAAAGTGTCATGGGAAACCCTCGAGGCATAGACCCTGAAGCAGTTGGCAGCCTGCCACAACCGCTTATGGCAAGCCGACGAAACCTGAAAGGTGAAACCACGCAAGTTAGCCAAACAAAACCTAACCCTTAGAATCCAAAACAGAAACCGAAACATAGCCGGTATACCCGGTCACGCCACTCCATCCCAACCTCCATCTCCTCAGCAAAACACGGGGAAAGAGGCTATGTAAAGGCTATCCCAACCACATCGACCCTGAGCAGTGTCAAGGGGAAGTCTGGGGGCCGAACAGCATCAATCGAGTCGGTCAGCTAAAAGAAAAGCGAGCTGTTCAAGATGAAAGCAAACACTAGACCATAGGACAAAACAAACGATAAAACCAAAACCGATACTTTAATAACCGTAAACCTTGGGGGCTACTAAATAAAACAAACTGTAAGAAAGAAACTTACATCTGCAAGGCGCAGCAAGTTCACCAGCACATTCTCCGACGAGTAGTGACTCATCGTGCTCTTAGCTTGAGCCAACCTCCATTCAATCCCCGCCGGAAACCTGACCAGACGAGCACGCACCATCTTAGATACCAATCGAGGGAATTAGGAGTAAATTCAAACCCGTAAAGCAAGCCTTAAAACCTCCTCTGGTCAAAATCGACCCCCGGCAATAAACGAACACGAGAACCACGATTAATAAGAATGCTCGCGCTTGACCGCGTGATAAAACGAACAAAACAAATCTACAATCCCAAAGCACTCGAAGCAATCTATTAGTCTAAAACAAGCCCTAAAGCACTCAAAGCAATCTGTTATCCTAGCAAGTCCCTGAGCGCTCAATTTACATCCCAGGGGAACTATTGTTTTAACACATTCCCGGAAAGATTCACTAAGCAAATGCAAGCCCAAGAACTAATGCAAAGAGCTTACACATCAACGCTAGTAATTTAAAAGCAAAACAATCACTAAATCCAAACAACCACTAATCAATAGGCCAGGGATAGTCAGAAACTTTTCCGAAGAAAGCAATAGTCCAGGGATGGTCAGAAACTAACCCGAAGAAAGGAATAGACCAAGGATAGTCAGAAACTATCCCGAAGAAAGCAATAGTCCGGGGATAGTCAGAAACTATCCCAAAGAAAGCAACAGGCAAAGGATGGTCAGAAACTATCCCAAAGAAAGCAAAAGTCTAGGAATGGATGGATCCTATTCCGAAGAAAACAAAACTAAATCTAGCGCAGCCACCGAGAGGGATAAATCTAACGCAACCACCCGAGAGGGATAAATCTAACGCAGCCACCCGAGAGGGATAAATCTAACGCAGCCACCCGAGAGGGGTAATTCTAACGTAGCCACCCGAGAGGGATAAATCTAACGCAGCAATCCGAGAGGGATAAATCTAACGTTTACGTAGCCAGTTGAGAGGGATAAATCTAACGCAACCACCCGAGAGGGATAAATCTAACGTAGCCACCCGAGAGGGATAAATCTAACGCAACTACCCGAGAGGGATAAATCTAACGCAGCCACCCTAGAGGGATAAATCTAACGCAGCCATCCGGGAGGGACAAATCCAACTTAATGCAACCACCCACAAGGAATTAAATCAAAACTAATACACCAATAAATACTTAAGCAAAAGGTTCGAAATTACTAAAATAGCAAACCCAAACAAAATAAGACAAACTCATAAAACAAAAGCACATAACTAAAACAAGTAAAAAAACAACAATTTTTCGCTTAACGGGTCTTAGTTATCCGAGAGGCAAAGGAGTCTGAAACCTCCACAGCAATTTTTCGAGTGGATACCAACGCCCTCGAAGGAGTCTGAAATCTCCATAACAATTTTTCGAGTGGATACCAACGCCCTCGAAAGCATTTTTTTTCGAGTGGATACCAACGCCCTCGACGGAGTCTGAAACCTCCACAGCAATTTTTCGAGTGGATACCAACGCCCTCGAAGGAGTCTGAAACCTCCATAGCAATTTTTTGAGTGGATACCAATGCCCTAGAAAGCATTTTTTTCGAGTGGATAAAAACGCCCTTGAAGGAGTCTGAAACCTCCACAACAATTTTTCGAGTGGATACCAACGCTCTCGAAGGAGTCTGATACCTCCACAGCATTTTTCATTCGAGAGGAGACCAACGCCCTCGAATGGTTTATTTTGTCCTAGGGGTCAGAGGCATCCCGAATGACAGCTACTCGGGTGGAGACTGACGCCCTCGAGTAGTTTATATTATCTTATCTTGTCCTAGGGGCCAGAGGCATCCCGAAAGATAGCTATTCGAGTGGAAAATGACGCCCTCGAATAGTTTATCTTGTTTTGTTTTGTCCTAGGGGTCAGAGGCTTCCTGAAAGACAGCTACTCGGGTGGAGACTGACGCCCTCGAGTAGTTTATATCATCTTATCTTGTCCAAGGGATCAGAGGCACCCCGAAAGACAGCTATTCGAGTGGAGACTGACGCCCTCGAATAGTTTATCTTGTTTTGTTTTGTCTTAGGGGTTAGAGGCATCCCGAAAGACAGCTATTCGAGTAGAGACTGACGCCCTCGAACATTTTTGTTTCATTGTATTTCGCCCAAGGGCTCACAAGCATCCCGAAGACGATCGCTCGAGTGGAGACTGACGCTCTCGAACATTTTATTTTATCAAGGGTTCACAAGCATTCTAAAAATATTTGTTCAAATGTATCTTGAAAGATGATGGAAGTAATTTCATCGAATGGGAGTCTACCATAAAAGGTGCGGCGTTGTCCGACAACGTCCTTCGTTACTTGAACGAGCCACCACCCAATGAACCCGGTCCTGGAGCTACCCCGGCACAAAGGACCGCCTATGAGGAGTTTTGAAGATATCTAACGATATCAAGAACGTCTTAATATGGTCAATGTCTCCAAAACTCAAGCTTCAATACATTACCCTTAATGCGTATGAGATATTCTCAAGGGTTACGACGGCTTTTTCTCAATCACCCGATATCCATCAATATGAAGCTATGATGAAATTCTTCGAGTGGAGACTGACGCCCTCGAATAGTTTATCTTGTTTTGTTTTGTCTTAGGGGTTAGAGGCATCCCGAAAGACAGCTATTCGAGTAGAGACTGACGCCCTCGAACATTTTTGTTTCATTGTATTTCGCCCAAGGGCTCACAAGCATCCCGAAGACGATCGCTCGAGTGGAGACTGACGCTCTCGAACATTTTATTTTATCAAGGGTTCACAAGCATTCTAAAAATATTTGTTCAAATGGAAGCCAACACATATGAGCATTCTTTGCACTTACGCTTAACGCGTTACCTACAACACGAAAACATTTAAAACTAAACGAACCTAAACGATCGGAAAAGGCAAAGCGCTTAAGCATGAAGAATTGAAAAACAAGATGACAAGCAGCGGCCCGGGCCCAAGCAAGCAACCGCAAGCGAAGACGTCAGGTATGGTTTCTAAGCTATGGCTGGCGAGCCTCAACATGAAGTGCAATGGACTCAAAACGACCCGGCCGGACAGCCACCAGGTCGTAATCTTCGATTGACCTGGGCGGCTATACTTTGACTTTCGCCTTGTCCAAGCCTCAGTCAAAGTGGGGGCTTCTGTAGACACCCAGATTTGGACCTGGTGGCTTCAGAGGTGCCCAACAAACACCCGATGATGATAGGACTGCAACGCGGCGCGGGTTCGCGATGTTTTAGGTAGTTTTTTTGATAGAACGGATCAAATAAATTACTCAGAAAAATTAAACTAAACATGATGGCAGCCTTAGTCGTGTCGTTACGATCGCATAGACACTAATTAGAGTCAATTCTGACTCCGGGATCCCGAGTCGGTCCCGAAACTCAAACCGAGTCTGCACTGCGCCGAGTAAACCTCAGGATGCACACCCGAGGCCCACCAAGTTCACGGCGCTAGGGTAAACACGGGAAGCCTTAAGCTCTAAGATATGTATTATACTCTCCCTCTCGGTTTTGGAAAGTATCAAAATCGTATCTTCAAAATTCCAACCGCCTCACCTCACGCGTCTTAGACTACCCACACCTAAGCCCAAGCGTCTGAGTCTTGGTGCGCCTCAACTCAAGCGTCCATATGGGCGACGAGGGCCGCAAACACCTATAAATACCCCCCGCTCGCCTCATTCATTCGACACATCTCAACTCTTTTCTTCTCCCTCCACATTCTCGCTAAGGGCTCACACTCCGACACCCGAGACGAACGATCCACTCGATCGTAGTTCTGATAAAAGCGACATCGATGTTACTCCTCACCTTCGAGCACTCCACTCGAAACTGAGGTGCCTGTGTTCGACTAGCTCAAGTCTAGTAGCGTAGCTCTGCCGGATTAGCCGCAGAACCGGTCCATCGTAACGAAGCTCTGCCGGAGTAGCCGCAGGAAGGGTCAACGGTAACGGAGCTCTGCCGAAATCACTAGGAGGATCCGCCTTGAAGTCGAATCGTCACTAGGTTGTCATCTAAACAAAACTTTCCATATTTTTACTTTCTTTTATTATCCACTACGACAACACTAGATGTGGACACTAGGTCCACAAACATCTACTAAAACACGTAACGTCCCAACATCAACCGCAAATAGTAAAATACACTAAATAGACCCGAGTAATTCCGAGATCCGTTCTCAACTATCTATGCATCGTGTCCCGTTTAGTGTATACTCCGAGGGTGCAACTTCTCATAATGTGATTTACTTACATTCGCATTTACAGTTTCTCGTGTGATTTACCGCTTTTATGACCTTACAATCGCATGCTAAATCACCTAAACAAGGAATTCAAAACGTAAATCAACTAAGACTGAACAAAGTGTGTTGGAGCAAGTGTCCTCCACAATAGTGCATTTATATATTAAATCTCATGGATGGTATATACTTGGGATAAATAGTACATTGATACTCCACGTCAGTTGATTAACGTAAATCGATAACGCTCAGCTGACTAGAGTTTGACGTTAATGTCGTAAGACGGTGGTGATCAACTGATCCCTTTCGGTCACACCTATAGGATGAGACCCAAATATAGAAAACTAATTACTTGTATTTGATATAGCTAATTAGTTCCTTGCGTATATATTTGATATATGCTTTGTAATGAGAATTATTTTTGGAGATAGAGTTTAGAACTCAGTCCGATTAAGTTTATTAGTCTATTATACGATAATTGACTGAATAAATTTTAAGTCTTATTTTAATACGATTAAATAAGACTTAATTTAGTATTTAAAAGTAAATTACTAAATTAGTTGAGGTTTTGTATGCTTTTATGGGTAGTGGTAATTAGCTATTAATATTTACAAGGAGTTGTAAATTTAGCTAAATGATTATTATTATTATTATGGGACCTATTATATATAGATATAATAGTAATGTACTACTTAAAGAGTTAAGAATATATTATTTATTTGATGTGATCAATTATAAGATAATTAATCATGTCACACATAAACATTTGTAAGAGAAATGACAAAAATAAAATGGACCCATTTTATGTACGTGTACACGGCACACTAGAACAATAAGGGCAATAATGGTTGTTCTTATTTATGTGCATGCATGAATAATAGTCATAATTACCCTAGACCCTAGACCTTTAAGCATGCAATTAAAATAAAGCATTTTTGTCTTCCCTAGGGTGGGGTGGCCGGTTTTGGGGCTCATTATATGGGAACATTTTGTTCTCATTTGAGCTCCATCCTTTTATAAGTGAATGTTTTTCCTCTTCTCCAAAATACTCTTATATACTAATATTCATCCGTATTACTAAAGTAGTAATATTCATAATATTAGTATAGGTTCATCACTACTATTATCTAGTTAATAATAATAGTGATTATTTGGGTTGAATCTTGGTGCAACTAGAAGGAGATCTTCTACGTTGGAGATTTTAAGTTTTGGAGGATCATCCATATTAATATTAGCTCAAGAACAATAAGAAAAGGAGTTTTCTTATTGTGCCCATTATTTCCTCATTGTTTATGTAAGGAAATTTTATCTTGTATCTAGTTTTGTCATTTTTATCTCATGCATGTAACTAGATCTTTATATACTAAATTAACAAGTAATTTAGTAACTAATTATAGGAGTCTAATTAGAGGGTTATGAACCCATCAAGTGGTATCTGAGCTTTGTTGTTGCATGCATGTCGTTTTTTGATATTTTTTCGGGTTATACGATAACTTTGTAAAAACCAAAAATTTTGTGTAAAAATTTGTTTCACACAAAATTTTTGGGTACATGCATACCTAATGACCTCAAAATGCTTATGGTCAAGTTTGGTAATTTTTGGAATTAATTTGCTAATTTATAATCATTTATGCCTTAAAATCGAGTTTTTATGCCTATTTGATGTTAAAAGTTAACTAAAAATAGTTGCATGTTGTTTTTGGGCATGATATGTTTTTGTACATTTCATCATATGTTTAAGGACATATTTGTAAATTTTTGAAATTTATTTTGTCCTTTTGTGATGTTTATTGTTTTTTATTGGATCAAAATCGATAAACATGCATTTATTTGTTCCAAATTTATTCGAAATATTTTATGGACAAATTTTTGTTTTTGAGTTCCTGGAAATGTTGAATTTACAAAAAAAATTATTTTTATTTTTGGGTGTTTTATGATTTAATTTGAATTTATTTCATAAAATTGCTATTTACCGATTAAATTAGCAAATTAAATCAATTCAAACTAATTTTTTGTTTTTCAAATTAGTGGAGACTAATTCTTGAAATTCCAAATTGGTTTGTAAGATTAGTTTGAGCTTAATTGAGAATTAAGTGTTGATTAATGATTTTTAATGGTTAAAAATCGATAAATTCCATAAAAACCGAGCTAGGATGAACTTGATAAATAGTAAGGCGATTTTGGCATGATTTTACAGCATTTTTATTTATTTTAACGTTGTTGAATGAATGAATGTCATTTATTGATTATTTTGCAAGATTGTACCTAGTATGGCCTAGTCTTTTAATCGGTATTACCCGTAATGTAAGGGAATATCGATTTGGTTGTAATTAATTGCGATCTCATATCGCCCGTTTGTAATAATTAATAGTTTTATTTATACAAATGTATAATAGGAATTGCTATGTATTCATTTGTATCATTTGTAATTAATTATTATGAAGACGGAGATTACCCAAGACGGTGGACAAAAGACGGTGCCTTTTGGACGTGTTCCTTTGAAGAGGCCGGGGACCAAGGAGTTGGTTTCCGATTTTGTACTAGTCTAGCTAATTAGATTAGCTAGATGGCCATACTAGGATTTATTTTGTTTGATGCTTGCTTTATATTCGCTCATGCGAAAATCGCCAATCATGCATTTTATTCATCGATTGTCAATTCACCAATTTACGTAATCACCGAGTTAGTTCACTTATAAGTGATTAGAAACTTAATATTGACAAGACCTCTCACATGCATAGTAAGAATTGAGATTTAGCCTTACCAATTAAAGCACCTATGAACCCCTTGTTCATTAGGGCAACCACAACGTGGATCCCTTTTTACCTTGGGTAAGTAGGGTGATAAGATCAGATGCCAAGATTGGGTGGGACTCAACGGGATAAGAGTTATTCCGGGACTAGGAGATGGGTTTGGATGAAATCCGTCAACCGAGAGTTCTAGGGTAGAATTGGTCAAGTAATGACTTACCGTTTTTTACATAAGGATTGCATGCGATGTTAGTTCTTATCTAAATGTGGGTCTCGGAATCACTTATATAATTTCGTGAGGGGTCATTATATGAGTGACTTGTTAAAATTGTTTTACAAGTAAATTATATAACAATGAATGTTAATATTTCCTAAACTTTGTTGTAGTATTTATAATTCGCTATGGCTACCAATGCAACCATTCAACTCGGAAAGGATTCTTGGCTTAGGTTCGTTATGGACAAATGTATCTTGAAAGATGATGGAAGTAATTTCATCGAATGGGAGTCTACCATAAAAGGTGCGGCGTTGTCCGACAACGTCCTTCGTTACTTGAACGAGCCACCACCCAATGAACCCGGTCCTGGAGCTACCCCGGCACAAAGGACCGCCTATGAGGAGTTTTGAAGATATCTAACGATATCAAGAACGTCTTAATATGGTCAATGTCTCCAAAACTCAAGCTTCAATACATTACCCTTAATGCGTATGAGATATTCTCAAGGGTTACGACGGCTTTTTCTCAATCACCCGATATCCATCAATATGAAGCTATGATGAAATTCTTCGAGGGTAAGATAGAAAAGGGTCAAAAAGTTGGCCCTCATGTGCTCGAGATGATTGAGCATATTGACACTCTAGAGCGTCTAGGGTGTAGCATTCCCAAGAAGCTTGCGATAGGTTGTATTCTTCACTCACTCCCCTCCAAGTTCTCCCAAATTAGGGTGCACTATAATATGCATGGCATGGACAAGAGTTTCCAAGAGCTTCATGCACTCCTCAACCAAGCGGAGAGGGACATGGAGGCTAGTGGGAGTGAGAAGAGAGACACGCTCTCCATGAAAATGAAGAATCTCAACCTTGGGGTTCAAAAGGGTAAAAACAAGGGTAAGACCCAATTCAAGAAACAAGGAAAAGACAAGAATAAAGGGAAAGCTATTGTGAATAGCAAACCTAAGGCTAAGGTTAACAAACATGCCGACACCGATTGCTATTATTGTAATGGCAAGGGACATTGAAGCGCAATTGTCCCAAATATTTGAAGGATTTGAAGAGCAAGAAAGACGAGAGTGAGACTCCTTCAGGTATTGTCCTCACTTCTCTCTATATGATAGACATTAACTATACTTGCACTTCCACTTGGGTATTAGATACCGGATGTGGTTCTCACCTTTGTAATCATTTACAGGGGCTGAGGGACGTGCGAGCACTAGCCAAGGGTGATGTGGACCTACACATGGGAAATGGAGCTAGAGTAGCCGCTATATCCGTAGGAACTTATGTACTCACTCTAGCTAGTGGTTTTGAGTTGTATTTGAATAATTGTTATTTCGTACCAACTTTAACTAAGAACATTATCTCCATTTCCGTACTTGATATGGAAGGGTTTTCCTTTATGATTAAGGACAATTGTTGTATTTTTTCATTTAATGACATGGTTTATGGTAAAGCTATGTCTATCGGAGGTATTTATGTTCTAGATAATGTTAATGATGTATATCATGTAGAAAACAAGAAGCTCAAAACGGGTGAACCTAATCAATCCTACCTTTGGCATTGTCGTTTAGGATACATAAACGAACGACGCATAAAGAGACTTGTTTCAACGAAACGTCTCAAACCGTTTGATTACGAATCTTATGGTATATGTGAGTCTTGCCTTTTAGGCAAGATGACTCGTGCTCCTTTCTCAAGTAATGGAACACGAGCAAGTGAGGTATTGGGCCTTATACATACTGATGTGTGTGGCCCAATGACTATTACCGCTAGGGGTGGTTACAACTACTTCATCACTTTTACCGACGACTTAACTAGATATGGGTATGTCTACTTAATGAGGCACAAGAGCGATGCTTTTGAAAAGTTCAAGGAGTTTCAAAGTGAAGTAGAGAACCAATTGGATAAAAGGATTAAAGTACTACGATCCGATCGTGGTGGTGAATACCTAAATAATGAATTCGATTCACACCTAAAAGATTGTGGCATAGTATCACAATGGACTCCTCCTGGCACACCACAATTGAATGGTGTGGCCGAAAGGAGAAACCGAACTTTATTAGATATGGTTCGGTACATGATGAGTCTCACTGAGCTTCCTGATTCATTTTGGGGTTTTGCCATTTTGTCCGCAATATTTTCACTAAATCGAAGCCCGACTAAAGCAGCCAATAAGACACCATATGAGATATGGAAGGGAAGGGTTCCTTATTTGTCGTTTATGAGAATATGGGCTTGTGAGGCATATGTTCAGAATAAGTCTGACAACAAACTCGCACCCAGATCCGACAAATGTCTTTTTGTAGGGTATCCAAAGGAAACACAAGGTTATTACTTCTACAATCGTCACGAAAACAAAGTGTTTGTTGCTCGTGACACTGTCTTTCTAGAAAATGACTTCATTTCTAGAAGACAGAGTGGGAGAAAATTTGAACTTGATGAGGTCCAAGTGCCACAAACCGAAAATGAAGTGGAGGAAAGCATTCCCTCCTCCTCGGACACGGTTGTTGTTCCTTTTGAACCTAGGAAATCCACGAGGGTTAGTCATCCTCCTGATCGATACCTTGGTATTGTCGAGGAAGATGCGTTAGATATGTTGCTTTGCGAAAGTGACGAACCTACCACCTACAAAGCGGCCATATCTAGTCGTGATTCCATGAAATGGGTTGAAGCCATGTGATCCAAAATGGACTCCATGCACGAAAACCAAGTATGGGATTTGGTTGATTTACCTGAAAAGGTGAAACCTCTTCAGTGTAAATGGATCTTTAAGATCAAGAATGGCATAGATGGACATAAAGATGTCTACAAAGCCAGATTGGTGGCAAAGGTTTTACTCAAGTTCATGGTCTTCACTATGACGAAACCTTTGCTCTAGTCGCAATGCTTCGCTCTAGTCGCAATGCTTCGCTCTAGTCGCAATGCTTCGCTCCATTAGGATTATCTTAGCGATTGCCGCATTTCATGATTATGAGATTTGGCAAATGGATGTCAAAACCGCCTTCTTGAATGGGATTCTAGAAGAGGAAGTGTATATGACACAACCAGAAGGTTTTGTAGATACATCTAGTCCTAAGAAGGTATGGAAGCTTAAGAGATCCATTTATGGTCTTAAGCAAGCATCCAGAAATTGAAATCATCCCTTTGATCATGTTATCAAACAGTATGGTTTTGTTCGAAGTGTCGAAGAACCTTGTTTGTACATGAAGTTTAGTGGGAGTAGGGTAATGATAAGTGTAGTTTGTAGTGCCTATTTCGTAGTGTTTTGGTCCCATTTTCCTTGTGGAATCGCTCCTTGGGAGCGATTTATGGGCTACTTGTGCTTCCTCTAGCTCGTTTCAGGTTCCCGAGACCATTCGTGAAGAGTTGGAGCGATTCCGACTCAATACATACACTTTTTTGAGCCAACAAAGTAAGGAACGATCACTCGATGCCTTGGATTCGACCCCGAGACCTTGGGACCCAATACCGAGCCTCCGAGACCCGATCCCGAGTCCCGGGAATCGATGAGAAACCCATGAGAACCAAGGAGGGATAAAAAAGATCATAATTGAGGCCTACAAGGTCCTTCCCGGGCGGGATGATGCCTTCCCGATCGGGAAGGAGTGCACAATTGAAGATGGTTCTGTTTTGAGGCCTTCCCGACCGAGAAGGGGGACTTCCCGACCGGGAAGGGGTCCTTCCCGACCGAGACCAATCCTTCCCGACCGGGAAGGGTCAGATACAGACCCACGTCACTTGTTTCATCTCCCTACTCATTGTAACCCTATATATACCCTTCCTCTTGTAATCTTAGCTTATGTTCCTCATTACCCATAAAACCCTAGACTACTTTAGACTAGATTAGCTTAGATTAGTTTAGATTAGTCTTTAGTTTATCGTTAATCTTAGTAATTAGTCTTGTATTAAGGGAATTCTTCAAGATTCAACCAAGATTGACAACCTTGGGAGATTGTTTTGGGTTTTTCTTATTAATACAAGTTTCAATCTTCCATTCATCTTCTAGTATGGTATAATCTCTTTTCCCTTCTCTTTATCTTGTTTATTCATTCAAGTTTTAATCTTTGTTTATTGTTTTGTTCATTGTTCATAGTTTTCACTAGTTTCATTATATATGTTTTGTTGTTTGTGTGAATTCTCTTGTTTATGTTAATGTTTGTTTAGATATGTGTGAGTAGACTTTTTTTAGGGTTAGTAGGGTGATTAAGTGTTGATTATGGATGATTAGGGTTTGATTGAGGGTAAAGGTTGATCCTTTTGTTGCTAGTCACATGTTGAGCACTCTATGTGTTTGTTGAATTGCTTGTTTGAGTAGAATTGGCCATTCCTCTCATGTTAGTCTTCTTCTTCTCATTTAGTGGTCGACTTGTGATTGAACTCTTGTGTTTTCGGGTTTAGTCTTTGACACCAGAGTGTGGACTTGGGTTTAGAAGCGAGAGCGCGGACCGACCTTGCATAAAAATTCGGGTTTTGTCTTTGACACGGGAGTGCGGACATAGGCCTTGACGCGAGAGCGCGGACCATCCTTAGTAACTAGGTGAACCTTGCACCATCAATCTCCCAACCATCCTACTACACTTATGAACCCGACCTAACCCTATTCTTTTCTTATTCTTTGTCCTTAGCTTAGTCCTAGTCTTAGTTTACCCCCCCTTCCTATTGTCCTAGATTAGCTTAGTCCCGAGACCTAGTCTTGTATTTGGGTGACCTTATTCTAGACACCTCTTTACCGTCCCCGTGGATTCGACCCGACTTGCCCTATCTACGTGTTAGGAATAGTTGGTTTTTTATTGATCGGTGGGGATCCACGACAAATCCTCCCATCAGGTAACCTTTCTTATCTTGTATGTGGATGACATACTTCTTATCGGGAATGACGTTCCGATGCTTGCTTCTGTAAAGGAGTGGCTAGTAAAACACTTCCAAATGAAAGATTTGGGAAATGCACAATGCATTTTGGGTATTCGGATCCATAGAGATAGGTCCAAAAGGATGTTGGTATTAAGTGAAGAAGCTTATATAGATAAGATTCTTGATAGATTCAAAATGAAAGACTCTAAGAGAGGCTTTCTTCCCATGAGTCAAGGTACCATTTTGTGCAAGTCATAGTGTCCTACCACACCCGAAGAGATTGAACGCATGAATTGATCCCATATGCTTCCGCTGTTGGATCAATCATGTATGCCATGACGTGCACTCGTCCCGATGTTTCGTATGCTTTGAGCATGACGAGTCGTTATCAAGCCAACCCAAGTGAAAGTTACTGGACACCCGTAAAGAACATCCTTAAGTACTTGCGAAGGACCAAGGATTCGTTCTTAGTGTTTGGAGGGGATACTGAATTACGTGTAAGAGGTTACACGGATGCCAGTTTCCAATCCGATCGGGATGATTTGAAATCCCAATCCGGCTATGTTTATATGTTGAATGGAGGAGTCGTTAGCTGGAAGAGCTCTAAGCAAAGTGTCACCGCGGATTCTACAACAGAAGCGGAGTACATCGCGGCTTCGGAAGCTGCAAAGGACGCTGTTTGGATTCGTCAGTTTTTGGAAGGACTAGGAGTAGTCCACTCCGTCAAAGATCCTATGACCATATATTGTGATAACAGCTGGGCCATTTTTCAAGCAAAAGAGCCCAAGTCTAGCAATAAGTCTAGACATGTACTTAGTAAATACCACGTGATAAGAGATCTCGAGGAAAGGAAGGAAATCGATATATGTAAGGTTGGGACAGACGAGAACATCGCTGATCCTTTAACCAAGCCTCTTTCAAAGGCTAAACATGATGGTCATGTTGTTGCAATGGGATTGAGAAAAGTCCCAGATTTTCTTTAAGTTATCTAAGATGTAATAATTGGATATTGTAGCAATTTTTACATTTCTGATAATAGCATTCATTGTTCGAGTTTCAATATGAACTCTTTTATTTAGTTTGACTAAATCTTATGCTTTGTTCATTCGAATGGATTGTGAGACAATCTTGAACCCTATTCAAGTGAACATTTGAACATAGTATTTTTGCCCCTTGTCACTTAATGAGGTGACGACTCGGAGTGATGAGATTGTAAGTTGATCGATGGTTAGTTCAAGACCATGGGGTCATGGAGATGACTGGTCATTTACATAGGCAGACTGATTGTCACTCTGCCGGGCAGTGACCACAATAGAGTCCCTTATCAAGATAGTTGAGGCCTGGTCGTGGTGGGGATTTCTATTTTATTCCTATGAGTCGATTCTTTAGACAGGCGACCATTTATCTGAGTCGGTGCAGTTTTCGATTGGCTGTGGTTGTTGTCCTAGGTCGTACCGTGAAAGGAGGCTGATGGACATCTTCTAGGTCATGGTGATCTGCATAATACAGTATAAGATGGGTCAACAGGAATTGTCCACCCACGTTGGGTACAAACATCCTTAGGCCACTCGAGGAGAAGTAACTGGAAATGCGTGGCCACGCTCGGAAATAGATCTGTGGTAGATTTTCCGGTCAGACAGTTATTCTCCAGATCGAGAAAACCACTCTAATTATAATTAAATCACAAGTGCGACCTGAAAGACACCTTGTGATGAGTGGGAGGATGTGACATCAAAGAGACAAGAGAATCGGTAGCACACAACTTGTGTAGACAAGTGGGAGATATTGATGGAGTAGGAGTCCTTCGCAATATAGTGGCTATATGCACAACTTGTATCGGACAAGTGGGAGATTGTTGGATCAAGTGTCCTCCACAATAGTGCATTTATATATTAAATCTCATGGATGGAATATACTTGGGATAAACAGTAAATTGATACTCCACGTTAGTTGATTAACGTAAATCGATAACGCTCAGCTGACTAGAGTTTGACGTTATTGTCGTAAGACGGCGGTGATCAACTGATCCCTTTCGGTCACACCTATAGGATGAGACCCAAATAGAAAACTAATTATTTGTATTTGATACATTTAATTAGTTCCTTGCGTATATATTTGATATATGCTTTGTAATGAGAATTATTTTTGGAGATAGAGTTTAGAACTCAGTCCGATTAAGTTTATTAGTCTATTATACGATAATTGACTGAATAAATTTCACGTCTTATTTTAATACGATTAAATAAGACCTAATTTAGTATTTAAAAGTTAATTACTAAATTAGTTGAGGTTTTGTATACTTTTATGGGTAGTGGTTATTAGCTATTAATATTTACAAGGAGTTGTAAATTTAGCTAAATGATTATTATTATTATGGGACCTATTATATATAGATATAATAGTAATGTACTACTTAAAGAGTTAAAAGTATATTATTTATTTGATGTGATCAATTGTAAGATAATTAATCATGTCACACATAATCATTTGTAAGACAAATGACAAAAATAAAATGGACCCATTTTATGTACATGTACACGACACACTAGAACAATAAGGGCAATAATGGTTGTTCTTATTTATGTGCATGCATGAATAATAGTCATAATTACCCTAGACCCTAGACCTTTAAGCTTGCAATTAAAATAAAGCATTTTTGTCTTCCCTAGGGTGGGGTGGCCGGTTTTGGGGCTCATTATAAAGGAACATTTTGTTCTCATTTGAGCTCCATCCTTTTATAAGTGAATGCTTTTCCTCTTCTCCAAAATACTCTTATATACAAATATTCATCCCTATTACTAATGTAGTAATATTCCTAATATTAGTATAGGTTCATCACTACTATTATTTAGTTAATAATAATAGTGATTATTTGGGTTGAATCTTGGTGCAACTAGAAGGAGATCTTCTACTTTGGAGATTCAAGTTTTGGAGGATCATCCATACTAATATTAGCTCAAGAACAATAAGAAAAGGAGTTTTCTTATTGTGCCCATTATTTCTTCATTGTTTATGTAAGGAAATTTCTTCTTGTATCTAGTTTTGTCATTTTTATCTCATGCATGTAACTAGATCTTTATATACTAAATTAACAAGTAATTTAGTAACTAATTATAGGAGTCTAATTAGAGGGTTATGAACCCATCAAAGTGATGGTCGGGTTCCGTAATAGTCCAGGTGCTCGCCTTATTAGGTTCGATACATCTCTATTAATACCGAGCCGACGCATCTTAAGCAGAATACCAGGTAAGGTATATCACGAGAACAACTAATATCCGTATTATCGCGTTAAAACTGATTTGCTAATACGTATAATATTAGTACTCTCTACTCTCCTACGTGCATCTTTTCATGGCCTGCTTGTCACGAGAAATCGCATGCAAAGAATGTAAATACAACTACTTTGACGACAAAACTTACTTGTCCTTAAACAACCGACATAGTAAAAGGTATAGGGTGAAAACAACGGATGTTACAGTATTTCCGCCACAACAAAAGAACTAGGTTATCAGCCCACCGATTGATTAGTAGAGGCCGCTATAGTGCGGGCGGGATTAGGTGTTGACATCTATCGGATGTTGACTTCCCAATACGTACCCTCACCCCTTACTCATAATCGACGGTTTCCGGATGTCCGAAACCATTGGCAATGAGAGTCATTCCAGGCATGGAGTGCTTAAGGGTACAAGTCTTTATCTTTAGGTCCCGTGCCCCTCAACTTAGAGCCGGCTAGGGATCAAAGTTGACTTGAACGGTTTCCGAGTCCCCATAATGGACTCGGTGGCGACTCCACAAATCTGCAGCGAATTCAGTTCACTAAAAAGGTCGCCTTACCAAATGAATCGGCCTTTAAACATTTACAACCATGACTCGATCGATTCCAAACAAAAACACGGGTGCCCGCACCCGTCTAGTACAAGTCTGGATCGTCATCCGAATCGAGGTCCGAGACATCGGCCCGTACACGAGATCGGACCGGCCTCTGACAGGGAGGGGGCCGCGTGGGTGGCCGCCGCCATACGTTTGAAAACTGGGTCCGTCCCGCGCGGGCGCGCGTGGGGCGCCGGGCGGTGCGGACGGACGTCCACACTACCAAGTTCTCCGATCCAGCTTTGTCTCTAATCTCAATATCAAATTCTTGTAAAAGGAGGACCCATCGAAAGAGTCGGGACTCGGTCTCCTTTTTGGACATGATTTATCGAATGGCCGCGTGATCGGTATGAATAATGACTTTGGAACCGGTAACATAAATTCGGAATTTCTCCATGGTATAGACAACGACAAACATCTCTTTTTCGGTTGTGGTGTACCTTGATTGGGCTTCATCTAGTGTCTTGCTTGCATAGTATATCACATGTAGTTTCTTATCAACCCGTGGTCCTAGAACGGCACCAATGACAAAATCGGAAGCATCGCACATGATCTCAAATGGAAGATTCCAATCGGGAGCTTTGATAATTGGAGTGGTAGTGAGAGCGGTCTTTATCCTGGAAAAGGCCTCAAGACACGAGTCATCGAAAACAAAAGGTGCATCTTTCATAAGCAAAGAAGTTAAAGGCTTGGCAATCTTAGAAAAATCTTTAATAAACCGCCTATAAAAGCCGGCGTGACCTAGAAAACTCCTCACCCCTTTGACATTTGTAGGTGGTGGCAAGTTCTAAATCACGGAAACTTTAGCCTTATCAACTTCAACTCCTCTATTAGAAATGATGTGACCTAGGACAACACCTTGTTCAACCATAAAATGACATTTCTCCCAATTCAAAACAAGTCTATACTCTTCACATCGAGCTAACCCTTGATCAAAATTTTCAAGACAAGAATCAAATGATGTACCATGGACACTAAAGTCATCCATAAAAACTTCCATGGATTTTTCAATAAAATCGGAGAAAATAGCAATCATACATCTTTGAAACGTTCCCGGCACATTACACAATCCAAATCGCATCCTTCTATAAGCATAGGTGCCATTGGGACATGTGAAAGTGGTCTTCTCTTGGTCATCGGGATGAATGGGAATTTGAAGAAATCCGGAATGACCATCAAGGAAACAAAAGTAAGAATGATGCGCCAATCTTTCAAGCATTTGATCAATAAAGGGAAGGGGAAAATGGTCTTTTATGGTGGCCGTGTTCAATTTTCTTTCTTTTTGGGTAAATGTGAGTATATATATATATATATATCATTCACAAAAAATTACAGTAGGTAGGGGACCGACAGTCACCCATCCCAAAAGAGCAGTACAACAGGCCTCAAAGGCAAATTAAATCAGATTTCTAAGATAAATGGCCTCGTCAAGATTCGTCACTATGTTTAGTGCTGCTTCAACTCGTGTTTTGACATTCTCTATAATGTACTTAACAGTAATTTCAGGCCGTTTCATGGATTGATTCAACCTGGTTGTATTCCGTTCCATCCATATCGAATAGATGAAGACATTGGTGATCATGACTTCGAACTTTCCTTTCACTGTATTAAGCCTGCAGTCCTTGAGTTGCAAAATTTTAAGAATGCTGCATTCATACCTGATTTCGATCGCAGTCCGTATGAGTGTGCTATACAAACAGCATTGGAACACGTGTTCTGCTGTTTCTGTTTCAGATTCGTAGAAATAGCAGGCTATATCAGAGCATATCCCAATCCTATGGAGCTTGCTCCTTAGGTTCAGCCCGTCGTTAAGCATTAACCAAGTGATGACAGAATGTTTCGGGTCCGACCAAATATTCCAAACGACCTGAGCCCAGTCCGGCTTGATTTCTGTCCCTTTGAGCCACTGATACCCAACACCCGCGGAGTAAGCTTGTGGTGTAGCTGTCCAACCGTCATTGTCAAACCCATCCTTAAATTTCTCTTTCACTTTGCATATAGTCCTCCACGTCCAAGGGGCATCAGACGGAGGATTATACTCTTTCCAGTCCGCACCTTTCAGGTAAGTAGTATTGATCCATTTCACCCATAGGCAGTCCTTTCGTTCAAAGACCCAGTTAACAAGTTTCCCAATAGCAGCTACATTCCACAGGCTTGCTCTTTTGATCCCTAATCCCCCTTTCGTTTTGGGTCTAGTGACCTTATCCCATGCTACTAAGGGTATTCTCCTGAAATTTTCATGGCCATCCCTAAGAAAGTTTCTACAAATTGCTTCAATCCTTTTTATTACTCCTTTGGGAATGTGATGGTGGGATTTGTCGTGGATCCCGCCACCAATTAATAACCAACTAGCACCTAACGGTAGTTAGGGTAAGTCGGGTCGTGTCCACGGAGACGGTGTTGCAAGGTTTAGACTAAATCGGCCTAAAACGAGACTAGGTCACACAAACAAACACAAAGAAGCGATAAATGGAAAACTATGATGGAGGAGAAGTAGGAACTAGACTAATGATGAACTATGATGAACTAGACTACCAAATGCTGAACAATGCTAATAATCGAACTAACTAACACACTAAAGGAAATGATGACTAACTAACAAGATGAATCAAATATGGAAAGAAAGGAGTGGGTTAGGTCGGGTTCATAAGTGTAGTAGGGTGACTTGGGTAGTTAAGGGTGTAGGTGCCTCCTAATTGCTAGGTTCGGTCCGGGCAATCGCAACTTAAACCGATGTCGATGACTATGCTCAACATGTCCACACACAAAGCAAACAATGAGTAGAAGAAGACTAGCATGAGAAG
The DNA here is from genome assembly GCA_958450325.1 of Agrostemma githago. Taxonomy (NCBI): domain Eukaryota; kingdom Viridiplantae; phylum Streptophyta; class Magnoliopsida; order Caryophyllales; family Caryophyllaceae; genus Agrostemma; species Agrostemma githago. The sequence continues at coordinate 33,114,928 of OY288246.1, forward strand.
CATGGCCACTACAACTCATACAAGCATATCAACAAACACATGGTGTGCCAAATATGTGACTAACAACAAAGATTCACCCTTTACCCCCAATCAAACCCTAATCACCCATAATCTACCCTTAATCCCCCTACTAACCCACAAATAATCTACTCACTCATAGTCAAACTAACTACAACAATGAAAGGATGAAACAACTTCACAATCCAAACATTCATCATCAAGAACAATATAAACAATAACAATCAACACTAATTAAAGATTCAAACTTGAATTAATAACAAAGAATAAGAGTAAAGAAAGTTATACCAACACAAGAGGAAGAAAAAGATGCAATCTTGTATAAATAAGAAACCCAAATAATCTCCAAGGTTGTCAATCTTGGATGAGTCTTCAAGTAACTTCTTAATACAAGAACTAATTAACTAAGATTAACTAAGAATTAAAGGAAGATTAAACTAATGAGAGGAGAATTTAATCTAGGGTTTATGTGATGTAGAGAGGCTTAAGGTAGTCTAAACTAAGGTAGGATACATAAACAATACAAGAGGGAAGTATTTATAGGGTTACAAATGGAAGGGAATTGGAAGAAAAGAAATGCGGGTTACAGCCAGGTGGTCCCGACCGGGACGGATCATCCCGACCGGGACGGACCCACCATCCCGACCGGGACGGGTTGGTCCCGACCGGGACGGCCTTGCAGTGGCACCCTCCAAAGTGCACTTCATCTCCGACGGGATGAGGTGCATACCCGTCGGGGATGAGTCTTGTAGGCCTCCAATATGACCCTTTTGGTTCCTCCTTGCTTCACATGAGCTTCTCATCGATTCTCGGGACTCGGGATCGGGTCTCGGAGGCTCGGGATTGGGTCCCAAGGTCTCGGGGTCGAATCCGAAGCATCGAGTCATCGTTCCTTTACTCCGTTGGCTCCAAAATGTGTATGTATAGAGTCGGAATCGCTCCAACTCTTCCAAATCGGTCTCGGGAACCTGAAACGAACTAAAGAAAGCATAAGAAGCCCCTAAACCGCTACCAAGGAGCGATTCCACAAGGAAAATGGGACCAAAATACTACGAAATAGGCACTACAAACTACACTAATCAACTCCCCCACACTTAACCCTTACTCGCCCTCGAGTAAGCACATATTAACTACTATACTAGCCGAATGGGTATTAGCGCACCCTATGCCCTTTCAACTCACGCGAGGGCACTTAGAGGAAAAGTGCACTCCGCAAGGCAAGTGGGGTCTTGCGACAAAACTGTGGATGCAACCGGACACAAAAACACATAAACAAACAAGCATACAAACAAACACACAAAAGGTTGCACCCAGAAGAAAAGAAATACCGCTTCCCTCAAACAAGCGGTGAAAGAAGCACCGGTTTAGGACTCAAGGCAAGTGACAACGTTCCCAAGCTAGCAATACAAACCGAGGTGGACTAAACCCTAATAGTATGACGACAAAGCAACAAAAACGTTGGTAACTTACCTAGGTTCCTCCTAACCTTCTAAGAACGTACCACGGGACGATCGGCGGAGTGGGAAGTGATGATCCACGGTGTTAGTCGACACTGTAGGTAAGTGAGACCCCGCCCCCTTTAGCGTGAGCCAAGAGGGTCGTCCCGTGTCCAAAACCGCCTAACTAGTCCAAGTAAAAAGGTGGAAATATGCAAAATGAGGGAAGACCGACTAATGCCGCTATCATCCTTCCTCGGGACTCGGTCCTTTGGTAGGCTCTTCACGGCAAAAGTCGGAAAAAGGCTTATTTTGAGAGGTAGGGGTTATTTTTTTTTGTGTGACAATTTTCTTTTGGCATTTTCTCTTTTCTTTTGCATTTTCGCCTTGTTTTGCCATGCCATTTCTTTTTCTTCTTTTCTATTTTCTTTTTGGCTTTTGTGCCTTTTCTTTTTCTTCATTCTTTTCTTTCTTTCATCATTTTTTTTCTTTCTTTTCTTTCCTTTGCCCTTTTGGTTTGATTTGGCTTTTTGGCATTTCTTTGTATGACAAGAAAGGGAGAAATCAACACTTTGCAATTTTTATTGTGCGGAAATGTGTAGAAGGTAGGGGAATGGGTGAGTCGGGACGGGCCCTTCCCTTCTAACCCACAAAAAGTGGAGAAAAACTTGGACTAATTAAACAATCCTAAACATGGTCACCTAAGGGACGGGACTCGGTAACCAAGGCCTTTTCACACCGTGGGTGGTCATAATGCTCAAAAGTGCAAATCCCGTAGTAAATCCCTAGTAAGCTAGGTGGACTCAAGGTAAAGGACCAACGAAATCATTGATTTAGGGTCATTCTACTAGATTAAAGTCCAAGACTCGATTTATACTACTAGAAAGGGAAAGTAAGCACTCACACACTAGCCTCTAAACCGGGTTTTCGAAAACCAATTACGCACAAGACACACAACAAAACACAAAATAAAGACTCAACGAAAATGAAAGAAAAAGAAACAAAAGTAACAAAACAAGAACAACACAAAACAAACATATAGAAAACACAAACACCACCCCTATCTTCCAAATGATCAACCAAATCAACCTCGAGCATTACAAAGCTCCTCCCGAGCACACCACATCACATTCTCCTCCAAACTCCGCGAGAGATAAAGAAGAAAAAGGGATAAGATGTTACCGGTAGTCTTGAAAGCTCTCCAAAGCTAGCGGTGATTTAAGCAACCTATAAGGAAAGAGGAGGCGAAACACACACAATACAACAAATACACGACATAACGACAAAAAGGGAAAACACACAAAAGAAAATCTTTTTGATTTTTGTGAAATTTTTTCAAATTTTTAGGGTTTTTAAAGATTTTTTTGAAAGACTACAAAAATAAAGCTAACTATGCTAGAATACCACTCCCCCACACTTAAGTCGAGCCATGTCCTCATGCTCGACCGTAGTGCATGGGAGTACGAAAGAAACTACGAAAATAAAGCTAAAAATCAAAAAGTTGAGAAAATGGTAGAATGTGTCCGGCCGGGGTGTAGTCAAGTCACCATGGGCCGAGACAAGAAAAAGATATGGATGGGGGAAGAAATAAAAAGAAGGAAATAAAAGGAAATGGGAGGGGAGGGCTAGGTGTAATCAAGTCACCTAGCCCGGATTCCGCCCAAATCCGACTAATTCCTAAAAAAAGGGTGAAAATCTTGAGAAATTTGGATTTTGAAAAGACTCTCGATGTAGTCACGTCATCGAGAGTCGGGAGCAAGCACACCAAGGCCTCGAAGGCCACCATGACACAAAGGATAAGAAGGAAAGGGAATAAACAAAGAAGACAAGCTATAAAAACGGAAAAGAGAGGATAGTTGCCGTACCATACAGTTACCAACTCACTCGCTCCATCGTCTCATAGGTCAATATAGGCACTTAGCTTGTCCATGTCGTCGTTATTCCTCTCCAATTGCGATCCGGTTCCATGGTTGAGGCACAAATGCAAAATGAGGCGGGTTCTTGATGCGAAAGTCGGTTTGAAGTGAATAGAAAGTGAGGTGAAAACGTGTATGTGAGGTGTAAGGGTCATACAATGAGAGTAAAGACATGTAGGGAGGTTGGGAGGGGGTATAAAGTGGTTGGGTGGGCTCAAACAACGAAGAAAAGAGCCAACGGAGGACAGGGGGTCCATCCCGGTCGGGATAGGTGGTCCCGGTCGGGATGGCTGTCTCGTCCCGGTCGGGAAGACCTCGTCCCGGTCGGGACGGACTGCCAGTGAACCCAACTTTTGTTCACCTCATCCCGGTCGGGATGGCATCCTTCCCGATCGGGATGGGCCTTCCATCCCGGACGGGATGACCTCTTTTAGGCCGGGAAGAGTATCCAAACCCTCTATAGCTCCCAAAAGCTCGTACCGAGCTTCAAAAACCGACTTCCCTTCACACAATCCAAGCTTAAACAATGACCAATCTTCCCTAGGAATCACTTCCACTTCATACCTATCACAATAAACTCAAATAACACATCAAATTCCCTCCCTCACAACGCTCATCAATCATCCAAACAATCAAGAATTTCACAAAAGCAAACAAACTACAAGGGAAAGAGATATATACAAAGAGACGGTTCTTGTGGAACTCCGTCAAACCAAGGTGGTACTCTCTTCAATTCTTTTTCAACACCCAAAACTAGTTCCATCTCCATCAAGGGCACGAAGAAACAAGTCGAAGGCCCTAGCAAAGTCTTCAATCAAGCTAGTAACATAAGCATCCACCAACCAAGGCTCTTCATGACCTTGTCTCAACGTTCCCGGGGCATCCCGATCTACTAAGTTCAATGGCTTGAACTTGTACTTTCGATCCTTCGGTGTATACCCAAACGTCCATCTATCCTCATGTGGCCCCAATGGAGGCTCATCTTCATCCTTTTTGCTCTTGAACCTGTCATTAAACCAATGACATGGGCTCTCATCCTCCTCCAAATCGGAGTCATCATCCTCAAGTACATACGAGTACTTCTTCAAGCTTTGTCCCGGTTCTCCCCCTAGATCGATGTTTTCCTTGGCTTGGATCATATTGCATGACTCATCGTTAGTAGGCGAAGTGTTATCTTGAAGGTCAAACACTAGCTTCTCCTCGCCTAACTCGAATGTGATCCTACCGTTCTTCACATCGATCATAGCACCGGCGGTATGTAAAAATGGGCGCCCAAGAATAATGGGAGTGATTTCATCTTCCCGCATATCGAGCACGATGAAGTCAACCGGAATGAAGAACTTACCGATTCTCACCGGCACATCCTCTAGCATCCCCAATGGTCGGTTCAATGAACTATCGGCCATTTGGAGCGTGATAGAGGTACTTTTAAGCTCTTTCATCCCAAGTCGGCAACAAATGGAGTAGGGAATGATGCTTACACTCGCACCCAAATCACATAAAGCTCTTTCGATCTTGTAGTGCCCTATGGTGCAAGGGATCGAGAACCTACCCGGATCCTTCAACTTTGGAAGCGTAGAACCTTGAATGAGCTCGCTCACCACCCTTGTGAACGCGATGGTCTCTTCCTTGTCGACGGATCTCTTCCTAGCCAATATTTCTCGCATAAATTTTCCGTATGCCGGGATTTGGGTAAGTAGCTCGGTGAATGGGACACTCACATCCAACTTCTTCACAATGTTAAGGAACTTGTCATATTGAGAGTCTATCTTGGTCTTCATTTGCCTTGTTGGGTAAGGCAACTTGACTTGGTATTTATTTTGCTCAATCGGGGTAGACTCTTCAAATGACACTTTCTTTTTACCCTTATCTTTAGCTTGAAGTGGGGGAAGCTTGTCTTGTTGAGGTTTCTCAACCTCCCATAAGACTTGCTCCTCCGTTGGGTTATCAAAGCTTGAGCTCTCTTGAGTTGGAGGTGTCACCTTTCTTGTCGGTTCTTGCATTGGCTCTTGCTCACTAGGAAATTGAGGGGATTCATAAGATGTACCTCTCCTTGTGGTGATGGCATTTACATGCTCAAATTTCGGTGTTTCGCCTTGAGAAGGTAGTTGTCCTTTTTGTCTTGAGGAGCTCCCCGAAGCGAGTTGAGATACTTGAGTTTCAAGCATCTTCATACGGGCATCTCTTGTCGCGTTTTCCCCTTGAATATAAGCAAAGAGCTCTTGATGGTTTCTTGTTATGTCCATTTGACTCTTTTGCATATCCATCATAGACTTTTGAATATCGAATCCCCGAGGTGGAGATGATGGATTATTCGGAGTATCGGTGAGGGCTAATGGAGTACCATAGTCATGAATAGGAGACCGGCTCCTAGGCTTGCTTTGTTGTTGATGTTGACGGTTCCCTTGGAACCCATGAGAATTGCCTTGATTAAGGCCTTGATTGTTGCCATGGTTGTGGTTTTGATAGCCTTGGTGGAAGTTCCCTTGTTGGAACCCTTGATTGTTGTTGAATGAACCTTGGTTACTTTGCTTGAAGTTGTTGAAAGGCCTTGAGTTGCCTTGGTAACCTTGGTTGTTGTCCCTTAAGGGAGGTGGAACATAAGGACGATGTTGTTGTTGGTGTTGAAAGGCTTGTTGTTGAGGGACTTGATTGGAAGCTTGGTATTGATTAGAATAGGAAGCACCTTGCTTGAATGCTTGAAAGGCATTCACTTGCTCAATACTCCCTCTACAATTCATAGGGTCATGACCAACGATTCCACAAGTGTCACACATGCCATAATAAGGCAAAGGAGGTGCAAATCCCAAAGCATTCACTTCATGAATTGAGGCTTGGTTGGAAGAACCGATGCTTTGGACTTGAGTGAGGTGACCTTGAAGCTTCTTGTCAATGGATTCCATGTGTGTCTTCAATTGAGCCCCAAGGTCAATGCTTAATTGAGTTATAGCATCAACCTCATGCCTACCTCCTCGATTTGCCTTTCTAGGCCTAGAGTATTGAGAATTATGCACCGCCATCTCTTCGATTCTCGCCCAAGTTTGGTCATCATCGACCTCGGTGAACCTACCATTGGAGCCCATGTTAAGAATAGTTCTTGAGTCCTCATAAAGACCGTTCCAAAATTGTTGGACCAAGAACCATTGTGAAAGTCCATGGTGAGGGCATGATCTAACCAATGACTTAAACCGCTCCCAAGCTTCATATAAGCTCTCTTCATCCCGTTGTTGGAAACCGGTGATGGAGGCCCTAAGTAAGTTAGTCTTCTCCGGAGGGTAGAAAGTTTGGTAAAATGCCAATGCAAGTTTCTTCCAAGTGTCGATGCCCATGGTCGCCCTATCTAGACTCTTTATCCATTGCTTCGCTTTTCCAATAAGAGAAAATGGAAATAAAACCCATCGGATTTGATCTTGTGTAACCCCGGGTTGAGAGATAGCGTCGCAATAATCGGAGAAGGTCTCCATATGTTGGTGCGGGTCTTCGGTGGGCAAACCGCTAAATTGATTCTTTTCCACAAGTTGTATGAAGTGGGTCTTGGCCGTAAAATTTCCGGCATAAGCGGCCGGTAGAGCATTGGGTCCCGGCAAGACGTCTTCCGTGAATGTAGAGTGGGAGGAAAACTTCGGCATTATTGGATGTAAGGGAGAAGATGGTGTAGACGGAGTTGATGTAGATGTAGATGGGGAACTAGGACTAGAATCTCCGAAGGGATTGGTGAAATTCCCTTCGGCCGTCTCTCGATATGCTTCCTCAATGTCGCTTCCTTGAGCTTGCTCTTGATGGGTATTGCTTGCACTTGGTTGAGAGATCCTAACCCGGTTAATCGTCCGTTGGCGAAAGGCTCGAAAAAGCCTCTCCGGCTCTGGATTAAAGAGAAAGAATTCGCCTCCCCGCCTAGGCATACACTACACACTAGAACAAATGTGAGAACACCTAGTGCTTTGTGGGCACTAGGTAACGACAATAAACAAGCACAACTAGAGACAAGGAGAAAAGAAAGCTAAGAAATCAAGAAAAACTAGAGAATATTCACAAGAGATGATAGAAGGGCACAAAGAAGAGTTACTAAGTCTAGAAATGACCAAACAAAGTCTAAACAATGCACCGTCCCCGGCAACGGCGCCAAATTGATGGTGGGATTTGTCGTGGATCCCGCCACCAATTAATAACCAACTAGCACCTAACGGTAGTTAGGGTAAGTCGGGTCGTGTCCACGGAGACGGTGTTGCAAGGTTTAGACTAAATCGGCCTAAAACGAGACTAGGTCACACAAACAAACACAAAGAAGCGATAAATGGAAAACTATGATGGAGGAGAAGTAGGAACTAGACTAATGATGAACTATGATGAACTAGACTACCAAATGCTAAACAATGCTAATAATCGAACTAACTAACACACTAAAGGAAATGATGACTAACTAACAAGATGAATCAAATATGGAAAGAAAGGAGTGGGTTAGGTCGGGTTCATAAGTGTAGTAGGGTGACTTGGGTAGTTAAGGGTGTAGGTGCCTCCTAATTGCTAGGTTCGGTCCGGGCAATCGCAACTTAAACCGATGTCGATGACTATGCTCAACATGTCCACACACAAAGCAAACAATGAGTAGAAGAAGACTAGCATGAGAAGCATGGCCACTACAACTCATACAAGCATATCAACAAACACATGGTGTGCCAAATATGTGACTAACAACAAAGATTCACCCTTTACCCCCAATCAAACCCTAATCACCCATAATCTACCCTTAATCCCCCTACTAACCCACAAATAATCTACTCACTCATAGTCAAACTAACTACAACAATGAAAGGATGAAACAACTTCACAATCCAAACATTCATCATCAAGAACAATATAAACAATAACAATCAACACTAATTAAAGATTCAAACTTGAATTAATAACAAAGAATAAGAGTAAAGAAAGTTATACCAACACAAGAGGAAGAAAAAGATGCAATCTTGTATAAATAAGAAACCCAAATAATCTCCAAGGTTGTCAATCTTGGATGAGTCTTCAAGTAACTTCTTAATACAAGAACTAATTAACTAAGATTAACTAAGAATTAAAGGAAGATTAAACTAATGAGAGGAGAATTTAATCTAGGGTTTATGTGATGTAGAGAGGCTTAAGGTAGTCTAAACTAAGGTAGGATACATAAACAATACAAGAGGGAAGTATTTATAGGGTTACAAATGGAAGGGAATTGGAAGAAAAGAAATGCGGGTTACAGCCAGGTGGTCCCGACCGGGACGGATCATCCCGACCGGGACGGACCCACCATCCCGACCGGGACGGGTTGGTCCCGACCGGGACGGCCTTGCAGTGGCACCCTCCAAAGTGCACTTCATCTCCGACGGGATGAGGTGCATACCCGTCGGGGATGAGTCTTGTAGGCCTCCAATATGACCCTTTTGGTTCCTCCTTGCTTCACATGAGCTTCTCATCGATTCTCGGGACTCGGGATCGGGTCTCGGAGGCTCGGGATTGGGTCCCAAGGTCTCGGGGTCGAATCCGAAGCATCGAGTCATCGTTCCTTTACTCCGTTGGCTCCAAAATGTGTATGTATAGAGTCGGAATCGCTCCAACTCTTCCAAATCGGTCTCGGGAACCTGAAACGAACTAAAGAAAGCATAAGAAGCCCCTAAACCGCTCCCAAGGAGCGATTCCACAAGGAAAATGGGACCAAAATACTACGAAATAGGCACTACAAACTACACTAATCAGAATGATAAAAATCGATGCCCAATAAGAATATAATGTGTTAAGAACCGCATTTATAAGAGTAATTCTACCTGCGTACGACAGTTTCCGAGCTCCCAAACCCCGGATTCTCTTTATCATTTTCTCAGTGATAAGAGCACATTCATGTTTGTTAGGTTTCCTCGTTTTGATGGGGACCCCAAGATAGGTGAACGGTAATTCCCCTTCCACAAAACCAGTTGCCTGAATTATGTCTCTCCTGCACTCATCTTTCACACCCTTGAAATCGATTTCTGGGAGTTTATAGTAAGCCCAGAGGCATGAGAGAAAGACGATAGTGACCGAACCATTAGCATTATGGACTGCACTTCCCCTTTGCAGAAAAGCATAAGATCGTCAGCAAATATGAGGTGAGTTAGCTTCAGTCTGCTACATTTGGGATGGTACTTGAAAGGCCACTTATCTGTAGCGTAACGAATCATTCTGCCTAAGTATTCCATACATAGGGCAAATATAAGAGGAGAAATGGGGTCTCCTTGACGGAGACCTCTTCGCCCCTTGAAGTAACCAAATCCCTCACCATTAATGTTGAGAGTATATCTCGGGGTCGAGATGCACGTCATAATGAGTCTCCTGAATTTTTCTGGGAAGTTCATGTGTTGGAGAAGATCATCGATGAATCCCCACTCAACCGAGGCGTACGCTTTTTGAAGGTCAATTTTCAGTAGGCATCTCGGGGAGGCTGACTTTCTATTATAGTGTTGGACTATGTCTTGACATATGAGGATATTCTCAAGAATGGATCTATCTTGTACGAAAGCCCCCTGATTTTTCTGAATGAAAAAACGGGAGGACAACAGCTAGTTGATTGCACAGTACCTTGGAAATTATTTTATAGATGGTATTGCAGCATGCAATCGGCCTAAATTGGTACACAGTATCAGGTCTTTCCGTTTTTGGTATGAGGATAAGATTAGTGGCGTTCACCTGTTGGAGGAGCTGGCCACTATTGAAGAAGTCTTTGACCGCAGTGCACACATCATTTCCCACTATATTCCAAGCCGATTTGAAAAATCCGCTTGTATATCCATCAGGACCAGGGGCTTTGTCATTCGATATAGAGAATACAATATCTCGAATTTCGTTATCAGTAACATTTTTAGTGAGAATATTGCAGTGTTCAGTCTCACAGCAAGGTCCTGTCCGAATGACATCTGTTCGTACCTTATCAGTAGGATTACACGTTCCCAATAGCTCCTCATAGTTGGTTAGGAAGGCACCCTGTATATCATCAGGCTTGATGTATGTCTGGCCATTTTTGTCAGTGATCTGTAATATCTTATTCTGGGCTAGGCGTTGCTTGATCGTCCTATGAAAATAGGTCGTGTTCCTATCCCCATCATGAACTCATTGTGTTTTGGCTTTTTGTTTGAGGAAGAGGTTATGGTCAGACAGGAGTCTTTCCAAATTTTTTGACAATTCTCGTTCTTTCCTTATAAGGTCCTGATTATTATAGTCATCCTGAATTTGGATTTGAACTTGCTCTAGGTCCTTACTTGCTTGCGTGGTTCAGACTTCTATATCAGAATAACTACTCCTGTTAATCTTCTTTAATCCAAGTTTAAGTTTCTTCAATTTTTTCACAAGCTTGAACATGAGGGTTCCCAAGATGTTGTCATTCCAAACTTCTGTAACTGTGGGGATGAATTCCTTATGGCCGGCCCACATATCAAAGAATTTGAAGCTCGTTCTCCTCCTGTTTTCACTATTGTTGTTGGAAACCACACAAGGATTATGATCGAACAAGCCCTCCGGGAAGAAATGAGCTTGCATTGTTGGATATTTGGAGTTCCAATCCTGATTTATCATAAACCTATCTATACGACTATAGATTCTGTACTGAGGCTCTCTTTTGTTGTTCCAAGTGAAATATGCCCCCGTAAAGGCAATATCAGTCATGTCGCACTCAGCTATACAGGCTAAGAAATCTTCCATATCTTCTTCTTTCGTATTCCCTCCAAGTCTTTCCGCGGGATTACTCACTGTGTTCATATCCCCCGCCCAAGACCAAGGGCCCTTAGTTTGAGACGCTAATTTACATAGCTGATCCCACAACTCTTTTCTGTCTTTTCCCTCATTATGAGCATAAATGAAGGTGATGAAAAAACTAGACTTAGTACCTCTATCAACTGCCTTAATATGGATGAATTGAGCATGGGACTGCAAAATCCATACGTCATAATGCTCCGGCTTCCACATCACCCACACTCGTCCCCCTTTATGTTGATGGCAGTTTGTCGCTACACTCCACCCATCACCCATATTATTCATGACATTATTTTTATTGCATCCTTTTATTTTAGTCTCCATGAGACCACATAGGCTAACATCATTCTTATGAAGAAAATAACTTATTGCTTTTTGTTTGCTAATTTTATTCATACCTCTCACATTCCAAAATGCAATTTTGTAGCTCATCGTTTGTTATGGTTTAGATTTGGTGGAGTTTCCCCTCCTATACACTCGCCATCAATCAGCGGGATAACTTGCAATCCAGGGGGTTGGGTCATTTGCTGCTCTGGTTGCATATCGTTTTGGGGTTTTCCAGGTGAGGTTAAAACATTAGCATAAGACCGTACAACAGTCTCATTCGTGCCATTGCTGCTAAATTTGATCCCCACTGGTTTCCAGATTTTTTGGTGCAGGGTAGGTTTCTTAGGGTGAACCTTTAGTTTTCTGCAATGGTTTGCATCATGACCCATTCCCTTGCAATGTTCACACAAAATTGGTTTCCTTTCAAACTCTATTCTAACTTCTTTAATTTGGCCATTTTCATCTTTGAACCTGATATTTTCTGGAAGTTTTTGTCCCACTTTGATTTCCACAAGTATTAGAGCAAACCCCAATCTTCTCTTCTCAGTAGATGGTTGATCCGCTCGAATGAACTTGCCCATAATTCCTGCCAATTTGGGAAGACACGAACCCCAATATTGTAAAGGAAGCTCGTGTAGTTTAACCCAAGTTGGTGCCCGGTGAACATTCTCCTTCATCAGATTTTTTTCCTCATCCCATGGTCTGATAATCAATGGTTTTTTGTCGAACATGAAGTAGCCTGTATTCAGTATAGTATCCTTGTCTGCACTGTTTTTGAAATGGACGAGAAAGACACCATTTGAGTAGAAAGGGATGTTGTCAAAACCATACTTACCCCATATTCTATTAACATATCCTTGTATCACCTCCCATGAGGGATTTGCTCCAAGAATATAGCTTACGATAGCATTCTGCCAGTAGTTTATCTCTTCTTGAACATCCTCCTTAGAAATTTGTATGAGACTTTCATTCTCCTGTTCAACATTCATCTCCTTATCATTGGACATAATAGTCAGCCCACCGCTTGTCTTCGCAGTTGATTTTCTCTTACCTCTTTGCATTATCCATAAACTGTTCTCAATAAGTTCATCATCTTCGAAATCTTACCCTGGGATGCCCGTGATTTCCCTCAGTGATTTAGTGCGTTGGATGTCATCCACATCTGGTCCTATCACAGTTCCATCAGGCTTATTTATTTTGTTGTATTTTTCTTTCAATTCTTGCAATTTACTTGTTTGCTTCCTCTTAATCGAACTAGAGTGCTTGCTCCTTGTTTTCATTGCTGAATTTCGTGCCATAATCGATCTCTAGCCAACCGGTAATGGTCCTAGTAGAAATTGACTCACCCTTTTCTCCTTTAACAACCGTCATTCCTCCTTTTTTCGGCGCAACTTGTACGAGGCTAACCCATTTACTTCCGGTTATTGGGTATATAATATTAGCCTCATACAACTTATTGACTTCCTTCATGACAACCTCTTTCATAGTGGGGTTCAACTTACGTTGACCCTCAACCGAAGGGTGGTGGTCGTCATCAAGGATGATCCTATGCATACAAACATTTGGGCTTATGCCTTGGAGGTCGGCAATGCTATACCCGATGGCCTTTTTGTGCTTTCTCAAAACAATCAAAAGTTTTTCCAATTGAGGACCATCAAGGGTAGCATTGACGATAACGGATAATTAGTTCCTTCAAGAAAAGCATATTTGAGGGAAGAGGGGAGTGGTTTAAGTTCAAGATTAGGAGGAGAAGATACCATACTCTTACCCACCGGTAGTGGTTCTACCTTATCTTCATGCAAACATTCATCTTCAAAGGGTGGAGAGTCAAAAGGTTCATCTTCTTGCTTATCATCATCTATCAAGCTATACTCAACCAAACTATCAATAACTTCAATGAAATGCATTTGTTCAATCATTGGTTGTTTAGGAGCTTGAGAAAGGGAAAACTCTACCGACTCGTTCCCTATGTTAAAAGACAACTTACCATTCTTAACATCAACTATAGTACCTCCGGTAGCCATAAAAGGTCGACCTAAAAAAATGGGGGTAATAGTGTCTTCTGGCATATCCACGACAACAAAGTCGGAGGGGATCGAAGAGCTTACCAACTTGAACGAGTACATCCTCAAGTATCCCAAGTGGGTACTTGACGGACCTATCCGCAAGTTGAATCGACATACTAGTCGGTCTCATCTCTCCCATACTAAGTCTCTTAGCAATGGAATAGGGTAACAAACTAACACTAGCCCCTAGGTCACATAAAGCTTGATTAACAACAACATCTCCAACCCGACAGGGGATGGAAAAACTACCGGGATCCTTTAGTTTCTTTGGCATTTGATTCATAAGAATGACACTACATTGTGCCGTGAGAGGGACACATTCTTTGTCCTCTATTGTTCTCTTTTTAGACAAGAGTTCTTTCAAAAACTTAGAATATAGGGGTATTTGAGAAATTAACTCGGTGAAGGGTAAAGCTACATCTACTTTCTTCAACATATCCAAAAAATGGCTAAATTGAGCATTCTCTTTATGCGGCTTAGCTCGTTCGGAAAAGGCAATGGTGAGAGAAAAGCGGGAGGCGGTGGAACATTGGATTCTTCTTCTTCTTCGGCTAATCGCTCCGCCTCTTTTCTATTTGCTTCTTCCGCTTCCATTATTTGCTCCCTCTTCTTTTTTTGTTCTCTTAGTTCAATCTCCACGTTTTGTAGGATATCAAACTCCGCTTGTATTCCCCGGTTTTGTTTGGGGGAAGTGGGAGATGTTGCTTGTGGTACACTTCGTTGATTGACTTTGGATGGGGTGCTTTTGGCATTCAAGTTCAAATTCTTGTACGGGTCCTCAAGTTCCTTGCCACCTCTCAAAATGACGACATTTGCTTGGTGTGAAGGGTCTCTTGGGTTTTAGGGTTGCCCGGGCAAGCCATGAGGTGGATGGATTGGGGCGGCTAAGGCTTTTGTTGCTTCTTGTGATTCCTAAACCTTTAGCCTTGCTTTGGTAACTTGATGCTCACTCCATAGTTGCCCAACGGCTCTTTGCAAATCATTAATATTATCCCATGGAATTCCTCCTTGACCAAATTGAAAATTGCTTGATTGGCCATAAAATTGAGAGGGTTGATTAAATGGTTGTTGGTTGTTACCTTGATTTCCTCGAAAATTGCCTTGGAACCCTTGATTGTATCCATGATTGAAATGATTACCATGTTGGTTTTGGTAATTGTTGGAAACATGGAAGTTGCTACCTTGTTGATTGAAGTTGCTCCTTTGGTGAGGAGGCATATTTGGGGGCATCTTTGGAGGACCTCGGTTAAAGGGCCATTGTTGACTTTGATTGAATGACCTCGGTTGACTCCCTTTGGCACGCGGCATAGGATTTTGAACGTTTTGATTTCCATAAGAGAAATTAGGATGATACCTTGTGCCAACATTGTAGGTATTTGATAAGTGTGGTTTGTAGTGCTTATTTGTTGTGTTTGGTCCCGGTTTCTCTTGTGGAATCGCTCTTCGGAGCGGTTTTAGAGACTAATTACGCTTCTTCTAGCTTTTGTTAGGTTCCTAGGACCATTATTGGAGATATGGAGCGATTTCGACTCGTTTCCGACACATTTGGAGCCATCGAAGAGAAGCGACGATCACTCGATAGCCTATACTCGATCCCGAGACCTTGGGACCCATTCCCAAGCCCCTTGGACCCGATCCCGAGCACCGAGAATCAATGAGAAGCCTAACGAGAGCAAGGAGGGACCTTTGGGACCATATTAGAGGCCTACAAGATCCATCCCGGTTGGGACAACCCTCATCCCGGTCGGGATGAAGTGCAAACAAAGAAGCTCTTCTGCTGAGTCAACCGGGACGGGATGAAGCCATCCCGGACGGGACCATGAAGCCATCCCGGACGGGACCATCCATCCCGATCGGGATGAGCCTGCTGTAGCCGCGTGACTTCTTTTCATTCTCCTTCACTCTTGTAACCTTATAAATACTCCTCCCTTGTATTGTTTAAGCATCCTACATTACCCTAGACTCCTCTACACTATTCTAAACCCTAGATAGACTCTCTTAAACCTTAGTTTAATCTTTCATTAATCTTTCGTTAATCTTAGTTTAATCCTAGTAATTAGTCTTGTATTAAGGGAATTCTTCAAGATTCATCCAAGCTTGACAACCTTGAGAGATTGTTTTGGGTTTTTCTTATTAATGCTAGTTCTCTTCTTTTCAACCACTTTGTAGTTGGTATAATCTCTTTTCCCTTAATCTTTGTTAATCATTCAAGTTTTAATCTTTACATATTGTTTATTGTTCTTGTTAGTTTATAATGAATGTTTTGTTATTTATGTTGATTTCACTTGATAGTGTTAGATTTAGTTTTACTATGTGTGAGTAGACTCTTTGTGGGGTTAGTAGGGGGATTAGGTGTAGATTATGGGTAATTAGGGTTTGATTAAAGGAAAAGGTGGAGTCTTTGTTACTAGTCACTTGTTGAACAATCTATGTGTTTGTGGAATTGCTTGTTTGAGTTGTAGTGGCCATGCTTCTCATGGTTGTTTTTCATCTTCTCATTTGTGTTATCAATTTGTGGTTGAATGCTTATGTTTTGGGTAATACCTTGCATGAGTATTCGGGTTTAGTCTTAGACACGAGAGTGCGAACTTAGGTTTTGACGCGAGAGCGCGGACCGACCTTAGTAACTAGGTGAAACCTATACCCTTGACTTTCCAATCATCCTACTACACTTATGAACCCGACCTAACCCTACTCCTTCCCGTATTTGATTTATCTATCTCTTTAGTCGATCTTTCTCTCTAGTTTAGTTGCTTAGTTAATCTTAGTTGTTTCAATTACTTCTCGTTATATCTAGTCCATTGTTAGTCTAGTTTCATCTCCTTTCATCAACATAGTTAGTCAACTCTCTTCTCTTTGTGTTGTTTGGTGACTTAGCCTCGTTTTTAGGTAGACCTAAGTATAGACCCTCATAACCGTCCCCGTGGATATCGACCCGTCTTACCCTAGCTACTAGTTAGGTCTAGTTAGTATTACTTGATTGGTAGAACCCAAGACAAAACCCGACCATCAATTTGGCGCCGTTGCCGGGGACGGTGCATGTTTAGACTTAGTTTGCTTAATAACTTGACTTAGTTAACCCCCCCCCCCCTTGTGTTCTTCTTCTATCCATTGTGCACATTTAGTAGTCTTTTTCTTTGTTTTTATTGTTTTCTTCTCTCTATTTCTTGAGTTGTGTTTGTTTATTGTCTTTGCCTAGTGCCCATAAAGAACTAGGTGTTCTCACGTTTGTTACTAGTGTGTAGTGCATGCCTAGGAGGAGAGGCGACTTCTTTCTCTTCAATCCAGAGCCGGAGAGACTCTTTAGAGCCTTTCGCCAATGGACGATTGACCGGGTTAAAATTTCTCATTCGGGCACTAGCAATGCCATTGAAGAACAAGCCCAAGGATCCAACTTTGACGAACAACCACAAGGCAATACCGAAGGGACCTTCATCAATCCCTTTGGTACTTCTTCTAGTCATTCCTCTCAACCAAGTTCACCTTCAACATCTACATCAACGCCATCTACACCATCATCTCCCGCTTATCCAATAATGCCTAAGTTCTCCTCTCATTCAACCTTCACGGAAGACGTTTTGCCCGGTCCCACCGCTTTACCGGCCGCTTATGCCGGAAATTTTGTGGCAAAAATGCAATTTATTCAATTGGTTGAAAGAAGTCAATTTAGCGGGTTACCAACCGAAGACCCTCATCAACACATGGAAACCTTCTCGGATTATGTGATGCCATCTCACAACCGGGAGTAACCCAAGACCAAATCCGGTGGTTATTATTTCCCTTCTCTTTAATTGGCAAGGCAAAGCAATGGCTCAAAGGTTTAGACAAGACGGCTCTCGGTATAGACACGTGGAAGAAGCTAGCCTTAGCGTTCTACCAACAATTTTATCTACCGGAGAAGACCAATCTATTGAGAGCTTCAATCACGGGGTTTCAACAACGTGACGAAGAAAGCCTTTATGAGTCATGGGAAAGGTTTAAAGCCTTGATCCGTTCTTGTCCCCATCATGGGTTGGCCCAATGGTTCCTTGTACAACAATTTTGGAACGGTTTATATGAAGATTCTAGGGCTATACTCAACATGGGTTCCAATGGAAGGTTTACCGAGGTCGATGACGATCAAACATGGGAAAGAATTGAAGAAATGGCGGTCCACAATTCCCAATATTCTAGGCCTAGGAAGGCGAATCGAGGGGGAAGGCACGAGATTGATGCCGTCACATTACTTAGTGCCGATCTTGGAGCACAATTGAAGACCCACATGGATACTATTGATAAGAAGCTCAAAAGTCACTTAAATCAAGTTCAAAGCACTAGTTCTTCCCACCAACATTCGATTCATGAAGTTAATGCTTTGGGTGTTGCACCACCTACTTCTTATTTTGGGATATGTGAAATTTGTGGGATAGTTGGACATGAACCTCAACATTGTCGAGGTAGTATGGAGCAAGTGAATGCTTTTCAAGCATACAAGCAAGGTGTTCCATATACTAAGCCTCAAAATGTGCCAAATCAACACATGTTCCAAGCTTCCCAACAACAAGCCCAACAACAACACCGTCCATATGTTCCACCTCCCTTAAGGGACAATAACCAAGGCTACCTAGGTTATCAAGGCAATCAAAGGCCTTTCAACAACTTCCAACAAAATAACCAAGGTGCCTTCAACAACAATCAAGGGTTCCATAATCAAGGGAACTTCAATCATCAAGGTGGTTTCCAAGGAAACCAACACTCCCAAGGACATCAAAGCTACAACCATGGTAACACTCAAGGCCTTAATCAAGGCAACTCTCAAGGTACTCAACAACAAAGCAAGCAAAGGAGCCGGTCTCCGATCCATGATTATGGCATTCTTCTAGCCATTACCAATACCCCACACAATCAACAATCCCCACCTCGAGATCCGGAGATGCAAAAGGTAATTTTGGATATTCAAAGAAGCCAATTGGAGATGCAAAAATCTCAACATGAATTCTTCACTAACCTTCAAATGGAAAACAAGCCAAGAGATACGCATGTGAAAATGCTTGAAACCGAATTAGCTCAAGTAGCTTCGGGTAGTTCTTCAAGATAAAGGGGTCAACTACCTCCTCAAGGTGAACCATCGAAATTTGAACATGTAAATGATATCACCTTGAGGAGCGGTGCATCCTACGATTCTCCCTTGTTTCCTAGTGAGCAACAAGCAACGAAAGAAGTTGTATCCCCACCCGAGACAATGCAAGTTTGGGAAATCCAATGGAGGAGCAAGTCTTGTGGGAGATTGAGAAACCCTATGAAGACAAGCTTCGCCCACTTCAAGGAAAAGACAAAGGAAAGAGGAAAATGTTAATTGAAAAGTCCAACCGTAATGAGCAAGAAAAGATACATATCAAGTTGCCATTCCCAACAAGGCAAATGAAGACCAAGGTGGATGTTCAATATGACAAGTTCCTTGATATAGTGAAGAAGTTGGATGTGAGTGTCCCTTTTGCCGAGGTACTTACCCAAATCCCGACATATGGAAGATTCATGAAAGAAATCTTGGCTAGGAAGAGATCCGTCGACAAGGAAGAGACCATAGCGTTCACAAGAGAGGTGAGCGAGCTCATTCAAGGCTCTACACTTCCCAAGTTGAAGGATCCGGGTAGTTTCTCAATCCCGTGCACCGTAGGGAACTTAAAGATTGAAAAGGCACTATGTGATTTGGGGGCGAGTGTGAGCATTCTTCCTTATTCTATTTGTGAGCGACTTGGGATGAGAGAGCTCAAGTGTACATCTATTACACTCCAAATGGCTGATCGTTCACTTAATCGACCATTAAGAATGTTAGTGGATGTGCCGTTAAGAATAGGGAAATTCTTCATTCCGGTCGACTTCCTCGTGCTTGATATGCCGGAAGATGCTATCACTCCCATTATCCTTGGGCGCCCATTTCTACATACCGTCGGTGCGATGATTGATGTAAAGAGCGGTAGGATCACATTTTAGCTAGGCGACGAGAAGCTCGTGTTTGACCTCCAAGGCAACACCTCGCCTACTAATAATGAATCGTGTAATATGATCCACGCCATGAAAGACATCAATATAGGGGATGAGTCGGGTGGAAGCTTGAAGAACAACTTCTATGGAATTGAAGATGATGATTCCGAGTCTGGGGCGGATGAATGCCCATATTATGAGATTGAGGACATGTTACAAGGAAAGAAGAAATTCGAGCCTCCTTTGAGGCCTTGTGAAGATGAGTGGAAGTTTGGGTATATCCCGAAGGATTGAAAGTACAAGTTCAAGCCGTTGAACTTAGTAGATCGGGATGCACCGGGAACTTCTAGGCAAAGTTCTGATGACCCTTGGAGTGGAGGTTGGTATTCCACTAGCTTGATCGAAGACTTCTCGAGAGCCTTTGATATGTTGCTTCGTGCCCTTGATGGCGATGGAGTTATCCTTAGTGTTGTTGAAAAATGATTAAAGAATGCACCATCCTTGGTTTGACGGAGTTCCAAAAGAACCGTCTCTTTGTATATATCTCTTCCTTATTCTTTTGAGTTTTGTGAAATTCTTGTTATTTGGATGTTTGATGAGCGATGTGAGGGAGGGATTTTGATGAATGTTTATTGAGAATGTTTGATAGGTTATAGTGAAGATGAAGTCTTAAGTGAGTAATTATTGATAGAGCTTGGATTTTGAGCAAGGAAGTCGGGTTTGTATTCGTGGCCTTGTGGGTGAAGCTACCAAGATTATGAAGGGCTAGAAGACTTTTCCCGACCGAGAAGAAGGCATCCCGACCGGGAAGGATGAACCATCCCGACCGGGAAGGAGCCATCCCGATCGGGATGAGTGTGCCAAAAATCGAGTTTTCTGGAGTGTGATCCCGACCGGGACGGGAGCTTCCCGACCGGGAAGGGTGTGTCATCCCGACCGGGACCATCCATCCCGACTGGGATGATGCCCTGCTCCTCCTTTTGCCTCTTCTTTGACATTTGATCCCACCCAACCACTTTATACCCCCTCCCAACCTCCCTACTTACCCTTGCACGTATCATATGACCCCTACACTTCATATACATACATTGATCTCATTTTCTCTTCACTTTCCACCAAATTTCACATCAAATCCCACCTCCTTATACCTTTGTACTTCAACCATGCGGCCTTATCAAGAATGAAGAGGAATAGCAATGACGAAGACAAGCAAATATGTCGATCTTGATTATTGAGACGATGGAGTTTGTGAGTTGCTAACCGATTGGTAAGGCGACTCTCATTTCTTTTCCGTCTTTTATTGCTTGTCTCCCTTTGCATGTTCCCCTTCCCCTTATCATTTGTGTCATGGTGGCCCTCGGGGCCTTGGTAGTCATTGCTCCCGACTCTCGATGACGTGACTACATCGAGAGTCATTTCAAAATCCAAATTAACAAGTTATTTCATTTTTATTTTCTTTTGTTAGGATTTAGTCGGATTCGGGCGGAATCCGGGCTAGGTGACTTGATCACACCTAGTCCCCCCCTCCCATTTCCTTTTTATTTACTTTTTATTTCTTCCCCCATCCATATCTTTTCTCGTCTCGGCCCATGGTGACTTGATTACACCCCGGCCGGACACATTTTACCCCTTTTCTCTGCTTTTCTTTTTGATTTTTAGTTTTACTTTCGTAGTTTCTTTTCTTTTTAGTGTCTCCGCACACTACTGATCGAGCATGAGGACATTGCTCGGTTTAAGTGTGGGGGAGTGTTATCCTAGCCTAGTTAGTTTTATTTTCCGAAAAATACCAAAAACCCCTAAAAATTTAAAAATTTTCACAAAAATCAAAAAGATTTTTCCTTTTTGTCTTTTTCTTTTGTGTCTTTGTGTCGTGTTTTTGTGTTTTTTGTGTGTGTTTGCCCTTTTTCCTCATAGGTTCCTTGATCGCCGTAATTTTCGGGAAGCTCAAGACATCCGGTAACGTCATTCTATCTCTTTTCCTCTTTGTTTCTTGTGGAGTTTGGGGGAGATTTGTGATGATGTGTGCTCGGGTGGAGCTTGTTGAAGGTTGTGGTTGTTTCGGTTGCTTATGTGGATGTTTCGGGGTGGTATTATCTGTGTGTTTGTATGTTTGTTTTCTTTTCTCTTATTTTGTTTTGTTTGGTTGTATTGTCCCCTTTTCCTTCGTTTTTGTTAAGTCTTTGTTGTGCTTTGTTGTGCTTTGTGTCTAGTGTGTAAAAAGGTTTTCAAAAACCCGGTTTTGAGGCTAGTGCGCAAGTGTTTACTTTCCCTTCCTAGCAATATGAGTCGTGTCTTGGACTTTAGTCTAGTAGAATGACCCTAAATCAATGATTTCGTTGGTTTCTTACCTTGAGTCCACCTAGCTTACTAGGGATTTACTACGGGATTTGCATTTTGACCATTATGACCACCCACGGTGTGAAAAGGCCTTGGTTGCCGAGTCCCGTCCCTTAGGTGACCGTGTTCGGAATTGCTTTGACTTGTCCAAGTTTCTCCCCTTTCGTGGGTTTGAAGGGAAGGCGCCGTCCCGACTCACCCATTTCCCTACCTCATACACATTTTTCCACAAATAAGTTGCAAAATCATTGAAATTCTTACTTGGTTGCAAAAAAATGCCTACAAAACAAAATCATCCAAAAGGCAAGCCAAGTCAAAAGAAAGAAAAAAAAGAAAGATAAAGAAAAGAAAGAAAAGAAAGAAGAAAAAGAGAAGGCACAACAAAAGAAAAACAAAATACAAAAGAAGAAAAAGAAGTGGCATCGCAACTCAAAAGCAAAATGCAAAAGAAAATGCCAAAGAAAATCGCCTCGCAAAAAGAATTCTCACCCTCTCAAAATATGCCTTTACCGACTGTTATCGTGAAGAGCCTACCAAAGGACTGAGTCCCTAGGAAGGATGATAGCGGTAATAGTCGGTTTTCCCTCATTTTGCAACCTTGACCACCTTTTTACTTGGACTAGTTGGGCGATTTTGGACATGGGACGACCCTCTTGGCTTAACGCTAAAGGGGGCGGGGCTTCACTTACCTACAGTGTCGACTAACTCCGTGGTTCATCCTTTTTCCATCTCGCCGATCGTCCCGTGGTACTTTCTTAGAAGGTTAGGAGGAACCCAGGTAAGTTACCAACGTTTTTATTGCTTTGTTGTCATACTATTAGGGTTTTGTCCATTTCGATTTGTGTTATTAGCTTGGGAACGTTGTCACTTGCCTTGAGTCCTTAACCGGTGTTTCTTCACCGCTTTGTGGAGGGAAGCGGTATTTGTTTCTTTTTGGGTGCAACCGAGTGTTGTTCGTTTGTATGTTTGTTTGTTTGTTTGTTTGTTTGTTTGTTTGTGTGTTTACGTGTCCGGTTGCATCCACAGTTTTGTCGCAAGACCCCACTTGTCCTCTAAGTGTTCTCGCGTGAGTTGAAAGGGCGTAGGGTGCGCTAATACCCGCTCGGCTAGTAGTCTAGTTTCTTTTAGTCTTTAGTTAGTTTGTGCTTACTCGAGGGCGAGTAAGGGTTAAGTGTGGGGGAGTCGATAAGTGTGGTTTGTAGTGCTTATCTGTTGTGTTTGGTCCCGGTTTCTCTTGTGGAATCGCTCATCGGACCGGTTTTAGAGGCTACTTACGCTTCTTCTAGCTTTTGTTAGGTTACTAGGACCATTATTGGAGATATGGAGCAATTCCGACACGTTTCCGACACATTTGGAGCCATCGAAGAGAAGCGACGATCACTCGATAGCCTATACTCGATCCCGAGACCTTGGGACCCATTCCCGAGACCCTTGGACCCGATCCCGAGCACCGAGAATCGATGAGAAGCCTAACGAGAGCAAGGAGGGACCTTTGGGACCATATTAGAGGCCTACAAGACCCATCCCGGTCGGGACAACCCTCATCCCGGTCGGGATGAAGTGCAAACAAAGAAGCTCTTCTGCTGAGTCAACCGGGACGGGATGAAGCTATCCCGGATGGGACCATGAAGCCATCCCGGACGGGACCATCCATTCCGAACGGGATGAGCCTGCTGTAGCCGCGTGACTTCTTTTCATTCTCCTTCACTCTTGTAACCTTATAATTACTCCTCCCTTGTATTGTTTAAGCATCTTACATTACCCTAGACTCCTCTACACTATTCTAAACCCTAGATAGACTCTCTTAAACCTTAGTTTAATCTTTTATTAATCTTTTGTTAATCATAGTTTAATCCTAGTAATTAGTCTTGTATTAAGGGAATTCTTCAAGATTCATCCAAGCTTGAAAACCTTGGGAGATTGTTTTGGGTTTTTCTTATTAATGCTAGTTCTCTTCTTTTCATCCACTTTGTAGTTGGTATAATCTCTTTTCCCTTAATCTTTGTTAATCATTCAAGTTTAAATCTTTACATATTGTTTATTGCTCTTGTTAGTTTATAATGAATGTTTTATTATTTATGTTGATTTCACTTGATAGTGTTAGATTTAGTTTTACTATGTGTGAGTAGACTCTTTGTGGGGTTAGTAGGGGGATTAGGTGTAGATTATGGGTAATTAGGGTTTGATTAAATGAAAAGGTGGAGTCTTTGTTACTAGTCACTTGTTGAGCACTCTATGTGTTTGTGGAATTGCTTGTTTGAGTTGTAGTGGTCGTGCTTCTCATGCTTGTTTTTCATCTTCTCAATTGTGTGGTCAATTTGTGGTTGAATGCTTATGTTTTGGGTAATACTTTGCATGAGTATTCGGGTTTAGTCTTAGACCCGAGAGTGCGAACTTAGGTTTTGACGCGAGAGCGCGGACCAACCTTAGTAACTAGGTGAAACCTATACCCTTGACTTCCCAATCATCCTACTACACTTATGAACCCGACCTAACCCTACTCCTTCCCATATTTGAATTATCTATCTCTTTAGTCGATCTTTCTCTCTAGTTTAGTTGCTTAGTTAATCTTAGTTGTTTCAATTACTTCTTGTTATATCTAGTCCATTGTTAGTCTAGTTTCATCTCCTTTCATCAACATAGTTAGTCAACTCTCTCTTCTCCTTGTGTTGTTTGGTGACTTAGCCTCGTTTTTAGGTAGTAGACCTAAGTCTAGTCCCTCATAACCGTCCCCGTGGATATCGACACGACTTACCCTAGCTACTAGTTAGGTCTAGTTGGTATTACTTGATTGGTAGGACCCACGGCAAAACCCGACCATCAGTATTAGAAAAGGGATCAAATTGAGGTCTTTGACCATACACTTGTATAGCTTGGACATCATTTGCCTCTTCAACATAAGTTTCTTCATTAGGAATACAAGAGCTAGAATCATGGCCATAATTGCCACAATGATCACATTGAACTTCCCATATTATTTGTTTTGGAGGTGATGGTTGCCTTGGTGGAACACTCCTTTGAATTTGGTACATACCTCTAGGAGTAGGTTTAGAACTCATGGCATCCATTCTCTTTTTCAATTCTTCAACTTCCGCTTGAAGTTTCAATTCATTAGAACTCTTGGATGAGTTCACTTCGACTTTCTTTCTAGAATCCCTCGATTGACCCATTCTAGAATCACTCCTTGCCATCTTCTCAATAATATTCTTAGATGCCTCATCGGTAAGGGAAGAGAAGTCTCCTCCGGCGGCCGAATTGTGGTTTTCCTTGGTTCTCGATGAAAGGGTATTATAAAATGTTTGGGTAGTTAGCCAATCGGGTATTCCACGGTGTGGACATTTGCGCAATAAGTCTCTAAATCTTTCACAATCCTCACTTAGGCTTTCAAATTCATCTTGCTTGAAGGTTTGTATCTTCATGCAATATTGATTAGTCTTTGACGGTGGAAAATATTTCTCCAAGAAGGCATTAGATAATTGAGCCCATGTTGTGAATGTATTAGCGGGATGGCCTTGAAGCCATCTACGAGCTCCATCTCTCAAGGTCTTTGGGAATAATAAACGATGCAATTGGCATGAAGTTAATCCACTGAGACGGGCTCCAACTAATTTTTCTTTAAATGAAGCGATGTGCTCTTGAGCATCTTCTTGGGAGAAACCATTAAAAGTATCTTGTTGAACCGCATTTGTCAAAGAAGCTTTCAATTCATAATTCTCGGGAATCTCTCCGTAATCGACAGGAGAAGGTGTTTCTTCGTGTGTGAGTTAGGAATGGGAGGCTAAGGTCGCCATTGGTTGGATTGGTGGTGATGGCGTATTTGAATTTGGATGATTTGGAGGGGATGGATTTTGATTTGGTGGTGGAGTTTTTGGTGATGGTGGGGTAGGTGGTGAATTTTGTGAAGTGGAAGGTATGGAAGGATTATGTGATGTAGAAGGTGTAGAAGGTGTATGTGGTAGGATGGGATTAAGGTTAGGAGGTGATAATGAATGATGTGGAATGACAGTGGTTGAGTTATTTCCCCGAAAACGCAATGCTCTAAAAGTCCTCTCCGGCTCCAGATCGAACCACAAGGGCGATGACGTATTCCTGGGCATAAAAACTCAATTAAACGGTGAGATTCCTAGCACCTAACGGTACTAGGGAAGAGGGAGAAGAGAAAAGAACCAAACACAATAACTAAAAACACAATAACTAGTCGTTCCCCGGCAACGACGCCATTTTCACGGCTCCCCAAATTGGATTGGTCGTTTAGCGAAGGATGGGGAGTCAAACAAATATTATAGACTCGTAATAACACAAAAACTACTAGAGTAATCGTGGTAAGTCGAGGTCGGTCCACAGGGAACGGAACATAGTATCGAGTTAAAAGCGACGTGTTTGGAATCTAGAGGGGGGTTCTAAGGGTCGAGTCTACACTAGAAAAATAACGATAGAAATAAATAGAGATAACCAATCTAGGAAAAGGTGTTAGGGGGAAGTCGGGATTCGGACATTGGAGTCTAAGAAGGTCGAAATCGGGTTTTTGTCACAACATTGATAAAGGGAGAATGTCACCTTTCGGTTTCTTCATCCAACCCACCTAAAAACCCGCTTTTGCGGCGAAGAAGGGTAAGTCTCAAGTTTAAGGTAATTTTTACCCCGAGTTTCCCCATATTGATCGAAATGAGTTAAGGTCGGTCTAGTTGGCTGGACTAAAACAACAATGACACAGCAACCACAAACAAGATAAACCAACAAGCAAGCAACACACCAACATCCCTTAATTCAAATAATCCTAGTCCTCATCCATAAACCCCCCAACAAAAAATCTACTCATTAATCATAATGGAAAACAACAAAACATCAATAAAGGAGAGATTAACTAAATCATGCATAATAACTAAATCTAAATAAAATGACAACAAAACAATAAGGATACTACGATCTAAAAAAATAAACTAGGGAATAATCTAGAACAACATAAATTAAAATCTAGAGATTAGAGAGTGGAAGAGAAATGTACCAACTATGAAGATCTACAACAAAAAGAAAGATTGCATAAATAAAGGTTGAATCTTTGATGAAGAGGATGAAGAACTGGTCACTAATCCTTCAATAATCTCCACAAATCTTCAAATAAAACTTGAAATAATAATCTTCTACAAACTTGGATGGAGAATTTTGAGAATTGTTGATAAAAACTAGGAAGATCTACTACTAAATTACTATGTAAACTACTAAAATTCTAGAGAATTACTACTAGAGTATATTAGATGGTGTTACTACACTAATGGAGGATGGAGTAGGATTGTAATGTGGGATGCCTTGGGCACCAAATTAGGGTAGATATATATATATATAGTAATGCCTTAACGGGTTGTTAACCTAAAGCCCAAATACAACTTTTTGCTCCATTAGTGAGACAATCACCCTTTAATCTTCATGTGGTGGAACTTCACCCTATCGTGCACGGACCAATACCGCTGGGTGAAATTTCGCCCGGTGGTTTCACCCGGCAAACTTTTTCCAGTTTTGCAGTTTTTGGACACTTTCACCATCGGGCGAAATTTCACCCAGTCATTTTGCCCGGTGGAGAAGTATCATAAAATCTTCGGGGAGGCAAATTACCGTCGGGCGAAATTTCGCCCGGTGGTATTTCATCGGGTGACATTTCACCCGGTCATTTTTCTGGCCTCTTTTCTTGTCTCATTCTTCGTCGATTGATTGGATGACTTTGAATTTTAAGTTGTGTGCTTTGCTCTTTGGACGGTGTTCCCTTCTCTTGTGCTCGTGGAAGCTCGATCGTGGTTTCGGTGCCAAATCCTATCAAAATTGATAGAAAAACTACCAAAAACACGTAAAACGCACATAATGGACGCTAATGCGAAAAGTACTCAAAATATGGCGATATTCGCACTCTAAACTCGCAAAACGAGGGACAAATGGGTCTAAATGAGGGGGAAAACGGGCTTAATTTAGCACACAACAGGTAGTCGCAACTTTGGATAAAATCAGCTTTTAGGAGCTTCTCGATTTCTTCCTTAATGGCTATGTCTTTTTCCACTGACATGTTTCGTTTCTTTTGCTTTACAGGCCGAGCCTCCGAATTAACGCTCAGCTTGTGAACGATATGGGCTGGGTCGACCCCTCGCATTTCGTCAGCTGAGTAGGCGAAGATGTCCCTGTTATCATGCAGAACTTTGATCAGCTTCTTCCGGCGGGACTCTTCCAGGTCGGTGCCGATCAGGATCGGCCTTCCTGGCTCCAGCTCTACCAGCATACTTTCGCCCCCAGGTTCTGGTTGGTCAGTCTTTTTTACTGCCTGCTGATCAGCCGGAATCTCTCCTTCCCTGCTGGGGGAGTTGTCTGCTTTTCGTTTGCCTTTTCTTTCTGTTTTGTGAGTGTGCAGGGCGACCGAGTAGCATTGCCTGACTGACTCTTGGTCCCCGTGTATTTTACCTTCCATTTTGAAGTCTGTGACATAGGCCACAGTTAACGCCCGGATGGATATTGCGGCCTCAATTTTATCCAGGGTCGCCCTACCTATCAGGCGTTGTATGCTGATTTGGCGTCCACAACCACGAATGAGGCTCGGATGTTCCTGGCAGATGCCCCCTCCTCGAAGGTGACTGACAGCTCAATGACTCCCATTGGGAGGATCTCTGCCCCGCTGAAACCATACAAGGACCCGGGGGCAGGCTTGAAGTGTCTTTATTCGAGGTTCATTTTGTCAAAGGCATCCTTGTATAACAAGTTTGTGTAGGCGCCAGTATCGACCATGCACCTTCTTACTATGTGGTTGCTGATAATCAGTGACAGGACTAAGGGGTCACTGTGAGGGTAGATCACCCAGCCTGCATTTTGGGGGGTTATGCTCAGTGTTAGGCCAGCCGGGCTCCCTGCTCTTTCAGCGTAGCAGTCTGATTACGGAGCTCCCAGATCTGCCTTTTCTGGCCCCTCCGGCTCGTCTGGCCTTCAGCATCTCCTGACACCACATAAATTATCATGCGGTCCTGCACCGAGCCCTCTGATTTATCTGTGGCAGCTTTCTGACCCTTGTTTCTTGCAGCATAGTGTAGACACCCAGATTTGGACCTGGTGGCTGCAGAAGTGCCCAACAAACACCCGATGACGATCGGACTGCAACGTGACGCGAGTTTGCGATGTTTTAGATAGATTTTCTATTAAACGGATCAAATAATTACTCGAAAAGATCAAATTAACATCAATGTAGCCTTAGTCGTGTCATTACGGTCGCGTCGACACTAATTAGAGTCAATTCCGGCACCGGGGCCCCGAATCGGTTCCGAAATATGCAAAGTCAAACCTGAGTCAACGCATCGGGCTGAGCGAACCTCGGGACGCGCACCC
This sequence comes from Agrostemma githago, assembly GCA_958450325.1. NCBI lineage: Eukaryota > Viridiplantae > Streptophyta > Magnoliopsida > Caryophyllales > Caryophyllaceae > Agrostemma > Agrostemma githago. The sequence goes on from OY288246.1 coordinate 33,144,097, forward strand.
GAAGCCCACCCAGCGCTTGACACACTAGGGTTATGGGGAAGCCTTAACCTCCAAGATAACATAAGATGTGCATCTTCTCCGTTTTGGAAAGTTTTGATATCGGATCTTCAAAACTTCGACAGCCTCAGCTCAGGCGCCTGAAGACTGAACTCCCTCACACCAAGCGCCTGAAGACCGAACCGCTTGACCCCGGGCGTCCATATGGGTGACGAGGACCAAAAACACCTATAAATACCTCCCCTCACCTCATTCATTCGACACACAATCACGAGTTCGTGCCTACTTCTACACAACTCGTTCTTCCCTCTCTTTTCTCTCGCTAAGTACTCGCACTCCGATACCCGAGGCAAACGATTCACTCGATCATAGTTCCGATAAAAGCAACATCGACGCTACTCCTCACATTCGAGCACCCCACTCGATACCGAGGTGCCTGTGTTCGACTAGCTCAAGTCTAGTAGCGAAGCTCTGCCGGATTAGCCGCAGAATCGGTCCATAGTAACGAAGCTCTGCCGAAGTAGCCGGAGGAAGGGTCAACGGTAAGGGAGCTCTGCCGAAATCACTAGGAGGATCCGCCTTTGAAGTCGAATCGTCACTAGGTTGTCATCTAAACAAAACTTTCCATATTCGTAATTTCCTTTATTATGCACTACGACAACACTAGATGTGGACACTAGGTCCACAAACACTAAAATACACTAAATAGAACCGAGTAATTCCGAGATCCGTTCTCAACTATCTATGCATCGTGTCCCGTTTAGTGTATACTCCGAGGGTGCAACTCCTCATAATGTGATTTACTTACATTCTCAATTACAGTTGTTCGTATGATTTTTTGCTTTTATAACCTTATAATCGCATGCTAAATCACCTAACACGGAATTCAAAACGTAAAATAACTAAAACTGAACAAAGTGATGGTCGGGTTCCGTATTAGTTCGGGTGCTCGCCTTATTAGGCTCGACGCTACTCTATTAATACCGAACCAACGCATCTTAAGCAGAATACCAGGTAAGGTATATCACGAGAATGACTAATATTCGTATTATCACATTAAAACTGATTTGCTAATACCTATAATATTAGTACTCTCTACTCTCCTACGTGCATCTTTTCATGGCCTGCTTGTCATGTGAAATCGCATGCAAAGAATGCAAACACAACTACTTTGACGACAAAACTTACTTGTCCTTAAACAACCGACGTGGCAAAAGGTATAGGGTGAAAAAAACGAATGTTACAGTATTTCCGCCACAACAAAAGGACTAGGTTATCAGCCCACCGATTAATTAGTAGAGGTCGCTATAGTGCGGGCAGGATTGGGTGTCGACATCTATCGGATGTTGGCTTCCCAATACGTACCCTCACCCCTTACGCAGAATCGATGGTTTCCGGATGTCCGAAACCATTGGCAATGAGAGTCATTCCAGGCATGGAGTGCTTAAGGGTATAAGTCTTTATCTTTAGGTCTCGTGCCCCTCAACTTTGAGTTGGCCAGGGATCAAAGTTGACTTGAACGGTTTCCGAGTCTCCATAATTGACTCGGTGGTGACTCCACAAATCGGCAACAAATTCAGTTCACTAAAAAGGTCGCCCTATCAAATGAATCGGCCTTTAAACATTTACAACCACGACTCGATCGATTCCAAACGGAAACACGGGTGCCCACACCCGTCTAGTACAAGTCCGGATCGTCATCCGAATCGAGGTCCGAGACATCGCCCCGTACGCGAGATCGGACCGGCCCCCGACGGGGAGAGGGCCGCGTGGGTGGCCGCCGCCACTCGTTGAAAAACTGGGTCGGTCCCGCGCGGGGCGCCGGGCGGTGCGGACGGACGTCCACAGTTTGGTGACTCCGCTGGGGATTTGGAAACAAATTTCCAGTGGTGGTGTAACTTGAACGAGGTCGGTGAAGCTTATTTCCTAGTTCCTAGTTGTGGTCACTACAGGTTTTGGGCCTAAAAAGCCCACCCTAACCGATATCAGGACCAATCGACCTCTTCGCGGTAAGATCTTTAGGGACACGCGGAGAGATCCTCGATTGACGCTCTGGCCGCCTAACGCGTATCTCGCGGGAATAATAAGAGGATAGTTCCGAACGGACGGTATGACACTCGTCTCCCTAGACGATTTGTCAATGCCTAAGTAAAGACTATTCGTGGGCGGTAGCCTACCCTAACCTACCCGTGTTTGCATCATGCATGAGTGTATGCATTCCTAGTTATGTGTAGCGTGTTTGAACAACTCAAATAAAACACTAAAAATATGGATTCAACCACGCCAACATATTCAACCGCACCCAACTCCGTTTTCAAAAAGGTCATTTCCAGGATTGTTATTTTAGCGCCGATACTCCGGCCAAGTCAAAATGATTTTCGAAAATCTTTTAAAAAGCACCGCCATCATGACGGAAATTTTTTCAAAGGATCTTTTTATTAAAAAGAAAAAAGATGGATCACTCTGGCCAAAGTAAAGCAACGAATACCGTTAATACCACCAAGACTCTCGATCAATGGGATCAAGGTACACCAAATGGTTACATTTTATTTTTTTTAAAAAAAATAAAAGTTTTTACACATGTACCGTTAACACAACCGAAGCTTCAATTAATGAAGTCAAGGAATCCGAAACGGTCACATTCACAAAACATCATTTTCAAAACACCGTCACCAGACATCACGTTCTGTCGCAAGCACCGCCTACACCATAAATGTCGAACTGGCTCATTAATAGTAGTTTCGATAAAAGCATCACGTCATCATTTTCGAAACCGGTTCCCCTAAGAACCGTGCCTTTTTGAAAAAAAAAACATTTACATTTTTGCTATCCTCCGATTCCCGATGCACATGTATAGCAACACACTTTCACGTCGCAAACGATGTCATCATGCCATGGTCACCCCAGTTTTACACATCCTCCTTTCCGAAAAGAGACTTCCTTTTCAAAAGCTTGATCGTTTTTTTTTAAAAAAAAACAAAACATCAAAACTCCTTGATCCTGAGCCGGGATCGCGATCAACTTCTTACGTCATACAACCATGTGATTAACTGTATGTGTTAGTTACTAGGGTCGCCTCTACTCGAGGTCTTACATTTTGGGTCGTCTCATCCCGAGAAGTCCTCTTTAAATCTCACCCCCGAGATTGGTGTCAAATCGTCTCGCTTAGAGACATGACTCCATAAGGCGTTACGCCGAATACACCGAGAGTCTAAAGCACCCGAGTCCCTAATCCGATGGCCGCAAACACGCGCAAGTCAAGGGTCTCATTTCCGTATCGCTCGCCCATGAGCACTCCTCGAGTCTCTAGGACGTCTGGTATACCCACCCTCATCAAAACCACATTTTCCGCAGCCATGTAAGGAGATTCAAGCGTAGACACAAGTAACCATAGCGGGAACGACGTCGGACTGATAACACCATAGAAACCCTAACCAACCTGATCCGAGACTTACAGGCAACCATCATTACCGTGAACGCGTCCGTAAACAGCATTGACTCTCGTCTAGGCCCCTTGGAGGATAGGGCCTCTGATGAACACCATAACCGGATCCTTAACGAGGTCCTTTTAAACTCCACGCCACTAGGCGATGTTCCAGCCGGAATCACCCCTAATGACCCCACTATACCACCTCAGGACGACAATCTACGGTCCGCTGTGAGTCGTATAGACTTCATTGAAAACCAATTGGGCCTAAACCAAGGCAACAATGTTCACCTCGAAAACCATAGAAAGTTCGAGATGGTAAACGACCAACTACCAGAAAACTTTTCCCTAGCCGACATACCCAAGTTCAAAGGAACTGAGGACCCCCTCAACCACATCCAGGCCTTTAAGGATTACATGGCCATTAAGGGGGTCAAACCCAGCCTTTTCGCTAGGATATTCCCATCCTATTTAGGTGACACACCACCATACTGGTTTTATTCCCTCGACCCTAAAAAGATATCCACCTGGGATGACATCTCCATAGAATTCGCAAAAAAAATACGCGGATAATTCCGAAACATAAGTCACCATCCGAAGCCTCGAGGTTCTTTCTCAAAATGAGAAGGAAGACTTCTCCGAATTTCTGACTAGGTGGAGGAAGGTCAGCATCCAATTAGTAAACCGTCCTGACGAAGCCACCTTAGTAGAGAAATTTATCAATAACCTTAGGCCCCCTTACACCTCTCACCTTAGGTACCAAAATATTGATACCTTCAAAGAATTGTCTACCATAGGAATATGTCTGGAGGACGATATGAGGAAGGGATTAATTATTCTCCAAGATAATGGGGGAAAGGTTATCAGGGGCCAACCACTTCCACAGGAACCCGGTCTTATGGAACATCCGGAAATAGGAAAGCCGAGGAAGTACACCTTGTTGAACCAACCACTAGAGGGAGGACAAATTCCACCCCTAGGACATTTTCCAATCTAGGCATCACATACACCGAAGCCTTAATAAGGCTAACTGAGCAAGGAAAGCTCGAGCCAATAGGTCCCACTAGAGACCCACCCACAGACAAGAGATCGAAGGCGTGAGATGCTAATAAGTATTGCCACTTCCACCGTGGCAAGGGCCACGATACCGAATCCTGTTTTCGGCTCAAGCATACCATACAAAATATGATAGAAAATGGGACTATCCCTCTCCCTCCACCCGAAAAACATAACAATACCACAAACCTCTTTAGCATTCACGCAGTCTTTGATAACGCCATCGATTGTTCTCACCTCGACCCTATAGAGGAGAATGTTCGGAATATCGAGGAAGATCCTGACAACCCAAGAGCATCCACCGAGACGAGTAAATCTGTCTCCGAGTCAGAGGCTAGTTCGTCCTAGGGCCTAGACCTAAGAGTATAACAAATGTCTTTTGTTTTTACATCGAGTCAGGAGGTGCGAGGGGATCTATCCTCCACCTCCCCGAAAACAATATCTCGGGCACAACCCGCTTATTACTATCAATAAAAAGAAAATAACTTTTCTTCTTTACAATGTGCCTCGACAATCGCTTGATTTTTAAATAACGCACCTTCTTGCTTACGACTTGATGCTATGCCATTTATCGATAACAACCAAACATACCTCGAAACAACGAGGAGTTACAAGAACTGAGATCCCGTGTTCTTTTTTTACCAATTCCATGTCTGGTATAGAAAGTCACAAACAATCCCTTAGAACGAGCATTCCCGAATCCTGTGAGAAATCTAGATAGTCTTTTAGCTTGTGATCAAAGACGGAAGGCAAACCCATTTTCCCACAATAAACACCCCTCTAATAAAGACCGACCAATTCCTACCATAGGTGCTAGTCTGATAAAAAGAAAAAGATGTCTGAAATGGCCAAAAGGAGCCAAAGAAAAAAATGAAACCAAGGCCAAACTAAATCGGCCCAATTCAATGTTCAAGACCAAACTCAACGGTCAAAATGAAACCCCCAATCATTCAACTCGACTTAAGTGCAAAGTCCGAACAAAAAGCAAAAAAAAGGAAAAGAAAAAAATGAACAGACCAATCAACTAGAACCAAATACTAGCCTCCCTACATTACAACCGTTAAGACCTCCCAGAGACACTCGTTAGGAGACAGTCCGGAATTTTGAGGATTCAAGCTCAATAGGATAATCCCAATTGTTAGGGTCAGACATGGAAATCAGATCCCACGTAATTTACATCCCACCCGATTGAAGTCTGAGTCATTTTTACTTAGCTTCCCCTTTCTTACAACATTACGAAACCTTAACCCATAGCCCTAACTCCACAAAAATCAAACTCCAGATTTTGATTTATCGAAACCACTTACTACCTAGCTCCACATTCCAAAACCATCCAAGCCAGTCACCCTGACCCAAACACGTATCTCGGTAATTGTCACTTTCAAGAGGTCACACCCAATCACTCTGCCTTAGTTATTTAACTAGGGAGGATACACTCTAAACATCTCACATTGATAATTGGCATAACGAGTCTAAATTAAAATCACTCACATCTATAGAACTACGAACATGGATTGATTCCGTCTAAAAGTGGATACGTAGGCAACCCTTCTCCGGGTACAACCAAACAACCAAACAAAAAAAATCGATTACTTGATTCATGTATAAACCGGGACTCTCCCCACGACCCGGCCAATGAGTGATTTAAAATGACGAAGCACGAACGACGAGCCAAGGACGGGGTGAAAACCCGAAAGGGCGCTCCGGGTAAAATGAAGAATCGAGTTGCGACCCGTCGTCAATAAAAAAAATGATGACGAGCCGAGGACGGGATGAAAACCCGAAAGGGCGCCCCGGGCAAAATGAAGAATCGAGCTGCGAGTCGTCAAAAAAAAAGAAAGAGCACAAAAAAAAAACAAAAAGGGTGAGCCGAGGACGGAGTGAAAACCCGAAAGGGCGCTCCGGGTAAAATGAAGAATCGAGTTGCGAGCCACCACAAAAAAAAAAAAAAAATAATAACAATGTGCTTCTCATTAATAATAAAATTCGGTTAAATCAAACTTTTGTCTAGGCATTTACATCAAGCATTTGAAACCCGGATATCCCAGAAATCAACGTGTCAAACTCCACAAAAACTAGTACTAATACGCCACATAATATCAACTAATAATACATGATACAAAATGGCTGAGCTCTACCGGTCCAACCTTTTCTTCCCCTTGTCATTCGGGTGAACCCGCTTGTGCTTCTCATCCTCGATCTTCTAAATACAAGCTTCTACCGCCCTAGCCAAAGGCGAGCCCAACCAATCCCACTTCCCCTCCTCACTCACATTCTAAATATGGGTCTTATCGGTCTTGGCCCGTTTAGATGAACTGACGAATACTAGGATCGGTAACGCCGTCTTCGGTCGGGCGCTTAGTGACATTAGCCCAGATAGCTTTCTTATTCTGTAATACGGTCATCTCCACAATCTTTAACCTTTTTCTCACACCCGACAACTCCGGACGTCAGGAACGACCTCCTGAAGTCGCTAAACCCCTTTCCAAAAGCCGGAATGTCCGCGCAAGAGTGGCAGGTCCACGCGGACAATACATTACGTCCTTTGGATCCACAAGACTTAGACGTCTTTTCAATATTTTCTTTTTAGGGGGATAAGCTACCCCACCTAGGCGTGCTGTAGCCCTGAATGACATCGTCAATTCGCGTCTATAGCCCAATACGGCATTGTCACCAAGATGTAAAAAGTGGTCTAAATTTTTTTTCTTTGCCTTATCTTAAACATGAATGTCGAGACAGACACACTTGTCTCCCAGCACCGAACATGCGCTCGGTTGATACACTTTATCTACAAAGCATTTCTTATATCTTTACACGTCTTGAGTCAAACATTTTAATCGACGTACTACTTGATCCAAATCCCGGCTCAAACTAACGCATTTTAAGAATTCCGAAAAAGCATTTTCGTACTCTCATGCAGTCTCAACGCATTCTAACACATCCTAAACTACGATGAAATCGCAAACAAATCGAACTTAAAGTGATTACTTGTCACCTAGGTCAACATTTCAAGAGCAAAACAAAACACAAGACTAACGAATCAATCAAAATACCAAAAGTCTGAAATCTAAAATATACAAATCCAAACACAAACCGAGTTTACAAACTAGAGAGGGCCCCTAGAAACAAACTCACCGATATTGTCGTCAAAACCTAAGTCCTCTAAAGCAAAGGTAGGAGACTCGCTACCGACCATTCCCGACAACATGTCTAGGGTAACTGTCTCGAGAACTTCTCCAACCTCTTCAGTAGCACTCGTAGCACGAACCGTAGCCTCAGCCTCTCTCTCCCTCTCAACTCATTGCCTAGCCTCACCCTGTGCGGAGGTCTCGCCTTGAGACCGAGCAAACCGCTCCTTAAGTTGAGCAATCTCGTCGACCCAAGATTGCAGGAGCTGTCGCGCCTCGGCTACTTCCGCCTCGAGCTCGGTCATTCGAGTCTCCACCTGTCGCACCATATCGGGAATGTAACACCCGCTATTTTCCTAGCATTTTTATCATTTCCGTTATGACTTCGTCATAACTCTGTCATATTTCGGCCTTATGTTTCATCATTATTCCAAGCTCTATTTTCATTTTTGAGTCTAATGGTATTTATATTTTTATTTTCAAAGATTTTAATTCTTTTAAATCTATTTATTTGATTTTCTTCGTAAACTAATTATTTTTCTGCGATGAATTCTACTTCTCTACGAATTAACGTTTTTAAACTCAGATTTAAGTTATTTGTTTTCCTTCAAATGTCTAGATATATTTATATTTTCAACTAAGAAATATTTTTATTTACGAAAATTTGGCCTTTAATGATTTTATTACGAAGTTTCGTAAATAATTATTTTCGAACGCGCGGTTTATTCGAATTGCTTTGAAATTCTTTTGATAATTTTACGATTCTTATTTTTAAGCAACCTACAATTAAAAGAAACACTTTGTACTCCTTTTTGGACCGTGACACCCTTGGTCAAACACTTTCACAATTTTTTAACACTTGGTTTTATAACTTGATTAAGGCCTTAGATATTTTATTTTCCTACAATTATTTTTGTACTTATTGCAAGACTCTTCACATGTCCTCCTTATTCATTTTGGCTGGTGGTTTTGGAGGGATTTCACATATTTTTATCATTTTTAAAAGTCCACATTCATTCTCTCATCTCATCATTTTCTTTCATTCATTTTCATTCAACCACATTAAACAAAAATACTCTTCATTTTCTCCATATTGGCTGTGAGTTTCAGCCATATTTTCCAGGCAAATTTTGTCTCAAATCGAGTCTTGATCGTCTCATTTTCATCTCCGAATTAATCGTTATTTCGTTCCCTTCGTTAAGGTAATAATCGATGTTGTTTTCGATCGTTATTTGCCTTGTTTTTTTATTAGTTTTCTCATGGTAATTTTCTGCCATGATTTTCGTGTTTGGTAGGATTTGTGGACGATCCCGAGGCCGACGAATATATTATTGATTCAGATTTGGATTAGAGGTAACGTCGATGTTACTCGGTATTTCATGATTTTAATTGTGTATTTGCATGTATATATCTTTATGTTTTGTTTTGGCAATATATGTATGTCATAAAATCTGGAAAATTTTTAAAAGTTGAAAATTTGCATGTTTCGGTATTTTTATCGCTTTTACGAGATTAACGACTAAATCGTCATATTAGTTTGTAAAATCGTAATATTCGGCCTAAACATGTAATATATGTTTATATTCTGTAAAAATGTTGTTTTTGATGATTTTTAATAATTTAGTATTTTTCTGATATTTTAGTTATCGATTATTGAATTATTACCGTTTACGGACAAAAACGATTAAAAGCCAATTTTTAGTTATAGTACTTAAACATTTTATTATAATCTGATTTTTGACGTGTTGAAACTTTCTGATGAAATAGAATTTTCTGAATGTTTTCATAATTTTTTGGAATAGTTAAGTGGATGAATTAATTAATCACTTTAAATCATCGTTTATCGTTAAAACCGTGTTTGTCATTTAAATTCTCGATTTCTGGTCCTATAATTAAATCTGGAAAAAATTTGATTCTGATTATTTCATGTTAAAATGTAATTTTATGATTTTTAGTGCCTTAATAAATGTTCGGAACGATAAGTTTTATTAGTGGAATCGTTAATTGTGAAAACGGGTTTTAAAGACGGTTTTGACGGGATTTATTAAATCTGGAATTTTTGGAAATCTGGAAAAATGGTAGATTCTGGAAACCATGATTTTTAGGTTTAATAGTAATTTTTGGATATTAATACTTAAATCGTTTTGTAATTACTATTTTTATTAATCATTATTGTCGAGATTGGACGATTAACGAGAAAACGCTTTAAAAACCGAGATTTAGGATTCTGGAAAATTTTCTTTTCAGGACAGAATGTCGATAAATATATTTTAACTATTTTACGTAATTTTTGAACTATTTATTAAAGTCTTTAATTAATAAGTATTGATTTTCGGACAAATTGTGATTTATCGTTAAAATGCTTCGTCTTACCTAAAAGAATTATTTTTCCAGCAATTTTGAAAGTATTTAAATCTGAAACTTTAAGAGTTAAATCATCCCTTAACATATTCCAAATATATTCAATGGTTTAATTAAATAAAAGACGTTAAAAGATTTAATTTGACATTTGCCGTAAAATCCTATTTATAATCGTATTGTCTTAACTAATACTCCCTCCGAGTTCCTATTATTGTCCCACTTTCCTTTTTGAGCTAAGTTTGATTTTTGTCCCACTTCCTTTTTTAGGCTATCAATGTGTGGTTCACAATTACTCTCTCATTCTCTCTCTTCCTCCTTTGTTTTTTAACCACTCATTTCTCCTTCCTTATTTTTCACCCCAAATCCCTTTGGGACAATAATAGGAACTCGGAGGGAGTAATAATTAGGGAATTTTAGTTTTGTAAATTTTGGAAACACCCTAATTAGTAGTATTTAAAATGTTTAAAACATTTCTAAATCAATTTATAAACACTTGTATGACGTTTCAATAATTTCATTAACTCAAATGTTCTCGTTTTGAAAATTAATATCGTTAGGCCGAAAGTACTAGTTTTATAAATCTATATCGTTTACTAAAAATGTTGTATTAGTATAAACTAATATTTTCGCTATTTTAATATGAGGCTATTTGTAGACACCCGCATTTTGACTGCCAGGTGTCAATGGTAGTCTCCGACAAACACCCGATGATGATCGGACGCAAACGTGACTTGGTATACTCGGATTTGGGCTCGGAATCAATAATATCCGACATGGAATTTTAGCGGAGTAATAATCTCACGAAACAGACCTCAAATCCAGGCCCAGTGGGTCGTTCCGAGCAAAATAAGACTAATTTGGGCCAAAACCGGCACCAAAAATAAATCCCGTCTTTTAGCAACCGGGTCAAGACCCGGTCAAGGACGAACCCGTCACACAAATCAGCCCAATTCACCTTCTAGAAACTGGCGCCCAAATCAAAATTCAAAAAGCAAATCAAATCAAAAGTCAACCCTTCCTAAATTAACTCAACTCACCCAACTCACTCACTCTATAAATACACCCCTAACCCTATTCAATTTTCAGCTTTTGAGAGTTTAAGGAGAGCCTTTGCAAACCTCATTCACCCTACATCTTCTACCCTAATCTACCTAAACATCCCATACTACAACCCTAAGCAAAAACCATACAAAAAAACCGAGCCATTTTGCTCTCAAGAGCCGACGGCACACACACACACACATACACACCATAACTCACGTACATCCTCGATACTCCGGCGTTCTGTCGCTATTTACGAGTCTATTTCCGAGGCCTATACCAAGCATGTATGTTGAGGGTGTCCTAAACCCCATTTCGATCCTTACTACTTTGTTTCTATTTACATTTTCGCATTATTTATATTAAAACTATACTAGTATCGTAACACTAACTTCTATACTAACACTAACATTTTTAATTCCGTTACTAACTTTTATTTTTATGTATACTAACTCTCTAATCTAACATTATCATACCGTATATATATATATATTAATACTAGTATTCGGTTTCAAATACGTTTGACTACGACGATCGCCTAAAGTCCGTCTAATCCCTTTACGAGTAACGACGGAGGTGGAGCCCTTTCGAGGAGCCCCGCCCCAATGTTCTCAAGGGCGTGACGTGATTGCAATCGGTTGTAGTTGAACGCATTCGATTCCATTTCAATTAGTACGAAACCCGTTGACACGAAAACCGACATCACATAATCCGGAAGGATTAGTTTCGATGTTGTGACGTAGAGGGATGCAATTTCGTTACTAATTCAAAATTCCTAATCTAGCAAAAACACAAATCGAGTAAATAAACCCACATTGGCATGCGACTATAAAAATTGGCGATTTTTCGACAAACAAAAGACCCGCGCTCAGACCCCCATGCGAGTCGCACGCCGGTCAGGCGACTCGCGGGGAGGCCTGTTCGGCCAAGACCACTTTCTCGTTTTCTCGACTTTCTACCCTTTTTGGTCCTTACATTAATATGCGACCTTCGCGACATATGTCCATATTTTGAGACTCATCTTTTCTTTACGACTTTTAGTCAACGCGTGTAAAGGCCATCACGTGAACCCATTTTTCTAAAACTCATGCACATCACGACACTTAAAACGATTTTGATCGACGGTCTAGCACTATTAATTTTATGTCGACGACTCTTTAGTCGTATCCGACACATAATTAATTTAGACTCCATTTCTCGAGGTGATAAGTCGGGACAAGACATCGAGGTTCGAGATCGGGTTAGAAACACGCCTAGGTCTCGGACCTCCGTCCTTTGATTAATATGCAATGTAATGCGTAATTAATTAAGGTTTGTCCGTCTAGCTAATTCACGATCTAGTGAACATTTATTATATACGGGTCTTTGTCGAGTCGTGTGTTTTATTCTTCATTTTCCTTATTTAGTTTATTATTTCATTTAATCGTTATAATAATCGTTGTATTGTAAATTCCGGGTTGTATTTCCGCCCGTGTAACTTGTACGTTACTTATTTTCGAGTTTCGTTTATTTACTTGCTTATCGCTTTATAAATGAACCTCGCATGCTAAATCACTTTGACCATAATTAGATGCATTAAATGACGTAATTCATATATAATTTCACATGCCTAGCCCGAAAACGCTGTTTGCATATCATTTTATCATTTTACTAACGCGCGTACACGAACACGAACGATGTCTTAGTAGAGGCCGCCATGTGCGGGCGGGGTTGGGTGTCCTTAGTGGGCTTCCCAACACGTACCCTCACCCCTTACTCAGAACCTTGGTTTCCGGATGCCCGAAACCATTGGCACACGAGAGTCATTCTATATACGAAAGCCGGTTTAAACGGTATCGATATTGCAATGCAAAGGGACGAGCCCCATAAACTCTGAAATCGAAGTGGGCCGTACTTTGTGTACAGCCCATGACGACATAGAGTGGGCTCGTATGGTTCCGAATAACCACAAAATTCGGTGGCGACTTCATTTTGACTTAAATTTCGAACCCGAGAACAATCTCACCACGAGATTCATTCGCCTACCCAAACCCGCGCGTGGCCGCGTCGGGGTGGACCTACGTCATGTCCACACTATTTTTAGTAAAGTTTCTAAAAATAGAAGTTTCCTAAAATAGAAAGTTTCCTCTTTTGGAAAGTGATTCCTTTTCATTTGGCTCTTTTATTGTTTATGTTGAATACATCTTTTAAATATCGATAATGGATTGTTTTGGAGTTATGGAATAAGGATAAGTGTGGGTTTAGAGTAATATAGTCTGGGATGTACGTTTTGCCATTAACTATAAAGCTGGTGTGTCTATGTTGAGACACATTGGTCGTTGAACTGAGCATGGTTTGTGTTCAGGAGTGTGTATATTTTGACCTTAAACTTAGATATCGCATCGTGTAAGTCGCCGTCGGGTTGAACTGGATTACGGTTGGTGTCCAGGAGGGGTGTACATTACTTAAGCCAGGACCTCGCTGCACGCAGTCCTATTATAGTTGAGTTGCCTAGTTAGAGACCGAAGTCTGATTTGTTTTGACTAAGTTCTCGAAGCTAGTTTAGTATTGCCCTAGTGAAAGTCTAGATTTTACATTAATCCTATCCATAACGCCATTTTGAATATTTTTATTATTATCGATATAATTTTGATTTGCAGGTTGGCAAATGTTTTATGTTTTCTCCGAAAAACTCATTTTTATTATTTTGTTTCAATACGTGAAGTTTTTCACTGAAAACTTATTTTCATTATAATGTTTTATGTTTTCCATTTTCTTACTATTTTTCTATAATAGTAATTACAGTTTTAAAATCCTGTTATTCGGCTGGGAGAACGTTGGCGTTGCTCCCCACTGATTGTGGCTGTTATGTTTTAACATGGCCGGTATACGTGTTCCGGGTGTGGGCTAGCGAGCAGTGTGGATCCTGCTTATTTATTTTGATAATTATGTCTTATGGATGGTTCAAACCCCTTTTGTGGATTGTTTTAAATTTTGGCCATTTTATTTAAGGTCTATTGTTTGACTTTACCATTTTAATTTTACTAAGACATAGTTACAGTGTGTTATAATCCCACTTCTACAGTGTTTCCGCCACTGTATTGCGTTAGAATTTATAGGAGATTACAGGGAATGTCCTGCAAACATAACCCGCACTTGAGGAAAACACACAAACAGTCTAAGAGCCAACCCTAGCTACACGCACTTACCATTTGAGGTCCCGAAGTGTCACGGGCGACCCTCGAGGCATAGACCCTGAAGCAGTTGGCAGCCTGCCACCACCGCTGATGGCAAGCCGACGAAACTTGAAAGGTGAAACCACGCAAGTTAACAAAACAAAACTTAACCCTTAGAATCCAAAACAAAAACTAAAACTTACCCGGTATACCCGATCACGTCACTCCATCCCAGCCTCCATCTCCTCAGCGGAACACGGAGAAAGAGGCTATGTAAAGGTTACCCCAGCCACATTGACCCTGAGCAGTGTCAAAGAAAAGTCTGGGGGGCTGAACAACATCATCCGAGTCGGCCAGCTAAAAGAAAAGCGAGTCGTTCAAAATGAAAGCAAACACTAGACCATAGGACAAAACAAACGATAAAAGCAAAAGCAACACTTCAATGATCTTAAACCTTGGGGGCTACTAAATAAAACAAACGGTAAGAAAGAAACTTACGTCTGGAAGGCGCAGCTATTTCACCAGCACATTCTCTGACGAGTAATGACTCATCGTGCTCTTAGCCTGAGGCAACCTCCATTCAATCCCCGTCGGAAACTTAACCGGACGAGCATGCACCGTCTTAGATACCAATCGAGGGAATTAGGAGTAAATTCAAACCCGTAAAGCAAGACTTAAAAACCTCCTTTGGTCGAAACCGACCCCCAGCAATAAACGAACACGAGAACCAGGATTAATAAGAATGCTCGCGCTTGACCGCGTGATAAAACGAACAAAACAAATCTACAATCCCAAAGTACTCAAAGCAATCTGTTAGTCTAAAACAAGCCCCAAAGCACTCGAAACAATCTGTTATCTGTGGACATGACATAGGTCCACCCCGACGCGGCCACGCGCGGGTTTGGGGAGGCGAATGAATCTCCTAATGAAAACGGATCGAATGGAAATTTAAATCGAAGTGGAGTCGCAACCGAACATTGTGGGAGTTCGGGCCCATTCGAACCCACTCTATGACGTAGTGGGCCGTGTACGACATACGGCCCATTTCCAATGTCAGAGTTTATTGGGTTCGTCCCTTAGCATTTGATACCGATACCGTCAATACCGGTTATCGTGTATTGAATTACTCTCGTGCGCCAAGGGTTTCGGGCATCCGGAAACCGAGGTTGTGAGTAAGGGGTGAGGGTACGTGTTGGGAAGCCCACAAAGGACACCCAACCCCGCCCACACTTAGCGGCCTCTACTAGGATCTCGAATGACTTTCTAATACGCGCGTTAGTTGAACGGGAAAATGATATGCAAAGATTATTTTCCCTAAGCATGTGAGAAATTGAAAAGGGTTTCTACGTCGATTTAGTGCAACTAAAATTTTAACGTCAAAGTTGTATTTTAGCATGCGGGTTCATTTTAGTACAATAAAATAAACGATGAAAAATCGATAAGAAAATAGCAAACTTGTTAGTAGCGGTATAACAATTGATAAATTGAATAAAGATATGGATGCGATGAATGCATGATTTTTGGAAAGTTTTATATGTCACGTGATGGATTAACACGTGTTGACCGAGGTCAAGAAAATATTTATCGAGATTTAAAGAAATGTTTTGTCCAAAAAACGATGTTCGAAGAAATAAGAAAAGAAATAATAAAAAAACCGCGTTGCGTTTCAGCCGGCCGCGCGACTCGCCCGGAGTGCGCGCGACTCGCGCCTTGGCCTGTTTCGAAGTCGATTTTTTGAAAGATCGATGACTTTATTAAATCGCGTACAAATATTACACAATTTGTACTCGACTCAATATTTTCGATATTCGTTATATTCGATATTCGATTATGAAATCGATATCAAATATTCGGAATAATTTTGGAAAAGATGAAAAGAAAAGGTTTTGAAAAATCGTCTTGTAGATTTAGAAAAAAAACGATAGAGAAAACGAAAAAAAAAAAAAAAAAAAAAAAAGTGGTCGCGGTTTCCAGGCTCGTTTATTTTCGAAAATTGCTAATCTTGATAAATCGAGTATAAATATGAATTAACTTATACTCGACTTATATTTTCGACGTTTGTCATATTCCACATTCGATTATCGAATCGATATGGAATACTAGAGTAAAGACTTAGAAGAATGCTTTGAGTCGTTTTTAAATTAGCTAGCACGATATGAATTTGCCTCCGCGTTTATTAATGTCGTAATTAATTCAATTGAATTAAAGGACATTTATATTAGCATCAACGAAAATCGTGTTAATTAATTTATTTGACTAAATCCTTAGATTCGACATCCAATTATGGAATTGGTATCGAGTCTAATAGATCTGTACTTTAATTAAAGAACTCGACTTGATTCCCTCCGCATCCCGACATCATAGTTAATTCTTGCGAATTGTTTGATGTCGGATCCGCATCAACGGGTTTCGACCCTTATAAAAAAAATGCTTATTTTAAAAGGGTTCTAGAATTGATGAATATGCAAATGATGACGATAATAACGCGAATGAAATAAAAATTATTATTGAAGTTGACTCGTTTTAATAATCAAGTGCTAGGGTGTCAGGATAAGCGACCGGCAACGCTGTGTGCAGTACACTTGTATATTCGGGTTTCCTTATTCCGACATCCTTCGCACTCGACACAAATCTACGAGTATTTTTATGTCTTTTGATACTAACGATATTAACGGTATTATGATGCGATAAATAAATAAAAAAACGAAAAAAAGATCGAGGAGAAGGAGGGAAGAAAAGGTTTTCGGCACCCTCAACCTACATGTTCTTGTCTCGGATCGGACTCGTAGTCGTGGCTTTAACACGGGAGTTTCGAGGTTCATGGAGGTTGAGTTATGGTGGTTTCGAGTTTGATTCCTAGTACTAGGGTTAGGGTTGAGTGTATTATTGCCTTAGGTTGGAATTAGGGTTGAATTTGATGTGTAAAGATGTGTAATTGTGTGTGCATGGGGTTGCTTATATAGGCATTGCCCATGTACTTTGGTGTCTAGGGTTTTGTGCCCTGACGGACTTGACCTTATGGCCCGTCTGAAGGTGGACTGTTGGTTTTGCTTCTTGAGTTGGACTTTTTGTATTTGAGTCGCTGCTTTGATGTGTCTCGGAAACGACTTTGACCAGGGTTGACCCAATCATTAAAGGTCGGTTTTATTTCCGGTGTCGGTTTTGACCCAAATTAGTCTTGTTTGACTCGGAATGATCCACTGGGCCTGGATTCGAGGTTTATTTTGTGAGATTTCTACTCCGTAAGTGCTTAAGCCAACGACTAATGGATTTGAGCCCATATCCGAGCGCGTAGAAACATGTTAGCGTCCGATCATCATCGGGTGTTTTTTTGGAAACTATCATAGACACCTGGCAGTCAAAATGCGGGTGTCTACAGAGCCCCCACTCTGACTGAGGCTTGGACAAGGCGAAAGTCAGAGTAGCCACCAGGCCAATCGAGGATTGAAACCTGGCGGACTTCCGGCCGGGTCGTTTATAGTCCGTTAGACTCGCGTGAAGGGCTCGCCTGCCACAAGCTAGAAGTCATACCTGAGCCGATGACGATAACTCCGTGGGGAATTGGACTTGTCGCATAAGTCCTGGGTGCGCCTGTATGTAGGCCCATTCCGTGAAATGCCGCCGTTGGCTTCCGCTGGGGAGATATAGTGGGTTGCACGTCCCTGTTTGAGTCGTACCTGTATAAGTTACATAAAATGCATGCAACACGTAGGTAGTACAATGACTCGCGCTGGGGAAAATGATTTTTGAAAAACTTTGACGTTTTGAAAATTTTGAATTTTTTGAAGATTTTTGAAATTTTGAATTTTGAAATTTTGAATTTTGTTTGAAATTTTGACTCCTAAAGAAATTAGGAAAGTTCGGGATGAATATCTCCGTGCTAGTATCGAGACTAGGCTTGTGGCTTGATTCCAATTAGGATTAGGAAACTATGGTGTAAGGAGGGATATGGAAAGAGGGTGTAAGGTTGATTGCTATATATAGCCCCTCTTATCATTGATTTTCTTCACAATCCCATTACAATTCACTCCCTTCTTAGAAAGAAAACCTTTTCAATCCTTTCAAGAGACTAGCCATGGGAATTGATAGATTAACTGTGATGCTGCAAGAATGGTCCCGACGCTTCAGGGACACAGATAGGGTAGCTCTCAACCAGACGGGTGTAACTCAGCTATACCCGTTCCGTCAGATGGTGGTTGATCGTTATTTCTTGGATGCATGCTTGGCTTACTGGGACGACATATATCATGTCTTTGCCTTTCCTCAGGAAGAAGTTTACCCTTTACCTGAGGAAATTGCAGCTATAGGAGGGTGGAACCCGATACTCCGTCCCGCTGTCCCGTACTCGATCTATGACCCAAGGAGGAAGCTTCGAGAATTTCTAGGGCTCTCTCACAATGAGGTATCCCGTATGATGGAGGGTGATAATATTTCTCTGATCGACTTGGCTGAGAAATTTATAAATTCTCTTGATGTTCGGGTCAGACCGGCTTACAGCCGTAGGGCTTTTTCTTTCTGCATGCTCCATGTTTATGCTTTTGAGGGTCACATGGATTTGCTATCCTGCATGGGAAACACCCGTCTTTTGACCGTAGTGGACTTGATGGAGACTGAACACAGCCCGGCTTGGCTGATCACGGGCGAGATTATCCAAGGATTGGACAACCGCAAGAGGGACTCATCAATTCGTCTTACCGGGAGCACCCGATTGCTGCAAGTATGTCGGATTCTTATTATTTTTCCAATTTCTCGACTTTTCGATTTTTTGATTTTTTTCGCGGATTGCCTGCTGCAGTGGGCACTCGATCGAGTCACCCTGGCACTCGACCGAGTGCCCTCGTAGAAACCTCCTGATCTGCTCCCAGAGGTACCACTCGATCGAGTCACCCTGGCACTCGATCGAGTGCCCTCGTAAAAGCCCCCTGTTTGTGTTCAAGGGTACCACTCGATCGAGTGTCCCAGGCACTCGACCGAGTGGCCTTGGGCGGACACCTATTTTGCCTTAAAAACTCATGTTTTTGTTTCCTTTTGCAGATTTGGCTATATGAGAGGCTATCAGTGATAGACCCTCCTCTTGATGCGAGCAACTACCGTTATAACCAGGTGATGACCAGGAGGCGGGCCATTGACTCTTCTTGTCAGATTACCCAGAAATATTGGAACGAGGTATTGTCATTCCATGGTGGTCCGTTAATTCGATGGGAAATTCCGTGGTGGCCCATCTATCTTTGGACCGGCTTGGACCCGAGGGACAGAGCCCGTTATCAGGTGATATTATCCTTCAGGCAAACAGTTCATCTTTATCCGGATCGCATACTGAGGCAGTACGGATGGACCCAGCGAATTCCTGAAGTCGAAGCAGTTGTGAGTGACCCTACTCAACTGACTGATGTGATGTGCGATACATGGATGCAAAGATGGTACACCCTACACACCTGGCCCACCACCAAAACTCGCCACTCGATCTGGGTTTCGGACTCTTACACGAAGTGGACCAAAGCAGGCAATGCTAAAGCCCGAGCTACTCTGAAGGTTGATGAAGCCTCATGATTTTGCGGGCTAGCATATGGGCGTTCATATGCGGACCGTTTTCACCATCGTCTACTTCGACCATAACCATTTCGGCCTGTATTTTGTCGATGCATAGGAGGAGAGCCCCCTGTGCCGTCTTCTTGTACAATTGTCCGTCATCCGTGCGAACAAATTGGGTTGCCAATCTCCGCAGGGCTTTCTTGGCACGGTTTTCAGTTCCCGGGGGATACTCTCCCGCTGCCAAGTAGGTTAAGACTTACTGATACCAAGGTTCTGGGTCGGCTAGCTCGATGTCCTGAATGGCATGGATGTAGGCCGGATCGGACCGTCTTTCGACACAGATCGGCATGCTGGTCAGGTGATCTGGGATGTTCAGTAGAGATGCTAATTTGGAAAGTGCATCTGCAAATTGATTTTCTTCCCGGGGCAGATAAATGTATTCTACCTTTTGGAATTGTTTCTCTAGAACCCTTACCCGTGCTTGGTAAGCTACGAGATTGGCGTTCCGATTTTTCCATTTTTGGAGAGCCTGATTGATGACCAATGATGAATCACCGTGGACCCGGAGGTTTGTTACCCCTAAATCAGCGGCGGCTTGCAACCCGTGAATGCATGCTTCGTATTCGGCTGCGTCATTGGTCACGGCAAAGTCCAATTTGATGGATAAGGGAGTGTGTTCCCCTCGTGGTGAGATTAGCAGAATCCCGACCCCGAATCCTCAAAAGTTGGATGCTCCATCAAAATACAAATCCCATGTTTCGGTGTCAGTATGGAATATGTCTTCATCAGGAAAGACCCAAGTGTCGGTGTGGTCCTCTTCAGATATCGGGCTATCGGCGAGGACCTCGGCTACTACCCGGCCTCTGATGGCTTTTAATGATACAAATTTGAGGTCAAACTTAGCTAACATTAAAGTCCATCTGGACATTCTGCCATTGAGGATGGGCTTCTCGAACAGGTACTTGATAGGGTTCATTTTGGATAATACATGTACCTCGTGACTAAGCATGTAATGTCGGAGCTTTTTAGTGGCCCAAACCAGATCTAGGCACGTCTTCTCGAGCATTGTGTACTTGCATTCGTATTCGACGAACTTTTTACTGATGTAGTAAATAGCCCGTTCTTCTGAATCAACTGTCTGGGCCAGCATAGCCCCCATGGCTGTCTCAGTCGTTGTTAGGTATAACGACAAAGGCAGGCCGGGTTGAGGTGGCATTAATACCGGCGGAGCAGACAGAATCTCCTTGATTTTATCGAAAGCCGCTTGACACTTGTCGTCCCACAGTACCCGTTCCCCTATCTTCAGTTTCTTGAAAATGGGCTCACATACCATGGTTAATTTTGAAATGAACCGGCTGATGTATTGGACTTTCCCGAGAAACCTCCTTATTTCTTTTTCGGTCTTGGGTGGCTGCATCTCGATGATGGCCTTGATTTTAGCTGGGTCGACCTCGATGCCGCGTTGGCTAACGATATGGCCCAGTAATTTGCCCGATGTTACCCAGAAACTGCACTTTTGAGGGTTTAGCCTCATGTTGTATTTGCGCAGTCGGGTAAAGAATTTTCTTAGGGCCGCAATGTGCCCACTCCGGTCTTTGGACTTAACAATCATGTCGTCCACATAAACCTCTACTTCTTTATGCATCATGTCATGTAATAAAGTAGTGGCGGTCCGCTGATAAGTGGCCCCGGCATTGATGAGCCCAAATGGCATAACAGTGTAACAGTAAGTACCCCAAGGTGTAATGAAGGTGGTCTTACTCATGTCCTCTTCTGCCATTTTAATCAAATTGTATCCGACATACCCGTCCATGAACGATAGAAGGGCATGATCGGCCGTGTTATCCACCAGTATGTCGATGTGTGGTAACGGAAAATCATCTTTTGGGCTAGCCTTGTTAAGGTCCCGGAAGTCTACACATACCCGCACCTTGCCGTCCTTCTTGGGTACCGGCACGATGTTTGCGACCCAGTCTGGATATTCAGACACTTGTATAAAGCCCGCTTTGAATTGTTTGTCTACTTCCTCTTTGACTTTGAGAGACCATTCGG
The DNA here is from genome assembly GCA_958450325.1 of Agrostemma githago. Taxonomy (NCBI): domain Eukaryota; kingdom Viridiplantae; phylum Streptophyta; class Magnoliopsida; order Caryophyllales; family Caryophyllaceae; genus Agrostemma; species Agrostemma githago. Next base: position 33,165,846 of record OY288246.1, read on the forward strand.
GCTTCATCCTTCGGAGTTTTTGCTTTACCGGTTTACACCCATCTTTGATGGGTATTCGGTGCTCCGCTATTTCTCGGTCTATACCCGGCATGTCCTTGTAGGACCATGCGAAAACGTCTTTGAATTCCTGGAGGAGGTCTGTGAATTGTCTTCTCTCCTCTGGATCTAAGGATAGGCCCAACTTAAGCATCTGGGGCTCTAAAGTGGTTTCCCACATTGATGGATTCGGTTTCTTCGATTACCGGATCTCGGGACTCCCTTTGTTCGAGCTGTTCGATCAGATGTGGAGGTAGAGGTACCTGTTCGTCGGGTTTCTCAATGTCATTGCATATAAATTTTTTGAAATTGAGAAAATTTTGGAAATAAGACAAGTCGTAAGCAGAACGGTTTTCGTTATTATTATTAATAGTAAATTTTGTGAAAAGCTCAAAAAGAGTGGCCATCTGATCGTTGGTCAGTGGCGGGATAGGAAGAGGACTTGGGACAGGCCCCGAGACCTCAGTGGATAAGGGAAGAGGGGTTACAGACTCGACTCTAGCACCAGACCCTCTAGACTCGGACTCAAACTCCGACTCAGACTCAGACTCAGACTCGGTATCCGGCATTTCTCCCTCGCCGGTGGTCATCTTGTAGACCCGTCCTTGACTGTCGGTCCACTTGATGGTCTTCCTCCAGCCTCTTTTTCCTGTATCTGCACCAACTTCGGTGATCAGCTTTGTTGGGTCGAACCGATTGCTGCGGAGGACCAGGTTGACCAAGTCGTCTTTTGGGGCAGGGACGGCTTTGTCTTCTCCAAATAAGAATCCCAGCACGGGCTCGGCGTTGTTTTCCCCTTCCTTGGACTCGGTTTGAACGAGGGAAAATATCTTCCCGAGCCGTTTTGGTCTCGGGATATGTGATTGTGGGTTGATAGAGGCCCACTTGAATGGCTTCGAAGACTGGAGTGACGAAGTAATCGGTTAACTTCGGGCTATAAGGGCCTATGTAAGTACCCTTGAGAATGTCGGTGGCCTTGTGGATCCCGGCCCGGACTACGTTTTCCGGGGTTATAGCATACCCCAATCCGAATTGGGACTTGCCGTCGTTTAGGACCTCGATAATCTTCCCAGCTGGAAGATATGGCCTTGAGGTAGCCCCCGGTAAGTATCCCAAGTTTTGTAGCATCGTGTCGATGCTAGTGATGAAGTAAGGCCTAAAGAGATACTCTTCTTCGATCATGCCCACGAAATCAAATCCTCGTGGGTCGGCCCGGCCTGTAGCATTGCAGCTTGCTACGGTAATTGGAGTGGCCTCTAGTGTGATGATGCCGTCCCGAAGTGGCATCTTGACTTTTCGGAGGAGAGTGGAGGATACGGCCTTGACTGCGTGGATCCAAGGCCTTCCTAATAGTAAGTTGTTAAAGGACGAGGTGACATCAATCACCTGGAACTCCAACTCTTTCTCGATTGGGCCCGTTATTATTGTTAACTTAACGGCCCCGGCCATCGGTTTTGGGCTTTCGTCGAAAGCTTAGATAGTCTGTGCTGTCGGGAGGTAGTCGGCATCGGTGATGCCGAGAGATTTAGCGGTCCTTAGAGGTAGGACATTCACAGCGGACCCATCGTCAATAAGGGTCATTGGGAGGTACTTCCCTCGGCAAATGACCGTAATGTATAGGGCCAGATTATGATTGGGCCCGAACGCTGGCAGATCTGACTCGGAGAAGATGATGAGTGGGCCTTCTTCCTTGGACTTGCCTTTGAGATAAGGCATAATAGTGGCTACCATTTCAGAAGGGGTAACCTGTGAGTCGACCTTGATTTCATCGAGAGCCTTAGTCAGTGCTTCTCGATGTGCTTGTGAGCTAACCAGTAGCTGCCATATGGTTCAATCAGCTCGAACCCTCTTCATTTGTTGGATCAAAGCGGTGTCGTTGCTTGGTTCTTCAAGGGTAGGTTCCGTCCTGGCGGGTCAGTGACGGATGTAGGAATAGAACGCCCAGCTGTGGCGAGGTTGTTGGTGGCTAAGGCTTTGGACTTAGCCTTTCGGACCTCTTCAAGGGTGATGGGGACATCTTCCCCTTTGGTTAAGTATACGTCATCCTCGTCATCGAACCATATCCGGTTAATTTGTGGGATATAGAGGGAGATGAGGTGAGAACAGTCAATTACCTCACCGGTGAATATTGCGTGGGCACTGAACGGGTTTTCTTTGTTGCTCGGCTTGTCTCCGGGCAACGAGATTTTCCCGCTCTCGATCAGATCTTGGATCAGATGTTTCAGTCTCCAGCATTTTTCTGTATCATGTCCGTTACCTCGATGATACTGACAGTAGGCTTGGGCGTTATAACTTTTGGGCCTCTTTTCTACTGGAGGTTCTGGAGTTGGGCCTATCGGTTGGATCAGACCCTTTGAAGATAGCCTTTGTAAGGCATAAGTATAGGTAGTCCCTATATCTGTGAATACCCAATTTGGTGTATTCTTTTTGGATGAGGTGTCAAGCAGGTTTACCTCATCGAAGATGCAGCGAGGTTCAGCTGCGGGTGTGGGCTTGCTCGTAGATGAACTTGCCCCTTGATAGCCTTTGGTAGAGGCCTTAGTCAGGCTCTCTAACCTTAGGTCGTCTTCTATTCTTGTGCCCATTTTGGTGAGGGCGGCGAAGTTAGGGATGATAGCATACCGGAGATGGACCCGGTAGGATGGTAGGAGGTTCTTGACAAAAGCCTCCACTAGGACCTTCTCACTGGGCTTGTCGGCTAGCTTCACACTCTCGGCCCGCCATCTTTGCAAATATTTTGTGAACCCTTCTTTGGGCTCTTGGGCCATCACCTCCAGAGTACGCATTGTAGTCTGGATTTCAGTATTGTCGGCGTAATTCCGAGCAAATTCGGTCGCCACATCATCCCAAGTCTTATATTTCTTGGGGTCAAGCCTATAGAACCAGGCCTTAGGGTGCTTCTCGAGAGAGGAAGGGAATAAGTGCTTGAACATGGCGGATTTTACCCCCTTGACCGCCATAAAGTCTTTGAAAGCCCGGATGTGATGGACCGGGTCTTCAGTACCCTCAAACATCGGAATTCCCGTAAGGTTGAGGTTAGCAGGCAGCTCGTCATTCAAAGGTGAATAGGAACGAGCATTTTCGGTGTGGATCGAGTTGTTCGTCGACAGGTGAACTTGTTCTTCGAGCCTGCGAACAACGCTGATAAGTTCAGCTATGGGCCCAGTGGTCTATGACCCGTCAACAGGGACCGTCTTTTCTACGACGCTCAACCGGGTGTCTAACGTTGCTTGGCTAGCCTGGATGGAGGTCAGTTGAGTCTCGATCTTGGCCAACGCGTCCTTGAGTTGATACATTTGTCGTTGATGTCTGGTTTCGGGTGGCCTGTCTGTAAGAACACCGCGTAATCAGAAACTAGCCCGAATCCCAGAATAGAAAGTACATCCCGAACAAGACTAAAAGGGAAATGACTCGAGAAAAGACACCTAGACGGGTGACTTGTGAAGTGTGGGCCTTCCTTAGGATTCGGCGGGTGGGCCTAGTCATGTTCGAAGGAAGGTTCACGTGAGACATCCCCAGACTTTTGACTCGATTGTGTAAACGGGCCCTCCTTTGTAGGGGTTTGTCCTACGTAGGTGAGCCATGTCTTAGTCTAATAAGGCGAACTGGGATAGGGAAGAAACTCGCGATGTAAGATCGGTGGAATTTCGACGCTAAAGACCTTGACAACTTACGACATGACCCGACACTGCTAAATACGGGAAGTCCTAAGAAGAGGAAAGTTTTGGAATTGGATTGTTTTTGAAGATCCGAGAAAACTAGGTGGAGGGCCCAATTTTCGAAAAAACGAAAAAGAGTATTGGGCCATGGGTTTTGAAAGTTCGAAAGTAATTTCGAGTTTTGAATTGGGCAGCATACCGTCTAGAAAATAGGCTATTTTGAGTAAAATCATAAGTCCCAAATTCGGTATGCGACCCGGGTTTTGAAAAATTGTATATCTTGAAAAAGATGTATTTTTGAAAAGTTGACGGTTTTTTGAAAATGACACGTAAACCAAGTAGCACGTAGTCATACAAGCATTATAACGACGCCAAGTATGCTCTACACTAAGTCTCGGTCGGTCTAAGAGGGTCTATACCAGTGTACATAGTCTAGACGTTGATCGGGACGGACTCTCTAAGTCGAGTTGAGCTTAGAACATGCCGCGAAACCCACTCGAATCGACTATGGACACCTTTTGACATATACATATTGGAGTACATCAATGGTATAGTGGGACGTCGGTCACCAGTACCGGCCTGAGAAAATATGGGTTATGCATGAACCGTAAAACTAAAACGCGTATTGTACTAGTCAAACGATTTCTATTCGAGTCTCACCCTGAGGATGCCGATGGTAAGTCACGCATCAGTTAATCCCCAGCGCAGTCGCCAAATTGTGGACATGACATAGGTCCACCCCGACGCGGCCACGCGCGGGTTTGGGGAGGCGAATGAATCTCTATATGAAAACGGATCGAATGGAAATTTAAATCGAAGCGGAGTCGCCACCGAACTTTGTGGGAGTTCAGACCCGTTCGAACCCACTCTATGTCGTAGTGGGCCGTGTACAACATACGGCCCATTTCCGATGTCAAAGTTTATTAGGTTCGTCCGTTAGCATTTGATACCGATACCGTCAATACCGGTTATCGTGTATTGAATGACTCTCGTGCGCCAACGGTTTCGGGCATCCGGAAACCGAGGTTCTGAGTAAGGGGTGAGGGTACGTGTTGGGAAGCCCACAAAGGACACCCAACCCCGCCCGCACTTAGCGGCCTCTACTAAGATCTCGAATGACTTTCTAATACGCGCGTTAGTTGAACGGGAAAATGATATGCAAAGATTATTTTCCCTAAGCATGTGAGAAATTGAAAAGGGTTACGTCGATTTAATGCAACTAAAATCTTAACGCCAAAGTTGTAATTTAGCATGCGGGTTCATTTTAGTACAATAAAATAAACGATGAAAAATCGATAAGAAAATAGCAAACTTGTTAGTAGCGGTATAACAATTGATAAATTGAATAAAGATATTGTTCCGGTATCGGAAACAATTAACCCGACAACCAATTCGGGTCTTTAAGATGTAATGCTTCTAATGTGATGATCGCTCGATTTCCTTCGGTCTCCCCTTCCTTTCACTCCGACGATCGGATCTTCCCGGCGAGAGTGGCCTGCTCCCTGCACAGTGAACACACAGGGCCTCGGAGATGTCCGAGGGAACCCTCTCCGATGCCTAAGTCAGTCCGTGAAAATGCCTTGAGAAACCTAGCTCTTGAGGAGCTAGGTGGTGGTTTTAGAGTGAAAGTCTAGAGAGAGAAAATCCAACCCTTTTCTTGTGAGAAATGGAAGAGTATTTATACCTTCCCACAAGAGAGAGAAGTGGGAGAAGGATGGGTGGATGAGGGGGTGACAAGTGGCTTCACCTCATCCACCATTCTTATTTACCTTAGGCGAAATGACGAGGGGGCCCCTTGGTGGTCCCTGCCCTGCCTACGGGGATTTCCCCAGAGGACAGGCGGGTAAGGGTTCTGTGAAGGCCGGGTTGAGCAGGCCGCATCGCCCTGCCGGGCAGGCGACTGTATGAAGTTGTCCCTAGGGGGTTCTCTTTTTAGTGATTTTACTCCGATTGTCTGCCGGGTTGGTTCCCGGGTTCCTTGGGTTGGGTCTTCTGGGGGCCTGCTTAGCAGGCGGCCCGGAGTAGGCTACGGACCCTCATCAATTGGCCCTCGCAAGCTGGGTGGAAGCAAGGCTTCCCTCCGGCTGGCGACTTTTGCTCAGATGGGGGGAGGTTGACTTGTTTTGGCTTTACTGCTGCATTTAATGCGTTTGTACTTTCCCGAGGAAAGAAGCGTTAATTGCATTGGGTATGCAAAGAGTTGAGAGGTCTTTTAGCAATGATTGCTCCTCATGCTTGGTGGATTTTCAGGTAGTGTGATGGCTTCACGATTGGTGGCGTTCCCTGCCAGGATGGTTGGGATGCCATTTAATGCTTCATTTTCTTTGTATAAATTCTGGCTCTCTTTGCCATTTTGACAATTCATCCTCAATTCTTCCACTTTTCTTTGTTAAATCATGCCTTGGATCAAGAAATCTGTTGTTCGTCATGGAGTTCGCACTGTTACCTTCCTCTTCAAGGGGTTCTGGAGGCTAATGTATGCCCGTGCGGCTTTTCCGGCACTTCGCCGCAGCCGACATCCACGGCCCTATCCTCGCCGGAACGTCCAGAAGGCTTCTATTAGGGCAGGCAAGCGCTTTAGAAGGTCCTCGCTCCCTGTTGTTCCCAGGTTCAAGCGCTGCCTTCAAGGAGGAGGGTGTTTCGATCGGGGTTGCCATTAGTGTTTTCCATGGCTGCACCCTGAACAGTTCGACCTTGACTGTTCTAACACAGACTCTTCTCTGGGGTCAGGCCCTTCCTCTCCAGTGAAGAAAATGGGCTGCGGCACTTGTGACGATTCCCAGACAGTTCCCTACGACAGAGACTGGGACGTCAGCAGCCGGGACTCTGGAGATAGTGAGGGTCTGGGCTGCTCGAGTGACAGAGACGAGGGCGGACTCCCTGACGATCCCTTCAAGGACTCTTCTGACTAGGATTGGGGATCTGACATAGGAGATCAGGGCAGCTCCGGGGACTACTCCCCGAACTTAGATGATGACTAGGCATGCTTGCAGGGTGCAGGCGTGTTGAGCCGGAAATCTCGGCTCCCCGAAGCTAGACATAGTATCTTTTCAGGGTGTCGGCGTTCCAGTGCGCGCTTAGCTCCTCGCCTTCTGGGTTGGCGATTCTGTATGTGCCTGGTCCCAAAATCTGGGTCACATGATATGGGCCTTCCCAGTTGGCACTTAGTTTGCCATGCTCCCTGGATCTTCCTACAGCCTGCGTTTTCCTCAGCACTAGGTCGCCTATTTGGAACCTTCTCTCATGTACCCTTTTGTTGTATGTCTTTCTCATTCTTTGCTGATAGGCGGCTATGTTGATGCTGGCCTCTTCCCTGACTTCATGGACCAGGTTTAGGGCTTCGGCCATTGCTGCATCATTGTCAGCTCTGTTGTACTGTTGAGACCGTAGGGTAGGAACTCGTACTTCGATGGGTAATAAAGCTTCTGCTCCATACACCAGGCCAAATGGTGTCTGACCCGTTGATTTCTTTCTGGTGGTCCTTATTGACCAAAGTATACTTGGTAGCTCGTCTGCCCACCTACCTTTGAGATCATCCACCATCTTTTGAGCCCATTTAGGATCTGCTTGTTGGCGGCCTCGACCTGCCCATTGGTTTGTGGGTGGCAGACGACAGAGTAGGCGACTGCTATTCCGTGCCCTTCGAGCCAGGCTCTTAGGGGGTCGTTATCAAACTGTCTCCCATGATCAAATACTAGCATTTTTGGCAGGCCGAATCTGGTTATGATGTTTCTCCAGATGACCTTTCTGACTGCAGGCTCAGTGATGTTTGGGACTGCCTCGGCCTCAACCCACTTTGTAAAGTAGTCAATCCCTACGATAAGAAACTTCTGTCCTCCCGTGGCCGCAGTAAAGGGGCCTAGTATGTCCATCCCCCATTGAGCGAAAGGAATGGGAGACAGAATTGGCCTGAGTTCTTGGGCTGGGGCATGAATTGATGGGGCGAAGAGTTGGCATTTTCTGCATTTCCGGGTTAAGTTTCTTGCATCTGCTAAAATGGTAGGCTAATAGTAGCCTGCCCTTAAGGCTTTGTGGGCCAACGATCTTCCTCCAATGTGATGCCCGCAGATCCCTGAGTGGATGTCATCCAAGACTTCAGCGGCCTGCTCTGCCCTCAGGCTTCTGAGCAGGGGGAAAGTGAAGGATTTTTTGTATAGCTCTTCATCAATTATTATGAACCATGCTACTTTGGTCTGCACTTTCCTTTTTTGCACTGGATCAGATGGTAGGGTGCCATATTTTTTGAACTGAATGAGGGGGGTCATCCAGCTCTCTTGCTCATTTTCGATGATGTTGAGTGCCTGACAGGTAGCAGTGGATTTCTCCTGTACGACATCTACCCAAACCGATCTCCTTATGTCCTGTAGGCTAGAGCTGGCCAGTTTTGACAGGGCATTCGCCCGATTATTCTGTGATCGGGGTATTTGCCTAACTTCGTAGGATTTCATGTTTGATAGCTCCTGTTTCACCTTTTCTAGGTAGGCGGCCATGGCCTGGTCCCTAGCCTCATACTCTCCGTTGATTTGATTGGCAATGAGCTGAGAGTCAGTCGCTAGTATAATCCGCTCTGCGCCTGCTGCCTTAGCTAGATTTATCCCTGCAAGTACGGCCTCATATTCTGTCTCGTTGTTCGATGCAAGGAAGGTGAATCTGAGCGCATACTCAAAATCCACGCCTTCAGGGCTGGTCAGTACGACACCCGCCCCTGCACCATTGGCCGTTGAGGACCCGTCAGTGTATACTATCCATTCCCCGGCAGGAGGCTCCTCTTCCCCTGAATGAGAACATTCAGCCAGGAAGTCTGTCAAGGCTTGTGCCTTGATGGCTGTCCTGGGTTGGTATGATATCCCCAGTCCGCTCAACTCAATTGCCCAATTTAGCAGCCTCCCCGATTTTTCAAAATTTTCCAATATCTTTTCTAGTGGCTAGTCGGTGAGGACCACAACAGGGTGTGCGCCGAAGTAAGGCCTGAGTTTTCTAGCTGCTATGACGACTGCGTAGGCGGATTTTTCTACCAAAGGATAGTTTCTTTCAGCTGCCCCCAGGGCGTGACTTACAAAGTAGATGGGCTGCTGTGAGCCTGCTTCTTCTTTCAGAATGACTGCACTTACCGTTGAATTGGTGACAGCAATGTACAGGTATAGTTTTTCTCCGGCTACTGGCCTCGCCAAGGTTGAGAGTTTTTTCAGATGTTCCTTCAATTGTTCGAAGGCTTTCTTTTGCTCGTCTTCCCATTTGAACTGTTTATTGCCTTTTAATACTTTGAAGAAAGAGGTCGACTTGTCTGCTGATCTGGCGATGAAGCGAGCCAGGGCAGCCATCCTGCCTGTGAGCCGTTGAATGTCCCTTATGGTCTTAGGTTCTGGGAGGTCCAAGACTGCCTGAATCTTCTCGGGATTGGCGTCTATTCCTTTAGAGCTGACTAAGAATCCTAAAAATTTGCCAGATTGGACTCCGAACGTGCACTTTTTTGGATTCAACTTCATTTTGTAGGAGCCCAGGGAGGAGAAGGTTTCTTGCAAATCCGTCAGGTGCTCCCTGTCTCCTTTGCTTTTGACAATTGCATCATCGACATAGGCTTCTAAGTTCCTCCCTTTTTGATTTTCGAAGACCCTGTCCACCAATCGCTGATAGGTGGCGCCTGCATTCTTCAGTCCAAATGGCATCATCTTATACATGTACGTTCCATGGCTGGTTATGAAGGCGCACCTCACCCTGTCAGGCTGCCAGAGGTACACTTGATGGTACCCTGAGAATGCATCTAGAAAACTCAACGTGGTGTATCCACTAGTGACATCTACCAGTTGGTCTATTCTGGGCAGGGGGTAGCAGTCCTTTGGGCAGGCTTTGTTAAGATTTGTGAAGTCTACGCACATTCTCCATGCGCCTGACGACTTTTTCACCATCACAACATTTGCCAACCACTCGGGGTAATCGCAGACTTCAATGAAATCCGCTTTCAAGAGTTATTCTATCTCCTCTTTTATCACCATGTCTTTTTCTGCGGACATATTTCTTTTCTTATGCTTTATAGGGCGGGCCTCCGGATTGACGTTCAGCTTGTGAACAATAAAAGCCGGGTCGACCCCTGGCATCTCATCTGCCGAGTAGGCGAACACGTCCCTGTTTTCTCTCAAGACTGCGACCAACTCTTTCTGGTAGGACTCCTCTAGGTCGGCCCCTATGAGGACCTGCCTCCCTGGTTCTAAGTCCACCAGCATGTTTTCCCCTTCAAGCTCCAGGTGGGCTGCTGTTTTCTGAGCAACCGGGATTTCACCCTCCCTGCTGGGGGAACTATCGACTTTTCGTTTTCCCTTTCTTTCCGTTTCATGGGCTTGCAGGGCCACAGAATAGCAATGTCTGGCTGACTCCTGATCCCCGTGAACTTTTCCTTCCATGCCAAAGTCTGTCACATAGGCTATGGTGAGGGCCCGGATTGATACGGCGACTTCGATTTCGTCCAGGGTGGCCTGCCCTATCAGGGCGTTGTATGCAGACTTTGCATCCACCACGACAAATGACGCCCTGACATTCCTGGCAGAGGCCCCTTCCCCGAACGTTACTGGTAAGTCGATAATCCCCATGGGAAGTACGCCTGCCCCAATGAACCCATACAGAGATCCAGGGGCCGGCTTAAGGTGTCTCTTTTCTAAGTTCATTCTTTCAAAGGCGTCCTTGTATAAAAGGTTTGTGTAGGAGCCAGTGTCCACCATGCATCTCTTGACAATGTGATTGCTAATCTCAAGAGTTAAGACCAAAGGATCACTGTGTGGGTATATCACTCTCCCTGCGTCTTCAGAGGTGATGCTCAGGGTCGTGCCCCTCGGGCTTCCTGCCTTCTCGGCGTAGCAAATCTGATTCCGTAATTCGCGGATCTGCCTTTTCTGGCTTCGTCTGCTTGTTCGTCCCTCAGCATCCCCTGACACTACATGAATTATCATGCGATTTTGGACCGAACCTTCAGGCTTGTCTGTCGCCTCCTTTTGGGATTTGTTCCTCACTGCATAGTTACTCAGCCAGCCATTTCTAATGAGCTTTTCTATCCGTCTTTTAAGTACCGGTACTCCTCAGTAGTGTGGCCTATGCAATCATGGAACGTGCAGAATTTTTTAGGATCCCCCTTCGGGCTGCGCGACTTATTCGGGCGATTCCATTTTGCTGTTTCCTTCTCCAGCTCAAAGATCTCTGCCCTCGGCCTGTTGAGGGCCGTGTAGCTGTCAAACCTTGGCTGGTAAGCTGTGCGCTCTTTCTTGGGGGTATCCCCCTCCTCTTTCTGTTTGCCTGGCTCGTTTCTGCCACGTCCACCCTACGGTCCCCCTTGCGGCCTTGCTTGGCCTGCAAGGGTGTCAGGCAGGCTGTGAAACTCTTCCTGCAGAATGAACCCTTCGGCAATTTTTCTGGCCTTGGCCAAGGTTTCAGGCTGGGCCCTGATCATCTGGTTCTTCATCTCCTCTGGGAGCAAGGAGATTGTCAGGGCGTAGGCAGCAGTTGAATCATCAATCTCCCTGACTTGTTGGTAGGACAGGTCGAATCTCTTTAGGTACTCCCTGACGCTCTCGCCCTTGTTCTGCTTCAAGGTCATAAGGTCAAACCGAGTGAGCTGTCTCCTCTTGTTCCCTGCGTATTGTTCAAGGAATGCCTCGGCTAACTCTATAAAGAAACTGATCGACCCCTGGCGAAGGTCCCTGAACCATCCCTGTGCAAGTCTTACAAGGGTGGTTGGGAAGATTTTGCACCAGATTGCATCATCCACATCATACATGCCCATGTGACTTTCAAATGCCGCCAGATGGTCCTCTAAATCTGTAGTCCCGTCAAACTTGACGGTGGGCATTTTGATCTTCGGGATGGGGTACTCTTATACGTCAAGATGGAGAGGAGTCTTCGTGGGCCTGCCTACCACCTGTGACCTGCTTTCCCCCAGACTGGTTACCGTGAACATCCCACTGTCTAGGAGCCGGTTTTCTCGCACTGGGGAGCGGTGCTTTGGTGGTCGCCTGCTCGTTGTCTCGTCCTCCGTGTCAGGGGAGGGTTGCCTGGACCGCTTTCTCCGGGATTGATCGAGGTTGTCATCCTGGTGATACCTTGATTCGAGCGGCTGCCCCCGGTTAAGCCTAGACTGCAGGCTCTGGGACAGCCCTGGAGCTGGTTGTCCTTTTGCTGCTGGCGTTAACCTGGAGAAGACTCCGCCCTGCTTTTCTCCCAGGCGCTTAGACGCAGGCTCCCTGTGCCTCATTCGATCCTGCAGTCCCTGAGACAGACCCCTTTTCTCCCTGGACGTGGACTCCGTAGTGTGTATAGAGAACGCCTGTTGTTGAGCAGGCGGTTCCTGGCTGCCTGCTGTGAAACGCCTCTGTACCTGTGCGTATACTTGAGATGTTCTCCTAGCCTTCCTCTGGGCGTTTCTGGCGGCGGTTCGCTTCGTACCCCCAGCCCCCTCTCTGCTTACTGAGCGGGGCTGTCTGGGCGTCGTTGCGACCCTGCCTACCAGGTCTTCAGGGGTGAATTCCTGGTTGAGCATTGCGGAGAAGAAGGCAGCTGTCTGTACCATCTGAGCTGGGGTTAGGTTCAGGGTGTGCCCTGGATGTGCCCCCTGCCCTGGTGCCACAACTGTACTTGGCATGCCCAGGAGACTGGTTCCCCCCACCCCCAGGATCGCGGCGGCGGGAGCCCTCTCTGGCTGCGGCATGCCGTATAGGGGGGTCACCGGTGGGACCGTCGGACCTGCCCCTATACTAGCGTCGACAATCTCAGGCATGATTGCCCAATTGGTTAATTTTGTATTTGGGAATGGTTGATTTTTTGTGGGTAATTCGTGGATACAACCAGATCTTCCCCACACACGGCGCCAAATTGTTCCGGTATCGGAAACAATTAACCCGACAACGAATTCGGGTCTCTAAGATGTAATGCTTCTAATGTGATGATCGCTCGATTTCCTTCGGTCTCCCCTTCTTTTCACTCCGGCGATCGGACCTTCCCGGCGAGAGTGGCCTGCTCCCTGCACAGTGAACGCACAGGGCTCGGAGATGTCCGAGGGAACCCTCTCCGATGCCTATGTCAGTCCGTGAAAATGCCTTGAGAAACCTAGCTCTTGAGAAGCTAGGTGGCGGTTTTAGAGTGAAAGTCTAGAGAGAGAAAATCCAACCCTTTTCTTGTGAGAAATGGAAGAGTATTTATACCTTCCCACAAGAGAGGGAAGTGGGAGAAGGATGGGTGGATGAGTGGGTGACAAGTGGCTTCTCCTCATCCACCCATTCTTATTTACCTTAGGCGAAATGACGAGGGGTTCCCTTGGTGGTCCTTGCCCTGCCTGCGGGGATTTCCCCAGTGGACAGGCGGGTAGGGGTTCTGTGAAGGCCGGGTTAAGCAGGACGCATCGCCCTGCCGGGCAGGCGACTCTATGAAGTTGTCCCCAGGGGGTTCTCTTTTTAGTGATTTTACTCCGATTGTCTGCCGGATTGGTTCCCGGGTTCCTTGGGTTGGGTCTTCTGGGGGCCTGCTTAGCAGGCGGCCCGGAGTAGGCTACCGACCCTCATCAGATATAGAAGCGATGAATGCATGATTTTTGGAAAGTTTTATATGTCACGTGATGGATTAACGCGTGTTGACCGAGGTCAAGAAAATATTTATCGAGATTTAAAGAAATGTTTTGTCCAAAAAACGATGTTCGAAGAAATAAGAAAAGAAATAATAAAAAACCAAGTTGCGTTTCAGCCGGCCGCGCGACTCGCGCCCCGGCCTTTTTCGAAGTCGATTTTTTGAAAGATCGATGACTTTATTAAATCGCGTACAAATATTGCACAATTTGTACTCGACTCAATATTTTCGATATTCGTTATATTCGATATTCGATTATGAAATTGATATCAAATATTCGGAATAATTTTGGAAAAGATGAAAAGCAAAGGTTTTGAAAAATCGTCTTGTAGATTTAGAAAAAAAAAGATAGAGAAAACGAAAAAAAAAAAAAAAAAAGTGGTCGCGGTTTCCAGGCTCGTTTATTTTCGAAAATTGCTAATCTTGATAAATCGCGTATAAATATGAATTAACTTATACTCGACTTATATTTTCGACGTTCGTTATATTCCACATTCGATTATCGAATCGATATGGAATACTAGAGTAAAGACTTAGAAGAATGCTTTGAGTCGTTTTTAAATTAGCTAGCACGATATGAATTTTCCTCCGCGTTTATTAATGTCGTAATTAATTCAATTGAATTAAAGGACATTTATATTAGCATCAACGAAAATCGTGTTAATTAATTTATTTGACTAAATCCTTAGATTCGACATCCAATTATGGATTTGGTATCGAGTCTAATAGATTTGTACTTTAATTAAAGAACTCGACTTGATTCCCTCTGCATCCCGACATCATAATTAATTCTTGCGAATTGTTTGATGTCGGATCCGCATCAACGGGTTTCGACCCTTATAAAAAAATGCTTATTTTAAAAGGGTTCTAGAATTGATGAATATGCAACTGATGACGATAATAATGCGAATGAAATAAAAATTATTATTGAAGTTGACTCGTTTCAATAATCAAGTGCTAGGGTGTCAGAATAAGCGATCGGCAACGCTGTGTGCAGTACACTTGTATATTCGGGTTTCCTTATTCCGACATCCTTCGCACTCGACACAAATCTACGAGTATTTTAATGTCTTTTGATACTAACGATATTAACGGTATTATGATGCGACAAAGAAATAAAAAAACGAAAAAAAGATTGAGGAGAAGGAGGGAAGAAAAGGGTTTCGGCACCCTCAACCTACATGTTCTTGTCTCGGATCGGACTCGTAGTCGTGGCTTTAACACGGGAGTTTCGAGGTTTATGGAGGTTGAGTTATGGTGGTTTCGAGTTTGATTCCTAGTACTAGGGTTAGGGTTGAGTGTAGTATTGCTTTAGGTTGAAATTAGGGTTGAATTTGATGTGTAAAGATGTGTAATTGTGTGTGCATGGGGTTGCTTATATAGGCATTGCCCATGTACTTTGGTGTCTAGGGTTTTGTGCCCTGACGGACTTGACCTGATGGCCCGTCTGAAGGTGGACTGTTGGTTTTGCTTCTTGAGTTGGACTTTTTTTATTTGAGTGGCTGCTTTGATGTGTCTCGGAAACGACTTTGACCAGGGTTGACCCAATCGTTAAAGGTCGGTTTTATTTCCGGTGTCTATTTTGACCCAAATTAGTCTTGTTTGACTGGGAATGATCCACTGGGCCTGGATTCGATGTTGATTTTGTGAGATTTGTACTCCATAAGTGCTTAAGCCAACGACTAATGGATTTGAGCCCATATCCGAGCGCGTAGAAACACGTTAGTGTATGATCATCATCGGGTGTTTTTTTGGAAACTACCATAGACACCTGGCAGTCAAAATGCGGGTGTCTACATTATCCTAGCAAGTCTCTGAGCACTCAATTTACATCCCAGGGGGATTATTATTTTAGCACATTCCCGGAATAATTTACTAACCAAATGCAAGCCCAAGAACTAATGCAAACTCCATTATGCACTCGTTAAGAGCTTACACATCAACACTAGTAATTTGAAGGCAAAACAATCACTAAATCCAAACAACCACTCATCAACAGACCAAGGATAGTTAGAAACTATCCCGAAGAAAACAAAAGACCAGTGATAGTCAGAAACTTTCCCGAAGAAAGCAATAGACCAGGGCTAGTCAGAATCTTTCCCGAAGAATGCAATAGACCAGGGATAGTCAGAAACTTTCCCGAAGAAAACAATAGACCAGGGTTAGTCAGAAACTTTCCCAAAGAAAGAAATAGACCAGGGATAGTCATAAACTATCCCAAAGAAAGCAAAAGTCCAGGAATGGATGGGATCGTATTCCGAAGAAAACAAAACTTAATCTAACACAGCCACCCGAGAAGGATAAATCTAACGCAGCCACCCGAGAGGGATAAATCTAACGCAACCACCCGAGAGGGATAATTTTCTAACTTAAGGCAATCACCCACAAGAGATTAAATTAAAAGTAAGACACCAATAAATACTTAAGCAAATACAAAGGTCTCATGGAGCTACCTTATGTGGAACGATTGGACTGTTCCTAAGCATAAGTTCATAAATTGGATGTTTCAACATGGAGTAATGAACACAAAGTCGAAACTGCTCAGAATTGGCGTGGTGCAAGAGGACTCCTGCTGTTTATGCGGGACAAGTAGCGAGACCTTGGACCACCTTTTTTTCGGTTGTGGGTCTAGTTCCCGAGTGTTGGAATTAATTAAACAATGGACCA
The DNA here is from genome assembly GCA_958450325.1 of Agrostemma githago. Lineage (NCBI taxonomy): Eukaryota > Viridiplantae > Streptophyta > Magnoliopsida > Caryophyllales > Caryophyllaceae > Agrostemma > Agrostemma githago. Next base: position 33,181,808 of record OY288246.1, read on the forward strand.
AGCTGAATATACCTTGTAGACACCCGCATTTTGACTGCCAGGTGTCTATGGCAGTTTCCAAAAATCACCCGATGATGATCGGACGCTAACGTGCTTCTATGCGCTCGGATACGGACTCAAATCCATTAATCGCTGGCTAACACACTTACAGAGTAGAAATCTCACAAAATCAACCTCGAATCCAAGTCCAGTGGGCCGTTTCCAATCAAACAAGATTAATTTGGGCCAAAACCGACACCGGAAATAAAACCGACTTTTTTACGATTGGGTCAACCCTAGTCAAAGTCGTCTCCGGGACGTGCAAAACAACCATTCACGACATCAAAAGTCCAACTCAAGAAGCAAAACCAACAGTCCACCTTCAGACGGGCCATCAGGTCAAGTCCATCAGGGCACAAAACCCTAAACATCCAAATACATGGGCAATGCCTATATATACACCCCATGCAACACCACATGAAACAACTTTTACCACTTCAAAAAGAACCCTAACCTTATACATGCAACCCTAATCAAACCCTAGCAATTCTACACTAGCAAAAAAACCCTAAACCTAGTTTTAGGAATCAATCCCGAGCCACCATAACTTAACCTCCATAAAACCTCGAAGACTCTTGTGTTAAAGCCACGGTTACGAGTCCGATCCGAGACAAGAACATGTAGGTTGAGGGTGTCAAAACCCCGTTCTCTCCTTCTTCTCTCTTGCTCTCGTCATCTTCTTCGCTTTTTCTTACTTTTTTATGTTTTTTTTATTTTTTTCTTTATTGCATCATAATAACGATAATAACTAATACAAAACATTAAAATACTTATCGCTTTGTGTCGAATAAGAGGGGTATCGGAATAAGGAAACACGAATATACAAGTGTACTGCACACAGCGTTGACGGTCGCTTGTTCCAATACCCCGATTATTTGATTATTGAGATAAGTTAACTTAAACAATATTTTTTTATTTTGTTTGCATCATTATTATTAGTCGCATATTTACATTAATTTTCAAAAGCAAACATCGTATTTTAATAAGGGTCGAAACCCGTTGACGCGGATCTGACATCACAATCCCTCGGGATTTATTTCGATGTCGGAAAAGCCGAGGGAATCAAGTTCTCTAATTTAAGCAAAGCATCGATTTCGTAGGTTCAATACCAATTTCATAATTGGATGTCGAATCTAGCAAATCTAGTAAATTTAATTCAATCAATTCGATTTTTCGTTGAGGCTAACGCAGACGTCACGTTGTAATTATGACGCTACAAACGCGGAGAGAAATTCATATCGTCTTGATTGATTTAAAACGACTTATATTATTTTCTTCAAGTTTTCGCTCTAGCATTTCATACCGATTCAATAATCGGATATGGGATATGACGAGCATCAAAATTAAAATCGAGTATAAATTATTCCCAGTATTTAATATCGATTTCATAATCGAATATTGAATACGACGAATATCGAAAATATTAAGTCGAGTGCAAATTAAGCAATATTTGTACGAGATTTAATAAAATCATCAATTTTTCGAAGAAAGCAATTTCGCTCTTTTTTATTATTCTTCGAACATCATTTTTTTTAGACAAAACATTTTTTTAGATCTCGATATATTTTTTTTCTTGACCTTGGTCAACACGTGTTAATCCATCACGTGACCTACTATTCTTTTCAAAACTATGCATCATACTACATTATTCGCAAACTGTTATTATCGTTATACCGTTACTAACAAGTTTGTTATTTTCTTGTCAATTTATTTTTGTTTATTTTATTGTACTAAAATGAACTCACATGCTAAATTTAACTTCGACGTTAGAATTAGTTGCATTAAATTGACGTAGAAACCCTTTCAATTCATTCACATGCTTAGGGAAAACAATCCTTGCATAAGCATTTTCCCCGTTCAACTAACGCGCATATTGGAAAGTCATTCGAATTCTTAGTAGAGCCGCTAATGTGCGGGCGGGGTTGGGTGTCCTTCGTGGGCTTCCCAACACGTACCCTCACCCCTTACTCAGAACCTCGGTTTCCGGATGCCCGAAACCGTTGGCGCACGAGAGTCATTCAATACACAATATCCGATAATGTCGGTATTGGTATCAAATGCAAAGGGACGAGCCCAATAAACTCTGACATCGGAAATGGGCCGTATTTTGTATACGGACCACTACGACATAGAGTGGGCTCGAATGGTTCCGAATAACCACAAAATTCGGTGGCGACTACACATAGACCTAAATTTCAATTCGATCTGTTTCATATGGAGATTCATTCGCCTACCCAAACCCGCGCGTGGCCGCGTCGGGGTGGACCTATGTCATGTCCACAATTTGGCGACTCCGCTGGGGATTAACTGATGCGTGACTTACCATCGGCGTCCTCAGGGTGAGACTCGAATAGAAATCGTTTGACTAGTACAATATGCGTCTTAGTTTTACGATTCATGCATAACCCATATTTTCCCGGGCCGGTACTCGCGACCGACGTCCCACTATACCGTTGATGTACTCCAATATGGATATGTCAAAAGGCGTCCATAGTCGATTCGAGTGGGTTTCGCGGCATGTTCTAAGCTCAACTCGACTTAGAAAGTCCGTCCTGATCAACGTCTAGACTATGTACACTGGTATAGACCCTCTTTAGACCGACCGAGACTTAGTGTAAAGCATACATGCTGTCGTCATAATGCTTACGTGACTATGTGCTGCTTGGTTTCCGTGTCGTTTTCAAAAACCGTCATTTCAAAAAATGCATCTTTCCAAAAATATTCAAATTTTCAAAAACGCGGAAAGCTGCCAAAATTTAGGACTTATGATTTGACTCAAAACAAGCCTATTTTCTAGCCGGCATGCCGCCCATTTCAAAATTCGAACTTCCGATCCACCATTCGATTTTCGAATTTTCAAAAATTCAATTTCAATTTTCAAATCTTCGAGATGCCGTTTTTGATTTTCAAATCTTCGGGACCTCATCTTCAATTTTCAAATCGTCGGAAATTCTTTTTTCCGACATTCAAATTTTCAATTTTCAAGATATCCAATTTCAAAACTCGGGACACATACAGAATTTAGGACTTATGATTTTACTCAAAATAGCCTATTTCTAGCCGGTATTCTGCCCATTTCAAAACTCGAAAATATTTTCGAACTTTCAAATTTAGGGCCCGATGCACTCTTCGTTTTTTTTTTTTTGAAAAATCGGGCCCTTCCCCGAGTTCTCTCGGATTTTCCAAAAAAAAAAATCATTTTCAAAACCTTCCTCTTCTTAGGACTTTCCGTATTTAGCAGTGTCGGGTCATGTCATAAGTCGTCGAAGTCTTTAGCGTCGAAACTCTGTCGATCTTACATCACGGGTCTCTTCATTATCCCAGTCCGCCTTATTAGACTAAGGCAGGGCCTACCTAAGTAAGACATACTCTTACGAAGGAGGGCCCGTCAACACAATCGAGTCAAAAGTCTGGGGATGTCTCACGTGAACCTTCCTTCGAACAGGACTCGGCCCACATGCCGAATTCTAAGGGAGGCCCACCTTTCACGAGTCACCCGTCTAGGTGTCTTTTCCGAGTCAACCTTTTTTACAAGGCATAGCCCTATAACAAAAGGTTCACGGTCCTTACGTCTAAGGGTCACTCGTCCAACAATCGAGTCTTAACAAAATCTTCAATCCCACTTGGGGGCTACCCCTTAGCGGAGCGATCAATCACGGTTGCCCTAAGGGTCATGTCTTACACGCGTCTCACGTACCCCACTTTTGACTTACTTAGAAACCACACCATCTGAGTCCTTAGTCTCATTTGGGGGCTATTCTCCGACGGAGCGATTAATCACAGTCACTCTGAGAATCGCACCCTACACATTCGTCTTAGGAGGGTCTAACCCAAGTCAAATATGGTCGCCCCATTTTCGGACTCACCCTTCTGCAGCCCGAGTCTAATTTGCAATCGTTACCTCGTCTAGGTCAACATTCAAGTATCCCGGTCCGAGAGACTTAGTCGACCCGTCACCCCGGGCCGTGTCTGGTTTGACTCTCTCTCTTGCGCAAAGCCGAGTTTAGGCGAGTTCTAACACCTGTCGTTTCTTCCAATCAGGGAACTTATGAACGAGACACTACCAAACAACAACAAATCCCATGCCGTCAAGAAAGGGGATATCCAGGGGAGTATGCTTATGCTATCTTGCTCCATTAACAACATCTTCTCGAAAATCGATACTGCCCTAGATAACCTAAGTTCCAGGGTAACCATCATCGAAGAAGACCTTGTAAGAACCCGATCCCGTCTAACACAGCTAGAGCGGGTAAGACAGCCAGTCATTCAACTGAGCCATTCGAAGGGTGAACACTCTTACGAAACTGTCCGATACCCTCAAGATGGCAAGGCCGAGAGAGGTAACCCTCAAGTCACCTCTCCAAGAATCAAGAACCAGTCAAAGGAAAGGACATTTACTCACTTGGATATGTCCCACACCGTCGTTTTCCAGAGGTTGGTTCCGAAGGGCCTAGTGCTACCTATAGGCCCAACAGCCGACCCACCTGTGGAGAAACGTTCCAAAGCATGGAACGCTGAACATTACTGCAAATTCCACAGAGGGAGGGGACACGATACAGAACAATGCTGGAAGCTGAAACATCTCATTCAAGACTTCCTCGATGCCGGGAAGACTCCCGTTTTGGAAACTGTAATACCCGTAATTTCATATAGAGGTCAAGCGGAGTAAATTCAGGCCAGACTTTAATACTCGTATATTTATGTTGGATCAGGTCTCTTAATTGGATAGTAGAATATATATATATATAATGGGTTAATTCATTTAGCTAGCCGTTTCATTAACCCAATTCCAATCCCATAGTATAACCTAATAATTGAAGTCATTCGTAATATGAGCTTTATCATTTTCCATAATACCTGATCCTTATATTATACTCTTTTCCTTAGCATATTATAACTACTAAGTAGTTTAGTATATTATTATAACATATTATCATATTATAATACCTAAACCTTAATGCATAAGCCTAAACCTAAGACTAATTAGTATAGCCTAAAAGCCCATCTAATATAGTTTACGTGTATAGTACACACACTCCCTCATTCTTGTTTTTCCCCTTTGCCTCCGCCGTTTACGTAACCTCCTTCCCCATTCATGATCCCTTCTTCAACCTTCGGTGACTTTACAAAACCGAAACCCTACCTTGTTCATGCTTCAAATCCACGCATCACCCTTCCTCATCATTAACCAATATCATCCATCACCACCATCTGTACTCCGTTCGAACTCTGGCACCACCACTTAGCCGCCACAGTCGTCGTTAGCCACCAGCCTCCCTGCTCTATTTAGACGATCTTACGCGCCTCCTAGAGTCCTAGGTATGCCAAACCGTCTTTTATGTTTCGTAACATGATTTGTGAATATTTAATGTCAAATATCGGGATCGGGGATGTGTTGGTGTCGGGTGGTTACTAATGTTGTCGTAACATTAACATTGTCATATTGTGACCGTTCTTGTGTTGTTATTATCATCTTGTTGTGCGTGAGGCTACTGTGTCGAAATTAGAAGTTATCGCGTCGTTGCCAGGGCATTGCTTTTGTCGTGTCGCAAGGGTTCCGAGAACGAGGTTGTTGTGCTGTTGATTAGCGGTAAGTCGAAGTGTTACTGTAAGTGTAGGGTTGACTAATGTCGGTGTAAGTGTTGGTTGTGGTCGGTTTTTGTGTGATAGTCGGGTATGGTGGGTCGTTGTGTAATGCTATTGTAGTGTTGGGTAAGTCTATCGTTATTATGGTTTAGTGTTGTTGCTGTTACGTGTGTAGTGGGAGCCGATGTTGGGGTGTTGTTTTTGTTATTGTTTAGGTGAGTGGGTCGGGTAATATTGTTAAGGAGTATAATTTAATTAGAAGGGTATCGATTTTCTGTTATAGTTTAGTTAGGTCGGGTCAATCTCTGTTATAATTTAATTACATTAGGTTCGATATTAATTTATATATATAATACTTTATTAGGATCAGACTTCGTAGAATCTCCGTGGTGAATTGTTCTACCGACGCGGTGGTGACCCCTTAACTAGGTAAGGTTATCCTTACTCAGTGTACGTTGTATGTATGCATTTTGTATGATATGAAATGGTATAATGGTTATATTGAGATTGCGGCTGTGTGCCTATTGAGATTGAGGCTGTGTGCCTATATTGATATTGAGGCTGTGTGCCTATTGATATTGCGGCTGTGTGCCGATTGAGAGAAGCTAGCTAGGACTAGCTAGGCCCGGTTGATCTCGGGACCTTCCCTGATGTTTCCTCCTAGGAGAGCTTAGGAGGGGTGTGCACACTCGGACTGACGGGGCGTGACTACGGTCGCGATAGATAATAAGAATGATGATGATGATACTGATACCGATGATTGTGATGTTGGTTGTACTAATGTTATTTAATGTTATCGTAAACTGACCTAGTGTGTATGTCTGACGTGTCTGTGATGATCCGATTGATATTTCCGATCAATTGGGGAGCAGTCTATAATGCAGGTTATGTATATTATGATGTATTTGGATGCTGGGACACATGTACATACGGGATTGGGGTGAGCGCGACTTATGAGTCCAGACGTAGTACGGGTGAATGCATAAGAATTCCCGTTTTTATAGAAGGTGTAGCTTCCGCTGTATAACCAGAGTTGTAATAGTTAATGTGTTGTAATGTTTAAATCATGTGGCCGGTTTGGCATTCCAGATTGTATTGTAATGAGCTACTACCTCGGGGAACCGAGATGGTAACGTCCTTATTTACTTGGGAATGTCTGGTAAGGCTCCTACGTAAATGAGGGTGTTACAAAGTGGTATCAGAGCGAACGATCTTGGAGCCTAAAATAAATGAACCTAGGAAAATAAAATGAACCCCGGTGATAGGCCATTAGGAGCCCCCTTTAAAATCCGGTCGAGGAGACGTCCTTGTACCAACTTCGGGCCCTCCTGGTCTTGACCCGGTAACCGCGTGTGAGAAATGAGATGGGGTACAATAGGTGGGATACGTTGTGATGCTATGAATGTGGTGATAATTTCTTGTGATAATTAGCTGCCCTGTTTGACGCATATGATGTAGTGAACTGCATGAGATGAGGTGTGATAATAGATAGATACAGTATTATCATGGTATAGTATTTAGTACGATGTCATATGAGTTATAGGGTAAAGTGCATAAGTTCACGGAAGGAGTCGATCATCGTTGGGTGGGAGACATGTCATAGTCAGGGTTAGCAATAAAGTTAGGTGCATGGTCAAGTTGTTCTACATAGTAGTGTCGTACGCGATAGAGGATTACGATTAGTTAATTTTATAATACCTGGTGTTGGTCTTGACGATGTAGTAAGGTAGTACCACTTCGGGTTCACGTTATTTGAAGGGCGATGACTAATGTGGTATGAGTATCGTCAAATGTTGAGAGAGACGATAACTTACATAGTTTAAGTGTGTCGTAATGTGAATGTTATTCGAAAGTACCTGAATACTTGCATTTTGTTTCAAGTGTTATATGTTTCCTTGCCAATGTAATGTACAAGCTACCTTCATGTTAACTAGAACCGACATCTAGAATTTTAATGGTGTCGTGACGTGTTAATTGAGCTTTGTTGCATGTGATCAAGTACGAGTTAATGAGACTAATAGTCGAACAATGTAAGAATACTTGTAGTCCATTTCGAGTTAAATTGATTGACTTGCTTTATATTGATTTGAGTGGCTTCCTTATTTGTACTCATCCTTCTCTCGTAATGACGTAAACGAACTTGTCTATTAATCGGTTCTTGAAAACATATGTGGTATCTGGAATTATGTCGATGAGATTGTATTATAGAGAGCAACAATGTATATATAAATGCGTCGTTTCTATTTCACTCTGATTAATACAATGCGATTGACAAGATAAAGTGTGAAATCAAAATCTGTTTATTACTTGAGTTTGAGTGTACCATTTTATTTAAATGATATATATGTGGTGTCATAATCAGTAATGTCAATTTCCGTCAAAGACACTTAGATATTTGTGTGTCGTTATGAGTTTATATGCTTCCATGTCAATGTGATAGGTTCCAAGTCGTAACTTGTTGTTGATTTCCATTCTTGAAAGTTTAACTGAGTATTTTTATAAAACCTGTATTGACTGATGAGATACACATTTACAGCACTTCATGTAACCTGAATAATGTGTTTACTAAGTTCTGTTTTGATGGCCTAAACAAACATGTTTGCTAACTGTGTCAAAGATAATATCAGAACAACTTAAAACACATGTTGTTAACATGAATAATGTGTTACTGAATTGTTCCACCTGTTTACAGTGCCTATTTCACAAAAGTTTGGAAAGAGACCCATGTTTATTTTAAGTCTAGTTTTCATCGTAAAATTTCGGGATCTAAATCTAAATACTTCAACCTATTTTTTTTCTAGTGTCAGGATTTCCATCATCAACCTTACTTAGAGATTAAATTATTATTGGGAACTTTTACCGAGATCATTTTGAAGAGTTTAAATAATGTTGGAACTTGGTTTTGCTAAAAAAAAATATATGATCTGAAACTCGTTTTGCATGTCGAAACTTTTCAAGGTCAAAATCTGCATGTCCATGGAAATGATTTTGCAAATCACCGTTACGTTTGGAATTTGAAAATAGTTTTAAATAGAAAGTTGTAGAGAGTTGTCTTTCGAATTTAACCGCATTGGTGAGTACGATAATTTATTTATTTATTTTTCTATCATGACTGCAATGTCCCAAAAATGTGTCTAAATCCATTGTTTTGCCTTATTCAAATGAATGCACTAATGTGAAAGTGTCTATCTTATCGTATGGTGTAATAGAGTTATACTTATATGCTAATGATGAATTCGGAGTAAATTCGTGTCACGAGAATTCATACTGGTTCATGCTGCATCATTGCCCTAACGTGGATCTTACGGATCAAGTGTGTTTTTGTCTGATAAATTTGTCATGGTCATAAGTTGCTTATGTGAAAAAAAAAAAAAACATCGCTACACGTATCCAATAAGTGGAAGTCGTTCCTATGAGAAGTTAGGAAAGATCAAGTCATCGGACATCAAACCGAGTACTCAATTTATTTATAGTTAAACATGACATTAATTTTCAGATTTTGGTCGTAATTATGTAAAGAATTTGGACATGTTTGGTGAACAAGTCAAATGTTGGTTTTAATTAATCTTGTACATCCATGATGAGTCCCCATCCTTATTGGTCGATGAGTAACGCATGTCTCGATGAATGAATGTTATAATGTCTACGTGTGATTGTTGATCTTAAGTCATATGCTAGTGTCTAAATTTAAAACTTATGTCAACATATAATGTAGTGACCTATCTGGTAAGTTGTTACAGTACAACTACGAGGAATAAATGTCACCTGTTAATTATCTCAAGGTCTGAAGTTATTAACGCGGTCATCTAGGAGTGTTCAGTTGTGTACTTGTGTTGCTGCCTTGCTTTGTTACTTGTTGGAATGTCACAATTATGATTGTTAACGAGCCTAACAACATAAAAAGGAGTAATAATATCAACAGGGTGAAAAGAGAGTCACGATATATAATCCATTAGAGAAGGATTTTAGAACAGTGATAATGCAAGGATCTTGAATATTAAATAGTAAGGGTTTCCAAGGTATATCTGTGAATTCGTCGTGTCATCACATATGTTTCGATGTCAGCAGGTCGGATTATGATACAAGGTAGTAACATCACATTCCTGAGCCCATGTAGTAAAATAGAATGTCACAGGTTGTCGTGTAGGCAAATCGTCTTGTATGAACTAACTGTTTTACTTGTGTGACAATCGAGGTGTTCATATATGTAAGAGTGACTCAGAGGGAGAGCCCGCAGAATTATGTAATGTTAGAAGTGTATTACGTGCTGGCAAAAAAAAAAAAAAAACGTGTGGCATGCTAGCATGTGAATTTGAGTCATGACATGTATAACAAGAATAAACACAGTACAGTACCAATAAGCAGCCTGTTAGCTTAAATTATGTGAAGTATGACATATGAGAATGAGTATACAAATATTTTGTTGGTATTTATGTCGAACCATGAGGACAATTTGAGTAATCCTTCCTGCAGGTGTTACTAAAAAGAGAATTTATGTTGTGAAATGTGGAGGAAAGCGGGAATAGAAACTCCTCGCGACCAGTTGATGTGTGAGTAAGCTGAGATCGAAATCTAGAATAAACATGAATGACCTACTATGTTAGATTTGATGTCAAAAGAGTTGACCAAGTGATGTCGGGTATATGAGAAATATATTGAAAATCGTTACGATGGATCACATGAGTTGATTGCAGTTATTACCAACTTAATTACTCACCCCTGATTAGGGCTTACAAGTATATTTGTATGAAAAGTTTAAAATGGTGTCCTATGATGGTTGAATAACGTGTTTTATGAGGAGATCGAGAAAGAGTGACCTTTTTAGTGTCAAGTTAATGTCCTAATATACTAGATGTGTTGGTAGAGTGGGATTGTGATCAATGAACTTCGGGGCGAAGTTCCTTATAAGGAGGGTAGAATGTCAAACACCGTTAATTCCGTTATTTCCTATGATATGTGTAGTTAATGATCGTGTCAGCCGCCACGCAATAAGTTGAAATGATCGTCGTTAAACTTATGTATGTATATATTGTAAGTTAATAGTATGTATCTAATAGTAGTCATGTAATGAGCCAGGTGATGTAGTCGAATAGTGTAAAGCGTACGTGGTGTCAGTTAGTCGTGACGTATTCTTATTGCTTGGATCCTGAACTTCGGGACGAAGTTCTTATAAGGAGGGTAGATTGTAATACCCGTAATTTCATATAGAGGTCAAGCGGAGTAAATTCAGGCCAAACTTTAATACTCGTATATTTATGTTGGATCAGGTCTCTTAATTGGATAGTAGAATATATATAATGGGTTAATTCATTTAGCTAGCCGTTTCATTAACCCAATTCCAATCCCGTATAGTATAACCTAATAATTGAAGTCATTCGTAATATGAGCTTTATCATTTTCCATAATACCTGATCCTTATATTATACTCTTTTCCTTAGCATATTATAACTACTAAGTAGTTTAGTATATTATTATAACATATTATCATATTATAATACCTAAACCTTAATGCATAAGCCTAAACCTAAGACTAATTAGTATAGCCTAAAAGCCCATCTAATATAGTTTACGTGTATAGTACACACACTCCCACATTCTTGTTTTTCCCCTTTGCCTCCCCCGTTTACGTAACCTCCTTCCCCATTCATGATCCCTTCTTCAACCTTCGGTGACTTTACAAAACCGAAACCCTACCTTGTTCATGCTTCAAATCCACGCATCACCCTTCCTCATCATTAACCAATATCATCCATCACCACCATCTGTACTCCGTTCGAACTCTGGCACCATCACTTAGCCGCCACAGTCGTCGTTAGCCACCAGCCTCCCTGCTCTATTTAGACGATCTTACGCGCCTCCTAGAGTCCTAGGTATGCCAAACCGTCTTTTATGTTTCGTAACATGATTTGTGAATATTTAATGTCAAATATCGGGATCGGGGATGTGTTGGTGTCGGGTGGTTACTAATGTTGTCGTAACATTAACATTGTCATATTGTGACCGTTCTTGTGTTGTTATTATCATCTTGTTGTGCGTGAGGCTACTGTGTCGAAATTAGAAGTTATCGCGTCGTTGCCAGGGCATTGCTTTTGTCGTGTCGCAAGGGTTCCGAGGACAAGGTTGTTGTGCTGTTGATTAGCGGTAAGTCGAAGTGTTACTGTAAGTGTAGGGTTGACTAATGTCGGTGTAAGTGTTGGTTGTGGTCGGTTTTTGTGTGATAGTCGGGTATGGTGGGTCGTTGTGTAATGCTATTGTAGTGTTGGGTAAGTCTATCGTTATTATGGTTTAGTGTTGTTGCTGTTACGTGTGTAGTGGGAGCCGATGTTGGGGTGTTGTTTTTGTTATTGTTTAGGTGAGTGGGTCGGGTAATATTGTTAAGGAGTATAATTTAATTAGAAGGGTATCGATTTTCTGTTATAGTTTAGTTAGGTCGGGTCAATCTCTGTTATAATTTAATTACATTAGGTTCGATATTAATTTATATATATAATACTTTATTAGGATCAGACTTCGTAGAATCTCCGTGGTGAATTGTTCTACCGACGCGGTGGTGACCCCTTAACTAGGTAAGGTTATCCTTACTCAGTGTACGTTGTATGTATGCATTTTGTATGATATGAAATGGTATAATGGTTATATTGAGATTGCGGCTGTGTGCCTATTGAGATTGAGGCTGTGTGCCTATATTGATATTGAGGCTGTGTGCCTATTGATATTGCGGCTGTGTGCCGATTGAGAGAAGCTAGTTAGGACTAGCTAGGCCCGGTTGATCTCGGGACCTTCCCTGATGTTTCCTCCTAGGAGAGCTTAGGAGGGGTGTGCACACTCGGACTGACGGGGCGTGACTACGGTCGCGATAGATAATAAGAATGATGATGATGATACTGATACCGATGATTGTGAAGTTGGTTGTACTAATGTTATTTAATGTTATCGTAAACTGACCTAGTGTGTATGTCTGACGTGTCTGTGATGATCCGATTGATATTTCCGATCAATTGGGGAGCAGTCTATAATGCAGGTTATGTATATTATGATGTATTTGGATGCTGGGACACATATACATACGGGATTGGGGTGAGCGCGACTTATGAGTCCAGACGTAGTACGGGTGAATGCATAAGAATTCCCGTTTTTATAGAAGGTGTAGCTTCCGCTGTATAACCAGAGTTGTAATAGTTAATGAGTTGTAATGTTTAAATCATGTGGCCGGTTTGGCATTCCAGATTGTATTGTAATGAGCTACTACCTCGGGGAACCGAGATGGTAACGTCCTTATTTACTTGGGAATGTCTGGTATGGCTCCTACGTAAATGAGGGTGTTACCGAAACATTGTCACTTGCAAAGCCCCTCGTGGACTACACAGGGCCCGATGACCGAAGCATCCAGTCTACCTCTCATGCATCCAAGAGTCCGGATTTGATTTAAGTCCGAGTCTTAGTCTGAGTCTAGGATGTTCTATTCCAAAGTTAAAGTCAAAGTAAAAGTCAAAGTCAAAGTCAGAGTCAATTGTATCCTGTCCTCTTTTCCAAAGTTCAATAAAATCAGCTTTCCTGTTTCTCATATATACTTTCCTTATGTGTTTCCGAGAACATGATGAACACCATCATACACTGTGAGCACACGCACGTGACTATTATAGGCACATCTGTAATGACTGCAGGAAACCGAGCCCGTGTTTTCTTTTTACCTATTTCATGTCTGGTATAGAAAAACCACATAACTACCCGTAGCAGGAGCGGTATCGAATCCTATGACAAATCTAGGTAATCTCCTAGTTTGGGTTCAAGACGGGAGGCAAGCCCATTTCCCACAATAAAACACCCATTCGATAAGGCTGACCAATCCCTACCTTAGGTGTTAGTCTGACCGACAAAAAAAACAAAAAAGGCTAAAAAAAAAAAAAAAAAAAAACTGGACACAAAAAAAAAATCGAAAGTCCATGAGAAAAAAGCAAAAGGCCAAAAAAAAAAAAACCAGGCCATCATCAAAAATTTTCAGAATACCCATGACCACGGTCAACGGTCAATTCAAGTGAAAGCCCCATGACCAGGGTACGGTCAAAATTATCAAAAACCCATGACCGGGGCTAAGAGGTCAACCATCAAAAAATTCAGAATACCCATGACCATGGTCAACGGTCAATTCAAGTGAAAGCCCCACGACCAGGGTACGGTCAAAATTATCAAAACCCATGACCGCGGCAAAGAGGTCAATTAAAAAAATCAAATACCCATGACCGTGGTCAACGGTCAACTCAAGTGAAAATCCTTTGACCGTGGTACGGTCAAATTCAAAATTATCAATACCATCCGATAGGGGAGTAACAATCAAGCTGGTCAGCTAACACCACACTCAGCCTTCCCACATTACAACCCTCAAGACCTCCTCGAGACCTAGGCCAGAGACAGCCCGGAATTTTAAGGATTCAAGCTCCATAGGATACCTCTAACCATTAGGGCCAGACATGGAAACCAGATCTCGCATTATCAAACCAGCCCAATCGAAGTTCGAGACATTTTTACTCGACTTCCCCCGTTCCTCCCACATTACAATACCTTACCCTCGAAGCCTCAGCTTCACAAAATCGAACTCTAGATTTCGAGTCATCAAAGTCATTTACTTCCTAGCACCACATTTCCAAAAACATCAAATTCCCCGAGAGCAGAACTCGTTAAAAATCCCGAGAACAAAACTCGTTAAAATTCCCCGAGAGCAGAACTCGTTAAAAATCCCGAGAGCAGAACTCGTTAAAAATCCTGAGAACAAAACTCGTTAAAATTCCTCGAGAGCAGAACTCGTTAAAAATCCCGAGAGCAGAACTCGTTAAAAATCCCGAGAACAAAACTCGTTAAAATCCCATCCAAACCAGTTACCAACCCCAAACACGGGAACTCAACTTGCAGTCGGCATAGAACATGCCCAAATAGTTCACACCACCTCTGGGGGCTACCCCGGATAACGCTCACAGTCACAGGATTAACATCCTAACCATTCTAGCCCTTTGATCAAGACATCATTGGGAATGCACCTAGCCTACACCATCGCTATGGCTAGTTACACACAAAGCCCTAATAAACGAGGCACCATAATACATCTTCCAGTCCACAATTTGGCGACTCTGCTGGCGACATGACATAGGTCCACCCCGACGCGGCCACGCCCGGGTTTGGGTAGGCGAATGAATCTCCATATGAAACGGATCGAATTGAAATTTAGGTCTATGTGGAGTCGCCACCGAATTTTGTGGTTATTCGGAACCATTCGAGCCCACTCTATGTCGTAGTGGTCCGTATACAAAATACGGCCCATTTCCGATGTCAGAGTTTATTGGGCTCATCCCTTTGCATTTGATACCAATACCGACATTATCGGATATTGTGTATTGAATGACTCTCGTGCGCCAACGGTTTCGGGCATCCGGAAACCGAGGTTCTGAGTAAGGGGTGAGGGTACGTGTTGGGAAGCCCACGAAGAACACCCAACCCCGCCCGCACATTAGCGGCCTCTACTAAGAATTCAAATGACTTTCCAATACGCGCGTTAGTTGAACGGAGAAAATGCTTATGCAAGGATTGTTTTCCCTAAGCATGTGAATGAATTGAAAGGGTTTCTACGTCAATTTAATGCAACTAATTCTAACGTCGAAGTTAAATTTAGCATGTGAGTTCATTTTAGTACAATAAAATAAACAAAAATAAATTGACAAGAAAATAACAAACTTGTTAGTAACGGTATAACGATAATAACAGTTTGCGAATAATGTAGTATGATGCATAGTTTTGAAAAGAATAGTAGGTCACGTGATGGATTAACACGTGTTGACCAAGGTCAAGAAAAAAAATATATCGAGATCTAAAAAAATGTTTTGTCTAAAAAAAATGATGTTCGAAGAATAATAAAAAAGAGCGAAATTGCTTTCTTCGAAAAATTGATGATTTTATTAAATCTCGTACAAATATTGCTTAATTTGCACTCGACTTAATATTTTCGATATTCGTCGTATTCAATATTCGATTATGAAATCGATATTAAATACTTGGAATAATTTATACTCGATTTTAATTTTGATGCTCGTCATATCCCATATCCGATTATTGAATCGGTATGAAATGCTAGAGCGAAAACTTGAAGAAAATAATATAAGTCGTTTTAAATCAATCAAGACGATATGAATTTCTTTCCGCGTTTGTAGCGTCATTTTTACAACGTGACGTCTGCGTTAGCCTCAACGAAAAATCAAATTGATTGAATTAAATTGACTAGATTTGCTAGATTCGACATCCACTTATGAAATTGGTATCGAACCTACAAAATCGATGCTTTGCTTAAATTAGAGGACTTGATTCCCTCGGCTTTTCCGACATCGAAATAAATCCCGAGGGATTGTGATGTCGGATCCGCGTCAACGGGTTTCGACCCTTATTAAAATACGACGTTTGCTTTTGAAAATTAATGTAAATATGCGACTAATAATAATGATGCAAACAAAATAAAAACTAGGTTTAGGGTTTTTTTGCTAGTGTAGAATTGCTAGGGTTTGATTAGGGTTGCTTGTATAAGATTAGGGTTCTTTTTGAAGTGGTAAAAGTTGTGTCATGTGGTGTTGCATGGGGTGTATATATAGGCATTGCCCATGTATTTGGATGTTTAGGGTTTTGTGCCCTGATGGACTTGACCTGATGGCCCGTCTGAAGGTGGACTGTTGGTTTTGCTTCTTGAGTTGGACTTTTGATGTCGTGAATGGTTGTTTTGCACGTCCCGGAGACGACTTTGACTAGGGTTGACCCAATCGTAAAAAGGTCGGTTTTATTTCCGGTGTCGGTTTTGGCCCAAATTAATCTTGTTTGATTGGAAACGGCCCACTGGACCTGGATTCGATGTTGATTTTGTGAGATTTGTACTCTGTAAGTGTGTTAGCCAGCGATTAATGGATTTGAGCCCGTATCCGAGCGCATAGAAGCACGTTAGCGTCCGATCATCATCGGGTGTTTTTTGGAAACTGCCATAGACACCTGGCAGTCAAAATGCGGGTGTCTACTTACCTACAGAGGGATCGACAGCATGGAGACTAGCGAGAAGAGGTACCAAATTGCGAAGGGGGCTGATTAATGGAGTGATAAATGCAGCTATCTATCATATATGGAACCAAATAAACAAGGCAAGGGTGGAACAAACGGTTTTGAGACTGGGTGTGGTGCTGAAACAGATAAAGGAGGAGTTTAGATTAAAATTGAATGCATCCTGTAAAAATATAGACTCTAGTAAGGATAAGGATTGGATACTTAGCTTGATGATGTAAGGAAGGTTTAACCTTCAGCAAATTTGTTACTTATCAATATAATTTTTACATTTCACCAAAAAAATAATACTTAAGCAAAAGGTTCGAGACTACTAAAACAGCAAACCCTAGACGAGATGACAAGCATAGGCCCGGGCCCCGACAAGCAACTACAGGCAAGGGCGTCAGGTATGATTTCTAAGATTTGGCTGGCAAGCCTCAAAACGTAGTCCAACGGACTTAAAGCGACCCGACCGGACAACCACCAGGTCGGAATCCTTGATTGATCTGGGTGGCTAGTAGGGGCTTCTGTAGACACCCAGATTTGGACCTGGTGGATGCAGAAGTGCCCAACAAACACCCGATGATAATCAAACTGCAACGCGACGCGAGTTTGCGATGTTTTAGATAGTTTTTCTATAGAAAAGATCAAATAATTACTCGAAAAGATCAAGTTAACATCAAGGTAGCCTTAGTCGTGTCATTACGGTCGCGTCGACACTAATTAGAGTCAATTCCGACACCGGGGCCCTGAATCGGTCCCGAAATATGCAAAGTCAAACCCGAGTCAACGCGTCAGGCCGAGCGTACCTCGAGACGCACACCCGAAGCCCACCCGGCGTTTGACACACTAGGGTTATGGGGAAGCCTTAACCTCCAAGATAACCTAAGATGTGCATCTTCTCCGTTTTGGAAAGTTTGGATATCGGATCTTCAAAACATTGACAGCCTCAGCTCAGGCGCTTGAAGACTGAACTGCCTCACACCAGGCGCCTGAAGACCGAACCGCTTTACCCCGGGCGTCCATATGGGTGACGAGGACCAAAAACACCTATAAATACCCCCCCCCTCACCTCATTCATTCGACACACAATCACGAGTTCGTGCCTACTTCTACACAACTCGTTCTTCCCTCTCTTTTCTCTCGCTAAGGGCTCGCACTCCGACACCCGAGGCAAACGATCCACTCGATCGTAGTTCTGATAAAAGCGACATCGACGCTACTCCTCACCTTCGAGCACCCCACTCGATACCGAGGTGCCTGTGTTTGACTAGCTCAAGTCTAGTAGCGAAGCTCTGCCGGATTAGCCGCAGAATCTGTCCATAGTAACGAAGCTTTGCCGGAGTAGCCGCAGGAAGGGTCAACGGTAACGGAGCTCTTCCAAAATCACTAGGAGGATCCGCCTTTGAAGTCGAAGCCATCTAAACAAAACTTTCCATATTCGTAATTTCCTTTATTATGCACTACGACAACACTAGATGTGGACACTAGGTCCACAAACATCTACAAAAACACGTAACGTCCCAACTTCAACCGCAAATACTAAAATACACTAAATAGACCCGAGTAATTCCGAGATTCATTCTCAACTATCTATGCATCTTGTCCCGTTTAGTGTATACTCCGAGGGTGCAACTCCTCATAATGTGATTTACTTACATTCACATTTACAGTTTTTCGTACGATTTATTGCTTTTATGACCTTATAATCGCATGCTAAATCACCTAACACGGAATTCAAAACGTAAAATAACTAAAACTGAACAAAGTGATGGTCGGGTTCCGTATTAGTCCGGGTGCTCGCCTTATTAGGCTCGACGCATCTCTATTAATACCGAACCGACGCATCTTAAGCAGAATACTAGATAAGGTATATCACGAGAATGACTAATATCCGTATTATCACGTTAAAACTGATTTGCTAATACCTATAATATTAGTACTCTCTACTCTCCTACGTGCATCTTTTCATGGCCTGCTTGTCACGTGAAATCGCATGCAAAGAATGCAAACACAACTACTTTGACGACAAAACTTACTTGTCCTTAAACAACCGACGTAGCAAAAGGTATAGGGTGAAAACAATGGATGTTACAGTATTTCCGCCACACCAAAAGGACTAGGTTATCAGCCCACCGATTGATTAGTAGAGGTCGCTATAGTGCGAGCGGGATTGAGTGTCGACATCTATCGGATGTTGGTTTCCCAATACGTACCCTCACCTCTTACTCAGAATCGACGGTTTCCGGATGTCGGAAACCATTGGCAATGAGAGTCATTCCAGGCATGGAGTGCTTAAGGGTACAAGTCTTTATCTTTAGGTCTCGTGCCCCTCAACTTTGAGTCGGCCAGGTATCAAAGTTGACTTGAACGGCTTCTGAGTCCCCATAATTGACTCGGTGGCAACTCCACAAATCGGCAACGAATCCAGTTCACTAAAAAGGTCGCCCTACCAAATGAATCGGCCTTTAAACATTTACAACCACGACTCGATCGATTCCAAACGGAAACACGGGTGCCCGCACCCGTCTAGTACAAGTCCGGATCGTCATTCGAATCGAGGTCCGAGACATCACCCCGTACGCGAGATCGGACCGGCCCCCGACAGGGGGTAGGCCGCGTTGGTGGCCGCCGCCACACGCTGAAAAATTGGATCGCTCCCGCGCCGGCGCGCCCGGGGCGCCGGGTGGTGCGGACGGACGTGCACACATAGTTACTCAGCTAACCGTTCCTGATGAGTTTTTCAATCTCATCTTTCAGGTGGCAGCACTCCTCAGTCGTGTGCCCTATGCAATCGTGGAATGTACAGAACTTTTTCGGGTCCCCCTTTGGGCTGCGTGGCTTGCTCGGGCGATTCCATTTTGTTGTCTCCTTCTCCAGCTCGAATATCTCAGCTCTTGATTTGTTAAGGGCTGTGTAACTATCAAACCTCGGCTGGTAAGCCACGCATTCCCTTTTTGGGCATCCCCCTCCTTATATCTCCGCCTTCCTGCCGTCTCGCCCCTCCTGCGCCCACCCTGCGGTCCCCCTTGTGGCTCAAAAGATCCTGTGAGGGTATTCGGCAAGCTGTGGTATTCTTTCTACAGCATGAAGCCTTCGACTATCTTACGAGCTTTAACCAGGGATTCTGGTTGGGCTCTGATCATTTGGTTCTTCATTTCTCCTGGGAGTAGTGAATTGGTCAGAGCATAGGCTGTCGGTGGGTCATCTATCTCCCTGACCTGCTGGAAAGTTAGGTCAAACCTTTTGAGATATTCCCTGATGGTCTCCCCTTTTTTCTGCTTTAGGGTCATGAGATCAAAGCGAGTCAGCCTGTGCCTTTTATTCCCTGCATATTGGTATAGGAAAGATTCGGCCAGCTCCTCGAATTAAAAAATCGATCCCCGCGGCAGGTCCCCGAACCACCCTTGGGCCAAACCCACCAAAGTTGTTGGGAAGATTTTACACCAGGCGACGTCATCAGCATCATACATTCCCATATGGCTTTCGTAGGCTGCTTGGTGGTCTTCGGGATCGGTAGTCCCGTCGAACTTAACCGTGGGTGTGGACATGACATAGGTCCACCCCGACGCGGCCACGCGCGGGTTTGGGGAGGCGAATGAATCTCCATATGAGATGGTCAAATTGAAATTTAAATCGAAGTAGGAGTCGCCACCAAACTTTGTGGGAGTTCGGGCCCGTTCGAACCCACTCTATGTCGTAGTGGGCCGTGTACAAAATACGGCCCATTTCCGATGTCAGAGTTTATTGGGTTCGTCCCTTAGCATTTGATACCGATACCGACATTATCGGATATCGTGTATTAAATGACTCTCGTTGCCAATGGATTCGGACATCCGGAAACCATGGTTCTGAGTAAGGGGTGAGGGTAAGTGTTGGGAAGTTCACTAAGAACACCCAACCCCG
This sequence comes from Agrostemma githago, assembly GCA_958450325.1. NCBI lineage: Eukaryota > Viridiplantae > Streptophyta > Magnoliopsida > Caryophyllales > Caryophyllaceae > Agrostemma > Agrostemma githago. The sequence goes on from OY288246.1 coordinate 33,202,403, forward strand.
CCCGCACTTAGCGGCCTTTACTAAGATATCGTTCGTTTTTTATGTACACGCGTTAGTTCGATAGTGGAATGATATGCAAACATTATTTTCCCTAAGCATGTGAGAGAAGAAAAATAAATGGGTTGCTAAGTCGTTTAATGCATCTTAAACTAATAACATCAAAGTTATTTTAACATGTGAAGTTCGTTTTAGTCTAATAAAACAAAAGAAATAAAACAAACTGCTACAAACACGAGAAAACGAGTTAGTAACGATTGAATAAATCGAATAAAGGTGCAAATACGATAATATGTCATGATTTTGAAAAAAGGTTTATGACACGTGATGGATTAACACGTGTTGACCGAGGTCGAAAAAGTATTTATCGAAATCTGAAAATTTGTCGCGAAAGTCGCTATTTTATGTAAGGAATGAAAAGAATAAAAGACGAGAAAACGAAGAAAAAGGGGTCGGCCTTCCAGGCTCTTGCGCGAGTCGCCTGGCAGGCGCGCGACTCGCGCGGGAGTCTGTCCCGCTTTTTTATTTTTCGAAAATCGTCAATTTTTATAAATCGCGTACAAATATGGATTAATTTATACTCGATTTATATTTTCGATATTCGTCGTATTCGATATTCGATTATGAAATTGATATCGAATAGTTAGAATGATTTTAGAAAAAAAAGTGAAAAAAAAACGTCTTGAAAATTGTTTTGAAAAAAGAAAAGAAATTGGACGAAAAGAAGAAAAGATGTTAATTCTCTCCGCGTTAAAATCGTCGTATTTTGTTTAAAATGATGTAACGATTTTTTAGCATCAACGAGATTTAATTTAGTTCTTTGTTAGATACGATATTCGATTAGAAAATCGATATCGTATTTTAAGAACGTTTGTTTTATGAAAATATTTTTTGTAGTATCGATATTAGAAATAAAAGGATGCGACAACGACCCATATTAAAAAAGACCGACACAACGAGAAGAAAAAGAAAGAGGACGAGAGAAAGGAAGAGAAAAAGGGAAGAACCGGGTTTGATTTTACACCCTAAACCTACATGCTTTGTTTTCTCGGAATTGAGCTCGTCGGAAAGTGGCTTAGACTTGGGAGCGTCGAGACGATGTGGGATGAATTCGGGGTGTCGGTTTGGTCGTGTGATGTGACGAGTTTCGGCTGGTTTGAGGGTCGGTTTTGTCGGGTTGGATTCGTCGAAAATTGCTTAGTGTAACGAGGTTGTATGTGGGAATATTCGATGTGTGATTGATGAGGATAGTTGATGTGTATAGCTCGTAAAAATTTCTTGTCTCCTTTGTGTTGAATGGAGGGTCCTATTTTTAGGCGAAGAGGTTTAGGAGAGGTATCTTGCTTGGACAACAAGAAATACCGATTAGATAGGAAATGTAAGAGTTCGAAGGGGAGCGAGAGTCTCGTGTCTTGGTGAAGAAGCCGAGCATCTCGGCTGTTTTGGCTGCTTTGGCCGAGTGTTTGACACTCGGTCGGTAATTGCTTAAGTTTTCGGACAGAATTCCACTTGAGATCAAATTCTATCCTCGAATGGATTTGTTTAATATTTTGCGATGCTGATTTTTTGTAGTATTTGAGTCCAAACCGGACGTGTGAGGTGTCACGGCTGGTTCGTGTGTCTCGGGAAATATCTTTGACCGGGTTTTGACTCGGTCGCTAAAAGACGGTTTTGCCCCTGGTGCCGGATTCGACCCAAATTAGTCTTATTTGACTCGAAACGACCTACTAGGCCTTGATTTGAGGTTGGTTTTGTAAAATTTGTACTTCGTAAAAGTCTAAACCAAATGTCCATGATTACGAGCCCATATCCGAGTCCATCAAAGCACGTTTGCGTCCAATCATCATAGGGTGTTTGGCGGGAGCTATTATAGACACCTGGCGGTCAAAATGTGGGTGTCTACAGAGCCCCCACTCTGACTGAGGCTTATACAAGGCAAAAGTCAGAGTAGCTACCAGGTCAATCAAGGATTAAAACCTGGCAGACTTCCGATCGGGTCGTTTATAGTCCATTAGACCTGCGTGAAGGGCTCGCCAGCCATATGATAGAAATCATACCTGGGTTGATGTTAATAATGTCGCGGGAGCTTGCCTTCGAAGCTATGGGTGTATCTGTTTACAGATACATCCTGTCTTAGAATTGCGCGGGAGCTTGCCTTTGAAGCTATGGGTGAATCTGTTTGCAGATACATCCTGTCCTGAAATTGCGCGGGAGCTTGCCTTGGAAGCTATGGGTGAATCTGTTTACAGATACATCCTGTCTTGGAATTACGCGGGAGCTTGCCTTGGAAGCTATGGGTATATCTGTTTACAGATACATCTTGATTCTTCAGTAGAAAATGTCGCCTGAGCTTTCCACTGGGGAGTTTTTTTTTTTAGAATTCTTCGGGAGGCCTAGGTGTACCTGTATGCTGACACAATTTGTATGTAACATTTAGGTGAAACATCGACTTACGCTGAGGAAGAAATGAGTTTTTGATTGATTTTCGGAAATAAAATGCTGAAATTTTTTTGAAAATTTTGAAAATAGGAATGCTTGGCATGACTTGATCCTGATCAGATTCTGACACGGATTCCTAAAATTCTCTGGTTAGGCCCGTATGCCTAGATGAAGTGGGGAGTATGATAAAAATTCCTATTCCTGTGGTGACTAGGAAAGGGATTTTCTCTATTATAAATAGAGGGTTTTTGCTCTTTGTTTTTCATATTCCAACCAAATCTTTTCCTTCTATCTTAAAATCTCTTAGACTTTTAAGACAAAACTATTCTTGCAATGGGTATTGATCATCTGACCGCGATGCTTCAGGCATGGGCTCAAGACTTTCGAGACGAAGATAAAGTTCAGTTAACTCAAATGGGAATCGTCGCTTTATTCCCACTTCAGCGACTTAGGGTAGATTCCCACTTTCTTGATGCTTGCTTATCCTTTTGGGATACTACCCATCATGTTTTCGCATTTCCTCAAGGAGAAATATGCCCCCTTCCTGAAGAAATTGCAGCTATAGACGGTTGGTGCCCTAATGCTCGTCCTGCTATTCCCCCATTTTATCCTGACCCAAGAAGGAGATTAAGGGATTTTCTTGGCTTATCGCATGCTGAGACAGCCCGTATGGTAAAGGGAGATTCTGTTTTCCTATTTGACCTGGCTGACAAATTCATGGATCCAAATGGCGCAAGAATTACTTCTACCCATAGGCGTAGGGCTTTTGCCTTTTGTATGGATGCTGATTCGTGTTTGGGTGAAATCAGGCTAATTAGCATAGTTGACCAGATGGAGACAAGTCACAGCCCGGCTTGGCTGATAACCGGGGAGATTATTATGGGCCTTGATGCTAGAAGACTTGACTCGGATCGACGGTTGACAGGAAGCATCCGTCTTTTGCAGGTACTTAACCGTTTTTTTCTTTTTTCCAAAAGATTGCACGAGTTTTCCGAAAAAAAATTTTGGATTGAATTTTTTCGAAATTCTCCAAATTTCCGAAAATTTTTGATTTTTCGAAATTTTGATTTTCTCGAAGATTTTTTTTATTTTTTCTTTTTTTCGAAAATTAATTTTTCGAAATTTTTTTTTAAAAAATTTTTCCGAATTTTTTTTTTATTTTTCGATTTTTTTGATTTTTCGAAAGTTTTTGACTTTTCGAAAATTTTGCAGATCTGGTTGTCCGAGTGTCTGTCAATCATAGAGCCCCCGGTGAACATATCTAGATATTGCAGTTGTCAAATTGGCTCCAGGTCCCAACGAATAAGCTCGAGTCATCATATAAATCGGAAATATTGGGATGAAGAGCTAACATTCCATGGCGGGCCTTTGATTTGATGGAATGTCATCTGGTGGTTCCTTTCAAGACTAACGGGATTAGCTAAGAGGGACAAAGCCCGTTATCTGGTGATCTTGTCTCTGGACTGGACCGTCCATATTTACCCGGATCGTATTCTGAGACAGTTCGGTTCGTTTCAGCAGATCCCCGAGACTGAAGCAATAATTAGCGTTTCGCTCCAATTGACGGACGCTATGTGTGATACGTGGCTACAACGCTGGTTTACCCGTGTCATATGGACTATACCTCGCCCTTGCCAAACCGTTTGGGTTTCTAAGTCATACCGGAAATGGACTTCTGAAAAATCAAAGGAGACCCATAAAGCTTTGAAGACTGACGAGGCTTTTGACTTGGCCCGTCGAGAATCGGCAAAAGACAATAGGTGGTTCTTTGATAAAGAGGAAATTCCAACTACCCTCGTCGAGCCGGGGTCGGGTTCTAAGTCAAAAACCAAGACTCGAGCTAATGAGACCGGTGCTAGTGACTTGGAGAGGAGGCTCGGACCGAAGCTAGCGGTCCGAGATAGGCTAGGTCCGTGTGACAGGTTACCCGAGAGGGTGAGGGCCCGCCTAGGACCGAGTGAGGTGACCGGGGAATCGAGTTTGAAGAAACGTGCCCGGGTTAAGGAGGTTCCCTTAGTGATTCGGGATCGTTCACCTCCCCGTCGACGTCGGTGGACGGAAAAAGAAGCTAAGGACAAAGGAAAGAAAAAAATGCCTTAGTTTTTATTATTTAAGTATTAGTATTATTTATGTGTGCTTCTTTTTTTTTGTGTAACTTTCCCAATTTATCGGATTTTTTTTTCGGAAATTAATAAAAGAAATTTATTAAAAACCGTTCCTGTTTTCTTTTCTCGATTGCAATGGTTGTGCCCTTTTGAGGGGCTGCCTACGTATCCACAATAAATGGAATCAAACCAAACGTAGTTCAGACTTAATTTGCAATTTCGAAATACACCAAGACTATTGGTTCAAGATGCTTGTAACAGTAGAATAAGTAATTCTAGCCTTTGACTTGTCTTTAAAAGTTTATGTTTGAAAAGATGTTTTTAATAAACTTTTGCAAATGACATTGAGAGAGATGGGTTAGGGGTAGTAACGCTTCAGCTGGTCCAGGTTAGTTGGGTTGACGAACTCATTCCCGTCCAGTTCCGTTAGCATTACTGCTCCGCCTGATAGAATCTTCTTTACCAAATATGGCCCAGCCCAGTTAGGTTTGAACTTTCCCCTTGGGCCTACTGGCAATAAAGCTCGAACAGATTTGAGAACTAAATCTCCTTCTCTGATGTTTCTGGGCCTTACCCTTTTGTTGAAAGACCGCTGGATCCTCTTCTGATAGATTTGTATATTATTGAGGGCACGAGATCGTCGTTCGTCTAAAAGGACAAGCGAGTCATATCGCGCTCGAACTCAATCAGCTTCAGGTACTTGACTCTCAAGTAGGATTCTGAGTGACGGTACCTCTAACTCAACAGGTTGGATCGCTTCCATCCCGTATGTAAGGTAATACGGTGTTGCCCCGGTCGCAGTACGAATCGAGGTCCGATATCCCCAAAGTGCAAATGGTATTTTATCGGGCCAATCCCGGTAATTATCAGCCATCTTTTTGAGTATGGTGACAATTGTTTTATTAGCCGCTTCTACCGCCCCATTGGTTTGGGGTCGGTAGGGTGAAGATGTATGCCTCTGAATTTTGTACTTGGTTAATAATGCTGTCGTCTCGGCTTGAAAATGGGTCCCGTGGTCACTGATGAATTCATGAGGGATCCCATACCGGCATATTATCTTATTTTGAATAAACTTGGCGACATGCTTGGCATTAAGAATACGATAGGATTCAGCTTCGACCCATTTGGTGAAATAGTCGATTGCTACCAAAATGAAGCAGTGTCCTCCGGTTCCCGAGGGGTTTATCTTTCCGATTATATCGATTCCCCATGTTGAAAATGGTCAGGGTGATGTCATGGTGTACAGCAGGGATGGTGGCATATGCTGCACATTGGCAAAAATTTGACAATTATGGCAATGTCTAACATATAGCTGGCAGTCGGTTTCCATGCTATTCCAGTAATAACCGAGCCTCATGATTTTCCGGACTAACATCTGGGCATTCATGTGTGCGCCGCATTCACCATCATGTACCTCAGCCATAACTTTTTCAGCGTTGGCTTTATCGACATATCGAAGGAGAGCTCCTTGTGTCGTCTTTTTGTAAAGTTGCTCATCGTCGGTGCGGATAAACTGGGTTGCCAGTCTTCGCAAGGCCTTTCTAGCTCGGTTGTCAGCTCCGGGTGAATATTCTCCGGTTGTCAGGTATGTCAACACGGCTTGATACCATGGATCGGGATCGGGTATCTCGATATCTTTGATGTCGTGGATATATGCTGGCTCGGATCGTCTTTCGACACAGATCGGCTTACTGGTCACATGATCGGGAATATTTAGCAAAGATGCCAGTTTTGAAAGTGCATCTGCGAACTGATTCTCTTCTCGAGGTAGGTATATATATATATATATTCTACCTTCTGGAATTGCTTCTCGAGATCCCTTACTCGTGCTTGGTAGGCCACGAGATTAGCATTTCGAGTCTTCCATTTTTGAAGTGCTTGATTAATGACCAGAGATGAATCACCGTGTACTCGGAGGTTTGTAACCCCTAAGTCGGCGGCAGCTTGTAGCCCGTGAATACATGCTTCATACTCAACGGCGTTATTAGTGACGTCGAAGTCTAATTTGATGGACACGGGAGTATGTTCCCCTCTTGGCGAGATTAGGAGATTCCCGACTCCAAATGGCAATCTGGTCTTCCCTCATTTGTCTCAATTGGTCTTGAATCTTGGTCAACGAGGCTGTCAACTCATCAATGGCTTCTTTCGTCATGGCTCGGGTGTGGGGTGGCCTGTCTGTAAGGGCACCGCATAATCAGTAACTGACCCAGATCTTAGAATCAAAGATTAAATCCCGAGCAAGAAAAAGACTATACGAGAAAAAGACTGAAAACCGACTTCTAGACGGATGACCTGTGGACGGTGGGCCTTCCTTAGGATTTGGCAAAGTGGGCCTAGTCCCGTTCGAAGGAAGGTCCGCGTGAGAATTCCCCAGACTTTGGACTCGAGTGTGTAAATGGGCTTCCCTTTGTAGGAGTTTGTCCTACGAAGGTGGGCCGTGCCTTGAGAAATAAGGCGGACTGGGATAGGGAGGAAATCCGTGATGTAAGATCGACGGAGTTTCAACGCTATTGACTCTTAAAACCTATGACAAGACCCGACACTGCTAAATACGGGAAGTCCTAAGAAGAAGAGGGCTTTGAAAAAGGAATTTGGATTTGAAAACCGAGCAAAGTCGGGTAGGATGGTCCGATTTTTTTGAAAATCGAGAAAAAGGTTATCGGGCCGAGATTTCGGGCTTTTGAAAAGGTTTGGACAGCATACCGGCTAAAAAATAGGCTATTTTGAGTCAAAATCATAAATCCTAAATTCGGTAGCTTTCCCGGTTTTGAAAAATGGATTGGTTTGAAAAGATGCAAGTTTTTGAAAATGACGGTTTTTTAAAAAGACCAAAGATGATCAAGTAGCATGTAGTCATGGAAACAGTATAATGACACCATGTATGCTCCTAGTCTAAGTCTCGGTCGGTCGAATAGGGTCTATACCAACGACGATCGCTTTCTCCACTACTACAAAACATCAAATAGACATGGGTCATTTTCGCTAATAGACATGGGTTTTGCGACCCATGTTAAGTTGAGTGACATCTATTGTCAAATACATAGACATAGGTCGTATGACCTATGTCTATCTACAACATAGACATATGTTTTTCTTATACCCCATGTCTATTTTTAAATTAGACATAGGTTTTCTGCATTAACCCATGTCTATAAAAACAAAAGTCATGGGTTTATTGTACACCCTATGTCTAATTATAAATATAGACGTGGGTTATTTGGTTGCCCTATGTTTATTGTCATAGTATAGACATAGGTTATTTTGTACGCCCTATGTCTATCGAACAACTAAATTACAAAAAAAATACGAAATAGGCGCAGTTACTTTCACATAGATGCACATTGGTAACTAAATTTTATTCATAACAAAACGATTAATTACAGCCACAAGACATGTCTAGAACTCTCGTAAAGTTAGGTTGCTGCTCCCAACCGTGCTGCTGAAGAAACTCTTCAATCAAACCGATATCACAAATCACAACTGTACATCCGTGAATATATTCAAGGGAAAAAATACAACATTACGTACGATATGAAATTGGTTACTGCATGCTACATATAGACTTCTGTGACGCTGTTAGCTCCAAATACATGATCTGGGAATGAATCGTCGAAGCGATAACTTAGCCATACATACAGCTCCAAGACCTTCAACCAAATGCACACAGGATAGTAAAACATGTGATTATGCAACAGGATAAGATGGTCAGTTTTCGGAAGGCATCAAACATAAATCAATCAGACAAATCACCAAGCACCACAAGATACCAATCCATTAGCTGGACGTAACTTTATCCCAATCAATATTTTTTCTGACCTCAAATAATCAACAAAATTAAGAAAGGTAAGGAAGCTGTCTCAAACTTGTTTACTGCAGTAGTAGAGCAAGCCAAATATGTGAAACTTTAAATTTTCCATCTCTAACCTGAAAAAAATCTCCTTTGGCCATCAGAAAATAGTCTTTAAGAGCCTTTAAATGTCCATTAAGATCAGCCCGGACAACTACAAGCTGAAAATAATAGTAATCTTTAGATGCATTAGTAAGGGATGGTTACCTTCCAGGTCAAAGCAATAGTGTTGCTGAGAATTTCGTAAATGACCCAGTATACTCTGGGGACAAGTCCTCTCCTTGACTCCATCCATCAAAGCTATCCATGACTTGAACACTCTGTAAGCACATTAACAAACAGCGGAGTTACAGTGATTAATCAGTTAAATAATGAAAGACTAATACTAGCCCCTCTATACAAATCAGAAATTAACCTCGTTATCAGTTGATTACCTGTAAGCCTCTTCCTTATTGTAAACAGATGCATGCATTTTCCATTTCCAGTATAATAATCAATGTTACATTCTCGAATAAACAGCTAGCGTGGGTGGGTGGAATCAATGCAAGATGAAATACATATATACCTTTAGTAGTTCTGTCCCCTAGAATGATAACTTTGTCCCTAGGAGGGGAAGTGGCTCCTCCAGGCTGAGACAAGTTGGAGAGAAAAAAGCCGAGAAAGTTATCAGCAGACACATAGGTGTACGGGATTCCAGCAGCTTCCACAGCTTGTCGAAATGTAGCCTTGATACCGAATATCGACTTAGCTGGCTCCATTGCACTTGTACGGTGAACATCCACTCCAAACTCCAATGGAAAGAATCTCTACTACAGTTTAAATCAATCAACACGACAAAATAAACAAATTAATTATACTAATACGAGTAGCTAATAAGATTTTTGTATGGTCATTATTGTGTACTTATGGAACACATGTTAGAAAGAAGGATAAAAAATAGACAATAGTTAGTTTAGTTGTTACACATACATACCTTGACATTACCGGTTTCCTTAATACCGTCAATGATCTTGACTTGATCCGCTAATACAAAGGCCCCCGACGGTGGATATTACTACGTCTACTTGATTAATTGCCTTCATCAAACTTTCATGATCATACACGCAGCTGTTCATATATAGCTTGAACAGGCTTACCCTTCACACTAACAAGCTAACCAAAGTAAGTGCAAGAGTAAATCAAATACAAGAATAATCAAATCAAGTTGCGGAAGAAGTTCCAACAGTTTTCTGACCTTTTATTATCACTAGCGATGGATTAGTATAAAGCATAAGTACAAAGATTGAATATTATATATTCAACATGAGAAATAACATACTTGTGTTTAGCCGATAGCAGCCGGACCGACAAGCTCAGTAACGATACCAAACGGGATGCCACCAGATAAAGCCTCATCTACACCTTTCAGTCTTATGGGAAGATGGCCAGCTAAATATTCGTATTTTTCTCGTTGCTCCAGTAATGATGGTGCCTAAAAGTTGGACACTCAAAACACATATATTTAAGGTCACAACCACTCCACCCCAATATCATAACAAGACAGGGAGTGCAGGCTTACATTTTGAAAGGGAGGGCAGGCCATTTCACTGATGCGTGCAATTGCAGAGGTTACCTCTTGAAACCTGACATCCAGCAACTCCATCAACTCAGTGAGGGAAAGTGCATCCTACACACACCAAAAAGTGTGGAATAACTATCATGATTTAAATGCCAAGAACTGTGCATCCCCCATCTCCTAGTACAAACCATTTTCTAAACACAACGGCGAAAAAATTAATAATCTATACACTGTTATTTGAATCGACATTTCGAGAACGAATGCTTTAAAAGGTATATTCTAAGTTGTCAATTGTGCTACTTTAATTGAACAAAATCTAAAAGGTTAAATAAACCAAAAATGAACACATATAAAAAAAAAAGCTACAATCATTTCAGGAAACAAATACTACTAAACAATTCTATTAATAACACAAATTACTAAAGCAAAATCCTTACTATATATCATAGATCAAGAGACTTGGAACACATACTTGAGTTACTCTCCTCGGATTTGCAGTGAGCACATTCCTTGCACTCCCCTGTGAATACAGGCAGCACGTGGTCACCCGGCTGTAACTCTGTCACTCTCTCGCCAACACTTTCCACGATTCTGAATGTCAAAAACGTAAGGAACATCCTTCATCAATAATTAATTATTGTAGTGAAATTGATCCATTTCTATGCATAAACTTTTGATATATAAGAACCAACTTAAATAATTTCAAATCCATTTGAATAAACATTAAATTAAAAAATAAGGAGGGGGATGTGATGATCATACCCTCCTGCTTCATGACCGAGAATGCGAGGGAAAACAGGCGTTTGGCCCTGAAATTGTATCAAAAACATGAGATATACTCCTTACATAGTTACATATCATCGGAAAATGGAGAAGAAGTGATGGTACCTTGGCCTCCCAGAAGTAAACATTAGTGTGACAAAGAGCGGTGACGAGGATCTTGACACGAACTTCCATTTTCTGAGGAGCCACCTTCACTTCCTCTATTACCAATGGTTTCACTGCTTCCCATGCTACAACAGCGATAGAATCGATACGAGACTTGCGAATGGAGGAACGATCTTATCAACAAAGCCGTCGAAATCGGCGGCCGTCGTCGCCACCGCCTGGCGAAGCGGTGGATGGTCAGAAAGCTAGGGATCGACGGACTGATCCGTAGAATTCCTGCATTTGGGGAAAAGGGGATTGGGGTTTGTTGAAGTGGAGTGATGGAGTTGATTGAATTTGGGGGATATTGAGTGTTCGGAGAAGTGAGGAGAGAAGGAGTTCATTTGATGGAGTTGATTTGATTTGAAAGGATGCTTTTTGAGCACATATTTGACGCGAGCATACAAAATTACAAATACTTAGGGGCCAGGGGGATATATTCATATTCCTTAAACGTAGGTTTTATTTTAACCCAAGTCTATAATCTATAGACATGGGCTATTATCTGACCTATGTATATTCTCCTTTATATACATGGGTTATCTTAATACCCTATGTCTGTTAAAAATAGATGTAGGGTATTTTTTAACCTATGTCTATTAGGTGATGTCTATGACCACTTTTGTAGTAGTGCTCGCAAATCAGGACGGACTTCCTAAGCCGAGTTGGTCTTAGAACCTGCCGTAAAACCCATGCGAGTTCCGCCATCGAAGTCTTTAGTGCACCCATTTAGGAATGCACCGTGGTATAGTGGGACGTCGGTCACAAGTAACCGGCCCGGGAAAGATTTGTGTTATGCATGAACCATTGAACTAAAATGTGTACATTACTATTCGAACGATTTCTTTTCGAGTCTCACCCTGAGGATGCCGATGGTAAGTGACACATCAGTTAATCCCCAGCGGAGTCGCCAAATTGTGGACATGACATAGGTCCACCCCGACGCGGCCACGCGCGGGTTTGGGGTGGCGAATGATTCTCCATATGAGATGGTCAAATTGAAATTTAAATCAAAGTACGAGTCGCCACCAAACTTTGTGGAAGTTCGGGCCTGTTCGAACCCACTCTATGTCGTAGTGGGCCTTGTACAAAATACGGCCCATTTCCGATGTCAGAGTTTATTGGGTTCGTTCCTTAGCATTTGATACCGATACCGACATTATCGGATATCGTGTATTGAATGACTCTCGTTGCCAATGGATTCGGACATCCGGAAAGCATGGTTCTGAGTAAGGGTTGAGGGTACGTGTTGGGAAGTTCACTAAGAACACCCAACCCGCCCGCACTTAGCGGCCTTTACTAAGATATCGTTCGTTTTTTATGTACACGCGTTAGTTCGATAGTGGAATGATATGCAAACATTATTTTCCCTAAGCATGTGAGAGAAGAAAAATAAATGGGTTGCTAAGTCGTTTAATGCATCTTAAACTAATAACGTCAAAGTTATTTTAGCATGTGAAGTTCGTTTTAGTATAATAAAACAAAACAAATAAAACAAACTGCTACAAACACGAGAAAACAAGTTTGTAACGATTGAATAAATCGAATAAAGGTGCAAATACGATAATATGTCATGATTTTGAAAAAAGTTTATGACACGTGATGGATTAACACGTGTTGACCGAGGTCGAAAAAGTATTTATCGAAATCTGAAAATATGTCGCGAAAGTCGCTATTTTATGTAAGGAACGAAAAGAATAAAAGACGAGAAAGCGAAGAAAAAGGGGTCGGCCTTCCAGGCTCTTGCGCGAGTCGCCTGGCAGGCGCGCGACTCGCGCGGGAGTCTGTCCCGCTTTTTTATTTTTCGAAAATCGTCAATTTTTATAAATCGCGTACAAATAAGGATTAATTTATACTCGATTTATATTTTCGATATTCGTCGTATTCGATATTCGATTATGAAATCGATATCGAATAGTTAGAATGATTTTAGAAAAAAAGTGAAAAAAACGTCTTGAAAATTGTTTTGAAAAAAGAAAAGAAATTGGACGAAAAGAAGAAAAGATGTTAATTCTCTCCGCGTTAAAATCGTCGTATTTTGTTTAAAAAGATGTAACGATTTTTTAGCATCAACGAGATTTAATTTAGTTCTTTGTTAGATACGATATTCGATTAGAAAATCGATATCGTATTTTAAGAACGTTTGTTTTATGAAAATATTTTTTGTAGTATCGATATTAGAAATAAAAGGATGCGACAACGACCCATATTAAAAAAGACCGACACAACGAGAAGAAAAAGAAAGAGGACGAGAGAAAGGAAGAGAAAAAGGGAAGAACCAGGTTTGATTTTACACCCTAAACCTACATGCTTTGTTTTCTCGGAATTGAGCTCGTCGGAAAGTGGCTTAGACTTGGGAGCGTCGAGACGATGTAGGATGAATTCGGGGTGTCGGTTTGGTCGTGTGATGTGACGATTGCCTAAAAATTTGACAATTATGGCAATGTCTAACATATAGCTGGCAGTCGGTTTCCATGCTATTCCAGTAATAACCGAGCCTCATGATTTTCCGGACTAACATCTGGGCATTCATGTGTGCGCCGCATTCGCCATCATGTACCTCAACCATAACTTTTTCAGCGTTGGCTTTATCGACATATCGAAGGAGAGCCCCTTGTGTCGTCTTTTTGTAAAGTTGCCCATCGTCGGTGCGGATAAACTGGGTTGCCTATCTTCGCAAGGCCTTTCTGGCTCGGTTGTCAGCTCCGGGTGGATATTCTCCGGTTGTCAGGTATGTCAACACGGCTTGATACCATGGCTCGGGATCGGGTATCTCGATATCTTCGATGTCGTGGATATATGCTGGCTCGGATCGTCTTTCGACACAGATCGGCATACTGGTCACATGATCGGGAATATTTAGCAAAGATGCCAGTTTTGAAAGTGCATCTGTGAACTGATTCTCTTCCCGAGGTAGGTATATATATTCTACCTTCTGGAATTGCTTCTCGAGATCCCTTACTCGTGCTTGGTAGGCCACGAGATTAGCATTTCGAGTCTTCCATTTTTGAAGTGCTTGATTAATGACCAGAGATGAATCACCGTGTACTCGGAGGTTTGTAACCCCTAAGTCGCCGGCAGCTTGTAGCCCGTGAATATATGCTTCATACTCAACGACGTTATTAGTGACGTCGAAGTCTAATTTGATGGACACGGGAGTATGTTCCCCTCTTGGCGAGATTAGGAGAATCCCGACTCCAAATCCTCGGAAATTGGATGCTCCGTCAAAGTATAAGTCCCATGTTTCGGTGTCAGTGTGGAAAATGTCTTCATTTGGGAAGGACCAAGTGTCGGTGTGTCCTTCTTCGGTTATGGGACTGTCAGCGAGAAATTCGGCTACTATTCGTCCTTTGATGGCTTTCAATGGTACAAACTTTAGATCGAACTCTGCCAACATTAGGGTCCATCTCGATATCCTACCGTTGAGGATGGGCTTTTCAAAAAGGTACTTGATCGGATCCATTCTGGATAATACTTGTACCTCGTAACTGAGCATGTAATGTCGGAGCTTCTTGGTGGCCCAGACCAAAGCTAAGCACGTTTTTTCGAGCATGGTGTACATACATTCGTACTCTAAAAATTTCTTGCTGATGTAGTATATAGCCCGTTCTTCGGAGTTGACCGTTTGAGCTAGCATAGCCCCCATGGCTGTCTCTGTCGTAGTTAGGTATAATGACGAAGGCAAACCGTGCTGGGGTGGCATCAGGACCGGCGGTGAAGACAAAATTTCTTTGATTCTATCAAAGGCTGCTTGACATCTGTCGTCCCATAGTAACCGTTCCCCTATTTTCAACTTCTTGAAGATTGGTTCACACACCATGGTCAACTTTGAAATGAACCTGCTGATGTATTGGACTTTTCCGAGAAACCCTCTTATCTCCTTTTCGGTTTTAGGGGGCTGCATCTCGGTGATGGCCTTGATTTTGGCTGGATCGACTTCTATACCACGTTGGCTAACGATATGACCAAGTAATTTGCCAGATGTTACCCCGAAACTGCATTTCTGAGGGTTTAGCCTCATGTTGTATTTGCGTAATCGGGTGAAGAACTTTCTCAGGGCAGTGATGTGACCGTCCCTGTCTTTAGATTTAACGATCATGTCGTCCACGTAAACTTCCACTTCTTTATGCATCATGTCATGTAATAAAGTTGTGGCGGTTCGTTGATAGGTGGCCCCGGCATTGATGAGACCAAATGGCATAACAGTATAGCAATAAGTACCCCAAGGTGTAATGAAGGTGGTCTTATCCATATCTTCTTCTACCATTTTTATCTGGTTATACCCCGCATACCCGTCCATAAATGATAGAAGGGCATGATCAGCTGTGTTATCCACCAGTATATCGATGTGTGGTAACGGGAAATCGTCTTTCGGGCTCGCCTTGTTAAGATCCCGAAAGTCCACACAGACACGTACCTTACCATCCTTTTTAGGAACTGGTACGATGTTTGCAACCCAATCTGGATACTCGGAGACTCGTATGAACCCAGCCTTGAATTGTTTGTCGACTTCCTCCTTTACTTTGAGGGACCATTCGGGCCTCATGCGTCGGAGTTTTTGTTTAACCGGCTTGAACCCTTCCTTGATCGGTATATGGTGCTCGGCTATTTCGCGATCAATCCCCGGCATGTCCTTGTAGGACCATGCGAAG
Source organism: Agrostemma githago (assembly GCA_958450325.1). Lineage (NCBI taxonomy): Eukaryota > Viridiplantae > Streptophyta > Magnoliopsida > Caryophyllales > Caryophyllaceae > Agrostemma > Agrostemma githago. Next base: position 33,217,928 of record OY288246.1, read on the forward strand.
ACGTCTTTGAATTCCTGAAGGAGATTTACGAATTGTTGTTTCTCCTCGGGATCTAAGGATAACCCTATCTTAAGCATCTGAGATTCTAAGGTTGTTCCCACGTTAATGGATTCGGTTTCTTCAATTACCGGATTGCGGGATTCCCTTTGTTCTAGTTGCTCGATCAGATGTGGAGGCAAGGATACCTGTTCGTCGGGTTTATCAATGTCATTGCACAAAATATTTTTGGAATTAAGAAAATTTTGAAAATGAGACAAGTCGTAAGCAGAACGGTTGTTATTATTGATGATGAATTGAGAAAATAGCTCGAAAAGAGCTACCATCTGATCACTAGTCAGTGGCGGGATAGGGAGGATGCCCGGGACAGACCCCGAGGCACTAGGAGTAGCTAAAGGGAGAGGGGGAGTTACAGGATTGACCTAGCACCGGACTCACTAGACTCAATCTTAGACTCTGACTCGGACTCCAACTCGGACTCAGACTCAGATTCTGGCATTTCTCCTTCCCCTGTGATCAGCTTGTAAGTACTCCCTTGACTGTCAGTCCATTTGACAGTCTTCCTCCAGGTTCTGTTTCCGGTCCCGGATCCAACCACTGAGATCAGCTTAGACGGATCAAAGGTGCGGCTGCGGAGAATGAGGCTGACCAGCTCTTCCTTCGGTGTTGGGGCCGTGAGTTCCTCTCCAAAAAGCATCCCTAGTGTGGGCTCAGCATTCTTAGCATCTTCGGACTGGATAAGAGCGAAGATGTCATCCGGTATGTAATTGCAATCCTGGGCCAAGTGGGTCCCAGAGCGTGTGGTGCTGGGCCGGTATAGGCCCGTTTGGAGTGGCCCAAATACTGGAGTAACAAAAGTGACAGTGTTGGTTCCGGTTTGGCCCATATTCTCTGGGGTTATGGTATAACCCAGACCAGTTTGAGTCCTCCCATTATCTAGGACTTCGAGGATTTTCCCTACGGGGAGATTGGGCCTTGATGTAGCCCCCGGCAGATAGCCCAGATTCTGCAACATCCGGTCAATGCTAACCGTGAAGTAGGGTCGGAAAAGATGCTCTTCTTCGATGGCCCCTACGAAGTCGAACTCCCAGAGATCGGTGCGGCCCGAGGTGTTGCAGTTAGCCACAGTCATAGGTGTGGCTTCTAGAGTGATGACGGTGTCGTGAAAAGGTAGCTTGATTTTCAAATGCAAGGTGGAGGATACAGCCCTGATCGCGTGGATCCAAGGTCTTCCTAGAAGAAGGTTAAAGGAAGAAGTCACGTCGATCACTTGAAATTCCAGCTCCTTCTCTATCGGGCCTGTTATGATAGTAAGTTTTACGGCCCCGGCTACTGACTTTGGACTTCCGTCGAAAGCCTGAATGGTTTGAGCTGTGGGAATGTAGTCAGCCTCGATAATGCCGAGGGCTTTGGCGGTCCTCATGGGGAGGACATTGACTGCGGACCCGTCGTCGATGAGGGTCATGGGCAGGTACTTTCCTCGGCAGATGACTGTGATGTAGAGGGCCATGTTGTGGGCTGGCCCAAATGGTGGTAGATCAGCATTGGAGAAGGTAATCAATGGGCCTTCGTCTTTGGATTTCCCCTTTAGGTGGGGCAGAACCGTGGCTACCATTTCAGCTAGAGTAGCCATAGAGTCGATTTTGACTTGATCGAGGGCCTTAGTGAGTGCCTCTCGATGTTCCTGGGAGCTAACTAAGAGTTGCCATATAGAGAGGTCAACTCGAGTCCTGCTCAGCTGCTTCACAAGAGCCTTTTCAGTAGTGGGCTCTTCCGAGGCGACCTCCGCTCTAAGCGGCTCGGCAATGATGAGGGCTTGACTATTGGCTAAGACCTTGGACTTAACCTTCTGAATCTCCTCGGGCGTGATGGGGACAGCTTCCCCCTTGGTGAGATAGACATCGTCTTCTTCGTCGCACCAGATCCCGTTTATTTGCGGCACAAATGGAGAAATGAGGTGTGAGCAATCCACTATTTTCCCGGAGAAAATGGCGTGGGTGGCCAGCGGATTATCCTTGTTGTTGGGTTTGCCTCCCGGTAAAGGGATCTTGCCACTTTCGATGAGATCTTGGATAAGGTGCTTTAGCTTCCAGCATTTCTCGGTATCGTGTCCCTTACCACGATGGTACTGACAGTAGGCCTGGATGTCGTAGGCCTTGGAGCGACGCTCGGCCGGGTGTTCAGGTGTTGGGTCTATCGGGGTGATCAGGCCTTTTGATGATAGCCTTTGCAGGGCATTTTCATTGGTGGTGCCTATGTCGGTGAATACCCGGGGGGTGGTATTCTTCTTGGACGGGGTATCAAGTAAGTTTACCTCGTCAAAAATGCTACCACTACAACAAATTGGCACTTGCGCCACGAATTATGTCACGGGAATTTGTTATTTGTGGCTAAATTTTACCTAGCCACGAGAAAATTTTGATTCGCTACTTGGGAAAAAAAATATGCCACGGGAACATTTTTTCCCGTGGCAAAAATTCACTTGCGCCTCGAATTTTATTAAAGTCGTGGCCAATAATCACTCTTGCCACGAAAGATGTCACACCCATGGCAAAAATATGTTTAGCCACAAATTTGTTCAGTGGCAAATATTATTTAGCCACGACATAATTTACTTCCGTGGCGAAATTTATTTTTAGCCACAGATTTAATAAATGCATGTGGCTAATGGTTCTCCAAACTTTAATCAAATTACTTTCAACTTAAGCCGAGTGTCAAATATTGATCTTAAAAACTTCATTAAAATTCAAAGTTAAAGATAATATGAAAAAAAAATATTAACTTTGAAAATACTTTATTAATAAAAAATTGGTATTATTATACTTAGTTTTAGGAAAAAAAATTGATTTTTTTTTGTAAAATTAAATACAAGAAAACTTTGGTTGTCTAATTTGTTGATTTTTTACTAATCATCATTTTTGAAGTAATAGATTTCTTTTAATTTGACAATATGTTTTATTAAAATACTATAATCTTAAGTATGACTTTTGAAAAACAACTAACATTTACATAGTGTTGTATATGCTAGCTAAAATATGGCGTACATAGCATATCAAGTAAAAGAAGCATGCGATTGATCATCCATCATTGAGACGTCTAATATTATTTAGAGTAAACAAAAAATTACTCCCTTTTAAAATACCAATTTTAAAATTTACTCCCTTTTGAAATTTTTGTTAAAAATAACCTCCAAAATCTATCAAAAGTTCAAAAATTGCTCCCAAATTTATTTTTAGGACGAAAATGCCCTTGGTTAGAGTGTGAGGTGAAGTAATATGGCAAAAAAGTTAGGGGCATTTTCGTCCATAAATAATATTTAGGAGCAATTTTTGAACTTTTGATAGAGTTTGGGGGTTATTTTTAACAAAAATTTCAAAAGAGAGTAAATTTTAAAATTGGTATCTTAAAAGGGAGTAATTTTTAATTTACTCTATTATTTAAGATTCTTTCATTTTTACCGCTTAATTAATTAATTTTTTCACATGTAATACACTTCTTTTTAAGACAAAAAAAACTTAAAAAAAAAATGACTGAGAAAGATTTTTTTTTTCCAAATTATTGATTCTCTTACAATATTTTCATTGTGAAAAAAATTGCTTTATTAAATTCGTATTTAAGAATTCTAATCAGTCTATATATTTTTATGGAATTAACTTTGACTGTGAAAATAATAATTATTTTTTTAATTTAATTGTCTTTCAAGTTGTTTGGTTTGGAAGAAAGATTAATGTATTAGAAAGTCGTGCCTAAGTTCAAAAACCAGTCAAAATAATTTTTCAAAAAAAGAGAGGTATAAATAAGAAAATCAAATAATTAACAAATACAAGTAAGAAAATATAATAATTAAGGACTAATAGTGAGAAAATCCAAAATTAATTTATCGGCAACTTTTTAATTCAATAACTGTTCTGTAATATTATTTGGAAGATATTTTAAAAAATGAATTTAAAATAAAATTTACTTAATGAAAAATAAAATTCGGGTAAAACTTGAAGTAGGCAAGAGAAAACTCAATGAGGATAAAAAACTGATGAAATAAAATAATGACCGATAACGAAAAGAAAAAAAACATATCGAAAGAACTAACAATAAAAGAACGTGGAAAATAGAAACTAAAATAGAAATATCGATAATTAATGAAATCATGAGTTCGAAAATGAACTTCGAAACTCTTTTTTTTCCGGAATAATAATTTTTTAGTCATAATATGTAAATCATTGGGGAAAGAAATTAATTAGTCAAAAGTAAATGTAGTTTGTGAAGAAAAACATCACTTTAAAAGAATTCAAACCAATGTTTATGTCAATAAAGTTCAATTTCATTTCTGGTAGCTGCCATAAGAACTCCACAGTTAAGCGTGCTTGAGTGAGAGTAGTGTTAAGATGGGTGACCTCCTGGGAAGGCCTTTCGATGCGTATGGTGAATTACATAATATTGGAATGACTCAGCAATAAAGCTAGTAATCGTTCCACATGTGACTACTATAGGGGTAGAGAATTCTTACGGTTATTAATTTATTATATATTTTGTCACCGGAATAAATGTTTTGCTACAAACATAATTAGCCACGGGATAATCCGTGGCAAAAAATTAATTCTAGCCACGGGAGACTCCGTGGCAATAAAATCAATACTTGCCACGTTTTTTTTTCCCCGTGGCTATTTGTTTGCCACGGCCACTTGCACCACGGATGGTCTTTCCGTGGCAAAGTACTTTAGCCACGAAAATTTAGCACTTTTGCCACGAATTCAACCGTGGCCCAAGTGCTCATTTGTAGTAGTGTACGAGTGGCAGCAGTAGATGTGGGCTTGCTTGTTGATGAGCTGGCCCCTTGGTATCCCTTGGCGGAGGCCTTAGTGAGGCTTTCCAACCTTAGATCATCTTCGATTCTCGTTTCCATCTCAGTCAGGACCGCGAAACTAGGTATGATGGCGTACCGGAGATGGATCTGGTAAGCGGGGAGGAGGTTCTTGACGAAGGCTTCAACCAGCATTTTTTCACTGGGCTTATCGACCAGCTTGACGCTTTCAGCCCTCCAGCGTTGAAGGTATTTTGTGAATCCTTCCTTGGGTTCCTGGGCCATTATTTCCAGGGTGCGCATAGTGGTTTGGATCTCAGCGTTATCCGCATAGTTTCGTGCGAATTCCATTGCAACATCGTCCCAAGTTTTGTATTTCCTGGGATCAAGCCTGTAGTACCAGGCTTTCGGTTGCTTTTCCAGAGATGAGGCAAAAAGGTGCTTGAACATGGTCGATTTGACCCCCTTAACAGCCATAAAATCCTTGAAAGCCCGAATATGGAGTACCGGATCTTCAGTCCCATCGAACATTGGTAAGCCCGTTAAGTTGAGGTTAGCGGGCAGTTCATCGGTCAAGGGCGAATAGGATCGGGCATTTTCCGTGAGGATGGTGTTCCTGGTGGTCGAGTGAACCTGTTCTTGAAGTTTTTGGACCGCGTCGGCCAATGCGGCCAAAGGTCCGTCATCCTCGATCGAAGCATTGGGGGTTCCCTGTTCCACGGCACTTACCCGGGTGACGATGGCAATCTGGTCTTCCCTCATTTGTCTCAATTGGTCTTGAATCTTGGTCAACGAGGCTGTCAACTCATCAATGGCTTCTTTCGTCATGGCTCGGGTGTGGGGTGGCCTGTCTGTAAGGACATCGTGTAATCAGTAACTGACCCAGATCTTAGAATCAAAGAGTACATCCCGAGCAAGGAAAAGACTATACGAGAAAAAGACTGAAAACCGACATCTAGACGGATGACCTGTGGACGGTGGGCCTTCCTTAGGATTTGGCAAAGTGGGCCTAGTCCCGTTCGAAGGAAGGTCCGCGTGAGAATTCCCCAGACTTTGGACTTGATTGTGTAAACGGGCTTCCCTTTGTAGGAGTTTGTCCTACGAAGGTGGGCCGTGCCTTGACAAATAAGGCGGACTGGGATAGGGAGGAAATCCGTGATGTAAGATCGACGGAGTTTCGACGCTATTGACTCTTACAACCTATGACAAGACCCGACACTGCTAAATACGGGAAGTCCTAAGAAGAAGAGGGCTTTGAAAAAGGAATTTGGATTTGAAAACCGAGCAAAGTCGGGTAGGATGGTCCGATTTTTTTGAAAATCGAGAAAAAGGTTATCGGGCCGAGATTTCGGGCTTTTGAAAAGGTTTGGACAGCATACCGGCAAAAAAATAGGCTATTTTGAGTCAAAATCATAAATCCTAAATTCGGTAGCTTTCCGGGTTTTGAAAAATGGATGGGTTTGAAAAGATGCAAGTTTTTGAAAATGACGGTTTTTGAAAAAGACCAAAGAAGATCAAGTAGCATGTAGTCATGGAAACAGTATAATGACACCATGTATGCTCCTAGTCTAAGTCTCGGTCGGTCGAATAGGGTCTATACCAACGACGATCGCTTTCTCGCAAATCAGGACGGACTTCCTAAGCCGAGTTGGTTGATAAGTGTAGTTTGTAGTGCCTAATTTTTTGTGTTTTGGTCCCATTTTCCTTGTGGAATCGCTCCTTGGGAGCGGTTCTTGAGTTACTTATGCTTCCTTTAGTACGTTTTAGGTTCCCGAGACCATTCATGAAGAGTTGGAGCGATTCCAACTCAATACATACACTTTTCGGAGCCAACGAAGCGAAGGAACGATCACTCGATGCCTTGGATTCGACCCCGAGACCTTGGGACCCGATCCCGAGCCTCTTAGACTCGATCCCGAGACCCGAGAGTCGATGAGAAGCCCATGTGAAGCAAGGAGGAACCTTAAAGATCATATTGGAGGCCTACAAGACTCATCCCCGACGGGAAGGACCTCATCCCGTCCGGGATGAGGTGTACTAAAAGCACTGCTCCTGTTTTGGGTCCGTCCCGAGCGGGACCAATCCGTCCCGTTCGGGACCACTCCGTCCCGGGCAGGACCATCTTGTCCCGGGCGGGATGGCCCAGTTACAGGCCCGCGTCACCTGTTTCCTTTCCTCCACTCTTGTAACCCTAGAAATAACCCCCCCCCCCCCTCTTGTAACCTTAGCTGATGTTAGACATTACCCACAAAACCCTAGACTACTTTAGCATAGATTAGCATAGGTTAGAGTAGATTAGTCAGTAATTAGTCCTTAATCTAGTTAGCTAATCTTGTATTAAGGAATTCTTGAAGATCTCCACCAAGATTGACAACCTTGGAAGAATGTTTTGGGTTTTCTCTTTTATACAAGTTTTCATTCTTGCTTTCATCTTCTAGCATGGTATAATCTCTTTTCCTTTCTCTTAATCTTTGTTTTATCATTCAAGTTTTCATCTTTAGATCTTGTTTATTGTTTTGTTCATCATCTTTGTTAGTTTTACATATGTATGCTCTTGTTCTTGTTTTGGTTTCTCTTGTTAGTGTTAGTTTTCCTTTAGATATGTTAGAGTAGATTCTTGCTAGGGTTATTAGTGTGATTGGTTGTGATTGTGGATGATTAGGGTGAGATGGGTGGTGCTAGATGTTGTTTTTGTTGTTTCCTATTAACCTTGCACTCCACATGTTCGATATAATGCTTGTGAGACTCGAGACGATCAATCCTTGTTTTTCTTGCCTCTTCTCTTGTATGTGTGTGTTTGGTTGTAGGTTTGGTAACCTCATTAATAGCGAGAGCATGGTGAGGGTGACCCCTAGACCGTTTAAGTAGCGAGAGCCCGATCGAAACCTAGGCTACGAAAGCATGCTAGTAACCCCGTCTTTCCCCTTTTTATGCCCTTGACATCCATGAACCCGACCTAACCCTAGTTTCTTCTTATCGTTTTATTAGCTTCCGCTAGTCATTAGATGCTTGTTTAGCCTTTTTATTTGTTGTTTTAGACTATAGTTTAGTCCTTAGCCATCGCTTAGATTAGCTTGTCTTGAACCGAGTCTTTGACCGTAGCACACCTTAGTCCGATACCCCGTCCCTGTGGATTCGACCCGACTTGCCCTATCTACCCAGTTAGGAATAGTTGGTTTTATTTGACCGGTAGGATAGACGGCAAATCCTTACCCATCATTGGTCTTAGAACCTGCCGTAAAACCCATGCGAGTTCCGCCATTGAAGTCTTTAGTGCACCCATTTAGGAATGCACCGTGGTATAGTGGGACGTCGGTCACAAGTAACCGGCCCGGGAAAGATTTGGGTTATGCATGAACCATTGAACTAAAATGTGTACATTAGTATTCGAACGATTTCTTTTCGAGTCTCACCCTGAGGATGCCGATGGTAATTGACACATCAGTTAATCCCCAGCGGAGTCGCCAAATTGTGGACATGACATAGGTCCACCCCGACGCGGCCACGCGCGGGTTTGGGGAGGCGAATGAATCTCCATATGAGATGGTCAAATTGAAATTTAAATCGAAGTAGGAGTCGCCACCGAACTTTGTGGGAGTTCGGGCTCGTTCGAACCCACTCTATGTCGTAGTGGGCCGTGTACAAAATACGGCCCATTTCCGATGTCAGAGTTTATTTGGTTCGTCCCTTAGCATTTGATACCGATACCGACATTATCGGATATCGTGTATTGAATGACTCTCGTTGCCAATGGATTCGGACATCCGGAAACCATGGTTCTGAGTAAGGGTTGAGGGTACGTGTTGGGAAGTTCACTAAGAACACCCAACCCGCCCGCACTTAGCGGCCTTTACTAAGATATCGTTCGTTTTTTATGTACACGCGTTAGTTCGATAGTGGAATGATATGCAAACATTATTTTCCCTAAGCATGTGAGAGAAGAAAAATAAATGGGTTGCTAAGTCGTTTAATGCATCTTAAACTAATAACGTCAAAGTTATTTTCGCATGTGAAGTTCGTTTTAGTCTAATAAAACAAAAGAAATAAAACAAAAGAAATAAAACAAACTGCTACAAACACGAGAAAACGAGTTAGTAACGATTGAATAAATCGAATAAAGGTGCAAATACGATAATATGTCATGATTTTGAAAAAAGGTTTATGACACGTGATGGATTAACACGTGTTGACCGAGGTCGAAAAAGTATTTATCGAAATCTGAAAATATGTCGCGAAAGTCGCTATTTTATGTAAGGAACGAAAAGAATAAAAGACGAGAAAGCGAAGAAAAAAGGGTCGGCCTTCCAGGCTCTTGCGCGAGTCGCCTGGCAGGCGCACGACTCGCGCGGGAGTCTGTCCCGCTTTTTTATTTTTCGAAAATCGTCAATTTTTATAAATCGCGTACAAATAAGGATTAATTTATACTCGATTTATATTTTTGATATTCGTCGTATTCGATATTCGATTATGAAATCGATATCGAATAGTTAGAATGATTTTAGAAAAAAAGTGAAAAAAAACGTCTTGAAAATTGTTTTGAAAAAAGAAAAGAAATTGGACGAAAAGAAGAAAAGATGTTAATTCTCTCCGCGTTAAAATCGTGGTATTTTGTTTAAAAAGATGTAACGATTTTTTAGCATCAACGAGATTTAATTTAGTTCTTTGTTAGATACGATATTCGATTAGAAAATCGATATCGTATTTGAAGAACGTTTGTTTTATGAAAATTTTTTTGTAGTATCGATATTAAAAATAAAAGGATGCAACAACGACCCATATTAAAAAAGACCGACACAACGAGAAGAAAAAGAAAGAGGACGAGAGAAAGGAAGAGAAAAAGGGAAGAATCGGGTTTGATTTTACACCCTCAACCTACATGCTTTGTTTTCTCCGAATTGAGCTCGTCGGAAAGTGGCTTCGACTTGGGAGCGTCGAGACGATGTGGGATGAATTCGGGGTGTCGGTTTGGTCGTGTGATGTGACGAGTTTTGGCTGGTTTGAGGGTCGGTTTTGTCGGGTTGGATTCGTCGAAAATTAATTAGTGTAACGAGGTTGTATGTGGGAATATTCGATGTGTGATTGATGAGGATAGTTGATGTGTATAGCTCGTAAAAATTTCTTGTCTCCTTTGTGTTGAATGGAGGGTCCTATCTATAGGCGAAGACGTTTAGAAGAGGTATCTTGCTTGGACAACAAGAAATACCGATTAGATAGGAAATGTAAGAGTTCGAAGGGGAGCGAGAGTCTCGTTTCTTGGTGAAGAAGCCGAGCATCTCGGCTGTTTTGGCTGCTTTGGCCGAGTGTTTGACACTCGGTCGGTAATTGCTTTAGTTTTCGGATAGAATTCCACTTGAGATCAAATTCTATCCTTGAATGGATTTGTTTAATATTTTGCGAGGCTGATTTTTTGTAGTATTTGAGTCCAAACCAAACGTTTGAGGTATCACGGCTGGTCCGTGTGTCTCGGGAAATATCTTTGACCGGGTTTTGACTCGGTCGCTAAAAGACGGTTTTGCCCCTGGTGCCGGATTCGACCCAAATTAGTCTTATTTGACTCGAAACGACCTACTGGGCCTGGATTTGAGGTTGGTTTTGTAAAATTTGTACTCCGTAAATGTCTAAACCAAATTTCCATGATTACGAGCCCATATCCGAGTCCATCAAAGCACGTTTGCGTCCAATCATCATCGGGTGTTTGGCGCGAACTATTACAGACACCTGGCGGTCAAAATGTGGGTGTCTACAGTGGGCATTTTAATTTTTGGTATGGGGCAACCCTGAACATCTGGGTGAAGCGGGGTCCTGGTAGGCCTACCCAGTACCTTAGATCTGCTTCCCGTGGAGTGGTAACCGTAGTCATCCCATCTATCATGGGTCGGTCTACCAGCGCTAGGGGAGCGGTGTCTAGGTGTGTGCCTACTTGCTGCCTCATCCTCCTTTTCGGGGGAGCGATGTCTGTGTCTCTTTTTCCTGGGTGGCTGCTGTTCCGGGCCCTTAGCCTGATGGTGCCCCGACTCCAAGGGTTTACCCTGATTGATTCTGTCTAGCATACTTTTTGACAGCCCTGCCTTCTGTGGTTCCGCAGCAGGCGTAAGTCTAGTAAAGACCCCACCCTGCTTTGCCCCCAGGCGCTTTGAAACGGGTTCCTTTGGTTTCAACCGTTCTTGCAATTCATGGGATAGACCTCTTTTCTCAGCAGATACAATGGACTCTGTGATGTGCATAGACCCATCTTGCTGTTGAGTTGGCTGTTCCTGGGCGTCAGATTCGGTGCGCCTCTTAGCCTGCACGTATCCTCGAGCTGTCTTCTTTGCCTTTCTCTGAACGTTCCTGGCGGTAGTCGGCTTCGTGCCCCCAGCCCTTTCAACACTCTCAACGTGTAGGTGTCTGGGGGTCGTCGCGATCCTGCCTACCAGGTCCTCAGGTGTAACCTGCTGATCTAGCATGGCAGAGAAAAAGACAGCAGCCTGCGCAGTCTGAGCAGGGGTGAGGCTAAGGCTGAGCCCCTGTTGCTCCCCCTGCCCGATTGCGCCTATGACTTCCTTGTTTGGTACTTCGTAGAGGGTGGCCCGCCCCATCCCCCGGAGCGTGGCAGCGGGCGTCACCTCCTTTGTTGGTAAGGGCATTCCGTACAGGGGGATTACTAGCTGTCCCGCCGGATCCACCCCTGACTCGGTTTCGACAACCTCAGGCATTCTTTTAATGGCTTTTGGTTCTTTGAGGAATCTTAATTTAAGTTCCCCACAGACGGCGCCAAATTGTTCCGGTATGGAAACAATTGACCCAAAACGGATTCAGATCTTTGGATTTGGGGCTCCTCGATGGAGTTGCTTTGTCTTCCAAGTTTCTTCTTCCTCTCACCCTAGTATGATATTACCTTTCCCACAGACGGCGTCAAATTATTCCGATATGGGAACAATTGACCCAAAACGGATTCGGATCTTTGGATTTGGGGCTCCTCGATGGAGTTGCTTTGTCTTCCAAGTTTCTCGTTCCTCTCACCCTAGTAGTCGGACCTTTCCGGCAGAGGGGGCCTGTCACCTGCACACAAGAAGCGCATAGGGCCTCGGAGGCGTCCGAGGGAACCCTCTCTGATGCCTAAGTCAGTCCGTGAATGCGCT